>OZ020312.1:434459-587850 GCA_963971305.1 Arcuatula senhousia
TTTTTCAAATGTATTAATGGAAAACAATGATCACATTCTCAACGCAATAACCTACCATGCATGCACCGAACAGTTTGTGATATTTCAAAGCTTAGAACTGTGAATGATTTACTTTGCGACGTAGACAACGACACTTATCCCTTCATGTTTCTTTTTTGTACTGCTTTCTGTTGTTACTCTTGGCTTTCGAATATTTTTTAAATTTCTTCTGCATTATAGTTTTATTTACTTTGTACTTTGGACTTGGGTGCCTCTTTGGTAAGTTGTTTAAAGAGTCAGAAAGTAAATACAAAACCAAAAAAAAAAAAAACAAGAACAGGGATGTAATAAAGGTTTTAAATGAATTCAATACATGTAATAATTACATATTATTTTACACTTTACTAATTTCATGTTATCAAGTCTGTTATAAAAGATATCTCCATCTCGGTCCGGTCACGGTTTAGAAAACTGGTCCTTTTTGTGTGAGGAGGATGTCCCTGAATCTCATCTGGACATGTCCGGTTACGCCATCTCCATTGAATACTCCTATCTTTGGATAGGGATAGCTGCCCAACTTCATATCAACGTATCGACCGCATGGACCTTTAAAGTCGACCAGATTTACTTTGGTATCCATATCAGTAACCCGGATGACGCAATCCTGTTTGTGAGACCACTGAGTAAAGAAATGGAGTGGGAGCCATTCTTTGCTGTACGGAAGGTCGGCTTCCCATATTTTCTCCCAGGTATGATATCCACTAGGTGATTCACAGATTGCAGCAACAACGCCATCTTCATAGTCGCATTTCTGTGGGAGAGCTTTCTCGGGGTATATAAAATCTCTTGGATCGTGTCGTAGACCCATGAAGACCTTCGAGCCTTTTCTTTCGAATGTCATCGGGGGCCACCCAGCATGAAGGTAGAGCAGATCGTTGGCATTCAAAAACTTGCCTTTGTAGCAATAACTATGCTTCTTACAAAGGTCGAGGAACTCCTGAGTCGATAGATACCTCGTGGTGTTTGCCGTGGTGTTGTAAACTACTCTATGGTCAGGACCGCCTATAAATTTCATGATTGCTGTGCTTTCGGTTGGTATGTTAGCCAAATCTTTCATGTTGACGGTAACAAAAAGTTCTTGTTCGAAATATTTGGCATCTGTAGGTTGCCGTAGAAATCTAGAGCATTCTGGAGGGGAACAAAAGACTTTGCCATTTGTCCAATATCCCCCCGAACGACAAGGTGTAAACTCTAGCCGTGCAACTTTACCAGGGTTGTCGCTAAAAAGCAAAAAAAAAGACGTTGGCTGCTTTACACACATTTATAAAGTGTAATTGTTTAATCTACATCATTATAGCTAATCAAATGTGCAACACTGTGTAAAAGATGTATTAAAATTTCACAACATAGATGTTATTCAAGATCTGCATAGAATGTCTCTATTGAAAATTACGTTTCGATAATCATTTTCAAAATGGCTGCCGTTTAAAATTTCATAGTAAAATAGGTTTCATTAACAAATGATTAAGATTAACAGAAGACAAAAATATTTTGTTTTGATTTTTTTTTATCTCTACCGGGACGTAACGAACGAATGTGCATTCTTTATTAAAAAACATCCTGGTATGTTATTGTGAAGTCAGAACAATTCAGCATTAGATAGCTCATTTAGGATGTCTAGATAATGACTTTGAAGAATGCAACTCCAATCGCGAAATAATTTTAAACAAGAATATATCCAAAAGACATAATGCCCCATCTAGCAACATTTATTTTTTTCCGCAATCACTAAAGCATCATAAGGTGCATCTACCATACCAATGATATGGTTGATGTGGCACTTGTCAGTAAGTGGATATTTGGAAATATGGGAATTTGGGACGGACGGACGAACGGACCCGAACACTATATGCTCTTCTACTTTCGTAGATGGGCATAAAAAAGCAAATTGCAAATTAAACTATATAAAATCCTTGTTTCCTGACATTATAAGTATATGAACCAACCTATTAAAGCTGATGTCAAAGGTGTCCAGAACGTTGTTCTCGTCGAAGCAGTACAGTGGAGTACTATCCGTAAAGCTGACTAGCCCCTGGAAGACTGAGTACACAGTTGTGTTGCCTATCGTTAGTTTCTCGTTATCGAAGTAAGTGAAGTCAGAATACTTCTCGTCAGTTGCTATGCTACATCTTAGATCGTCTACTTGAATAAGGCTTGCGTCCGGTTGTCTTAAAGAAAAAAAAAACGTTTTTAGTGTAAAGTTATTGATATGTTTAGGTTTTAATCACACTGTCCTTATTCTGGTCTACTTTGCCATTTTGAATTTATTTAGTGAGCGAGTGTTAGGAATTATCATCCCTTTCGATGCTCCCTTGCGGGGCCCGGGAGGCGAATAGGCCCGCAGCAGCGCTAAGCTTGTCGGTAAAAGTCCACTAAAGAGCGCTCAGAAACCTGACATCGGGGTCAGGCCGCTTAGCCCATAAAGCGACTGGAATGTGTGCTCCAGGTGGTAGAATGGGGCAGCCCTGACATCGAGAGATGCGGGGTCGTCAGGCTATAATGCGGAAAACCTGACCGCAAACCATAGTGGGCCAACGTGTGTGGAGAGGGCCACGCTTCATGCACGTAAAAGATCCCTTTGTGGACCGCCAAATAGTGCACCACATAGGCTAAATTTTCTGCCCCTACCCATCTCTCCCCTTTTCCAGTGGTCTTCAAAATTTAGTTCCTTTGTATCCCACCCCAACCCCACTTTTTATTTTCAGTGTGTGTAGATCCAATCAGGATTCATCATTGTATTTTCGACAGATCAGGGTAGATTGTGTGAAATCGGGTAAGGGTTGGCTATATTCCACTTAGGTAAGTGTTCTAACTAGTATGACCTCATTTCAGGTAAGTGTTCTTCATTGTTGGTCACCATAGGTAAGGGTTCCAGATTGTGTGAAGTTTTTGGGGAGATATTTCGTCGCTTTCTGGGTACATTGGCTTATGGTGCGTTGAGGATACATTGGCCTGTCTTGTGAGTTGGTTCGTTTTCCTTCTGGTTTGTGGTCGTACATTGGCCCTTTTTCGCATGATATGCATGGGTCTGTGTTATGGATGCTGTTTCCTGGGTGGGTCTACACAATTCAATTTGTTGTTTCAATTAGTTCTTGTCCTGATTATGACTGAAATATTGTTGACTGGACATAAAACAAACAACAACAAACAAACAAACCCTTTCGATGCAGATCACACCGTACAATCGACCTAATAATCTAAGTGAAATGCTTTACGACACAATGAAGTGAGCTCATAACCGGAAAAAAATCAAATAAATAAAAAATATTGCGTGTAAACAAAGGTAGAAATATTTTAATTATATATTTCAAAGTAGCTCTTTCTTATGAAATCTTTAAGACAAACAAAACTAATTTCTAACTTCTCAACTTGTGAATAATGAGCTCATTTTATAGTGCCGGTAAAGTGATTCAGTCGGTTGTATAGTGTGCACATGGGCCATATATAGGGGGAAAGCTTTATCGCCCAACTGTTTCGTATTATTTCAGACTTTGGTGTATGGTCCTTTTTTTAACTTAACTTAAGCTGCTAGCGTTTTCTGGTTTTATTTAGACATTAACTTATTTTTATAGTAAAACAAATTACAGAAAAAAAAATGAATTACATGTATTATTGTTATAAAACTTGAATGATATTTTTGCATCATACTACAATTCGTGTAGTCTGTGTCTGCAATAAAGCTTTTATCAAAAACTTATAAATGACCCATTATGTAGGACATTAATGATACGGACATTTTCTTAAATATTTGCGCATTTCCGAAAATGCTGTAGTGTAGAGTTGTAAAAAAACTGACGGACTTATATCTAACTTTAGATGCCAGAAAAAGTATACTGAAAATTTCCTTATTATTGCAATATATTTAATTCATTTGGATATAAGTAATGGTAATAATGAGTCAATTTGTTTCATTTCTTTTTATATTTAAAAGGTACCAACAATTATAAGCGCATATAATAAAATATAACTTATTAGTTTCATCAAAGCGATCAAAAGGTAAAGATTAAAACAATAAAGCAAAAATAGATGTAAAATATTATTAATCTTACTCTTCGTATTTTGAGCAGTCGGTGATTGCAAGATGATCCGCTAGCTTTTCATTGGTTGATCCCGCAGCTCTTCCGCTCGGAACACAGCAGAGCACCAGCAACCACACAACGGAGACACTAGCAATCTTGTCCATTCTGGAAGCTACCAAGCCAAGTCCCAAACTGCATACATGTAGACCAATGCAGGGTATTTATACAGCTATCACTATTTTACGCTACCATGACCTTTGCCCGTTTGTTAAAAGGTCTGAAACGTAGAACATTTTATAAATTTCATTGATAATCTCATTTTCAATCATATTTCTATGTTACAGGGTATAATTTTAAAATTGATGAAATTTGTTTTTACTTTTAAAATTTGTATAATTTACATAAATTTGTCTACAATTAAGTGATGGTACTTTCTATCTGATTGATGTACCAGACCAAAACAGTCGTGACTTCTCGACCAATTCCCCAGCAGGTCGTTGCTCGTTGTATTTCTGTCTTCCTTTAGGGATAAATTTAAAGTGCTGCGGTCACCAGTGTCGACTTTTATACACCCATATTCAAGTCGACCACAACCTTTAATTTGTGTTATTTTTTACCCTTTTCTCAAGTTTTGTTGTTTTTTTTTGCTTTAGCAGGCAGGAACCGCTTACTCTTCCGGAGCACCTGGGTTCACTCTTGTCGAGACTTAAGTTCGCGTTGTTGATTTCCGTTCAGTTGATTTTGTGTTTTGTGTATCTTCGTGCTGTTATTGTTCGTGTTTACCGGTTTCGTCGTTGCCCTTTCGGACTTTTGACACTTGAATGCCCCAATGGTGCCTCTTTGCTTCTTTCAAAGACTGAATCAAACAAACCGGCATTTGCACAAAATTCTAAACATAAACAAATATTATATTGAAATATAGAATTTCTGCTGTATAACATCAAAGAGATCATATATGCATGACCACATTCACACAGAAAATATTTTTACTTTTTTATGACCTTCAAATATGTTTGTGAAATATGCTAATTTTGTACACCTTGTTTACATGGTACCGGCTATGGATTGTAATTAAATATACAAAATTGCATGATTTTGGTAACAATTAGGAATGAAGTCCTCGAACACACATTTGTATAACTATACTAACGGTCGTTGCTCTGCAGTTTAATAAGCTGTTGGTTTTAATTTTCTAAAGTGCATATTTTGCTTAACATATTCTATATATATTATACATTTTTTTTCATTTAGAAAATAATGAGATGTGGAATAAGTGTACGCGACACAACCCACAATTAAACGGCAATTTAGAAAAACCACAATGGACAACCGCCAGCAGCCTTCAACGAGGCCATTTGGCACTGCTCGCGGTTCTGCAATTGGCCCATGGTCTAAATAAAATGCATATAATTCAAATCCAGCCCTGAAATAGTCACAGATAGACCCCCTTCTTTAACAAGGAACAGAAAACATCAAAAAGACAAGTAATACATAATTATTAGAGAGCCGTCAGATACTTTTTTCAAGCATTAATGTTCTTATATATGTAATTGATGTAACATCAAACTAAACACCTCAGCCAAACAAAATCTTATCTTAAATACATTCATTCTGATCAGAAAATCTATAAGAACACCAAACTGAAACGTTCTGCAAGTTCTGAATGATACAATAACATCGGACTGTAACGTTATGCAAACTTAGAATGATACAAGAACATTTGACCTGAATGTTCACCAAACTTAGATCAATACAAGAACATCAAAGTGGAATATTCACCAAACTTAGATCAATACAAGAACATCAAAGTGGAACGTTCTGCAAACTAATTTCAATACAAGAACATCAGTTTGGAACGTTCTGCAATCTTAAAATACTACAAAAAACACAATGTTTGTTCACTGGAACGTTTTGCAAACTCAAGGGCATTTCAAAATCACCAGTCTGGAATATTCTGCTAACTGGAAACAATATAAGAACACCACACCAAAACTTTCTACAAACTAAGAACAATATACGAACACCAGTCTGGAACATTCTGCAAGTTCAGAACAATATACGAACACCAGTCTGGAACGTTCTGTAAACTAAGAACAATATACAGACACCAGTCTGGAACGTTCTGCTAACTGGAAACAATATAAGAACACCACACCAAAACTTTCCCCAAACTAAGAACAATGTACGAACACCAGTCTGGAACGTTCTGCAAGTTCAGAAAAATACAAGAACATCAACCTGGAACGTTTTGTAAGACTAGAAGACTAAAAGAACACCAGTACAAAACGTTCCACAAGCTTGCAAAAATAGAAGAACACGAAGTTAGAGCGTTCTTCAAGCATAAAACAATAGAACAGCCGTATGAACGTTCTACAAGCTTAGAACAAAACAAGAACACCAGTCTGAAATTTTCTGAAAGCTTTGAACAATACAAGAACACCAGTCTGAAATGGTGTGCAAGCTAAGAGCAATACAAGAGTACAAGCTTGGAATGTTCAAAAAGCTTAGAAAAATACAAGAACACCAGCCTGGAATGTTTTGCAAGCTTAGAACAATTCAACAACGCAAGCTTGGAACGTTCTGAAAGCTTAGAACAATCCAAGAACACCAGTCTGGAATGTTTTGCAAGCTTAGAACAATTCAACAACGCAAGCTTGGAACGTTCTGAAAGCTTAGAACAATCCAAGAACACCAGTCTGAAACTTTCTGCAAGCTTAGAACAATACAAGAACACCAGCTTTGAACGTTTTGCAAGCTTAATTAAAACAATTCAAGAACGCCAGTCTTCAACGTTTTGCAAGCTTAAAACAATTCAAAAGAAGAAATCTTAAACGTTCTGAAAGCTTGGAACAATAAATACAAGAATATCAGACTGGTGGTGTTCCGTCCTTGTTAATGATGTAAAACTCCTAGTTTTTTATCTCTATTGAAAAGAGACCGGAAGGTTCTGCGCAATAAAACCTTGTTTAACCCACCATTGATATTTTGAAATGCCTTTAATAAGTTAGGACTTTTGCAATTTTTAATTTCTTAGGTGTGTTATTTACTTTCCTTGAACATAATTTTAGACTGATTGACTCGTTTTGTTATCATATTTTTTACATTAATTTAATCTACTATCATGGTAACCCAAACAGTATCAATGCTACATGATGTCTGGTATCACCGGATCACAAGGTAATACCGAAAGAAGCAGAGGTACCAATGGGGTATCCGAATGTCAAAAGTCCGAAAGGGCAGAAACAAAACCAGTAAACACCAACAAGAACGAGACAAAAACAGACGACAAACAGGTAAAACATGGAAACACAAAATAACTGAATGTCAATCAACAACGCGAACTCCAGTGGAAACAAGAGTGAACTCAGGTGCTCCGGAAGAGTAAGCAGTTCCTGCTCGCTATAGCACACCCGTCACGTTGCCAATTGTCCATTCAGCGTGTCAAATCCGGTAAAGGAAGACAAACCAAAACCCTATGACAAACCAACATCTGCACTCATCTGAGAGATCAAAATCCCATATTTGTCTATTACTGCATGATGTCTTCCGTAAAATTTCTTGCGTGAAGACAGCAACCGAGGAGCAACATAACCTTGTGTGAGCAATTTTTGCGTCAGACGTTTCGCTCTGCTAAGGAAATCGATGTAAGTCCCACACGCTCTGGAGTAACGAATCAATTGAGATACGTAAACTCCATAAGCTAGAGCGGACGGAATGTTGCTACACAAGAAGGGAAAGTTGACGATTGGAAAGTCATCACGTTTGTCATAGAGCCTTGTTGAAAGTCTTCTTGAGAGTCAATTTCGAGATGTAGATCTTAATATGAAGCAGACTTCTTAGAATCCGTTGTGTCCTTTATCTCAAGCTCCTGGGGATATATGAGATGGAGAAAGTCACCGAATCGAGAATTGTTTAGTGAAAGGACATCATCAATATAACGGAACGTGAGGTTGAAAGAGAGAGCTAGTCTATGGTCTTTTTTGTCTAGAAGAGATTGAAACTATCACGACTATCACTTACAATGGCAGACGTATACCTTTGACGATTAGAGAAAATGGTAGAAAACAATCTAATCCTTGCACGTTGTCTTCTTTTTTTCTCCCACTGTCCTTTTCATTGTTAAAATCATACAACGTTAATTTGTTTTGGACTGTTTTTAAATTTCCACTGGTTAACCGTAGCCGCTAATACTCCGTTGTACATGTACCTTAGATTTGGACCGTAACCAAAACGAAGAGTGCAACAGACGTACTTCCAAGAGAGAGGAACTCCAAGCTTACAAGCTTTCGTTTGTACTTGTCTTTTTGATGTTTTGTGTTCCCTGTTTAAAAAGGGGGTCTATCTGTGACTATTTCAGGACTAAATTTGAATTATATGCATTTTATTTAGACCATGGGCCAATTGTAAAACCGCGAGCAGTGCTTACTGGCCTCGTTGAAGGCTGCTGGTGGTTGTCCATTGTGTTTTTTTTTCTGAATTGACGCTTGATAGTGGGCTGTGTTGCGAACACTTATTCCACATCTCATCATTTTCTATTATATAATATTCAGCCCAAGAGATTCTAAAAAAGTCTTAATTTGGTCAAAAAATAAGATACCTCCATAAAACATGAAGCGTTTCTTATTACAATGAAAACTATGTGAAATTTAATCCTAGTCTGTTGTCTACCTTTTTCTCCTATTGTTCTCTTCTATGTAAACAACTATAAACCGACAAATTGTTTGGACATGTACAGTCTTCCGTTTCAGTTAACGATATAGCCTGTTATACCGCGTGATTAATTTAAGAATGGATAGTACTGGTAAACAGTTCAGACTTTTGTTTTATGTGTTTGTTTGTTTGTTCTTGTTCTTTATTTCAAAATTGCATACTAAATCTCATTTCGTGTGTTCTTGAGAATTGCCTGTCTATTTTAATTTTGTGTGTTAGAGATACAAGGATAATGAAATATTAGAATGTCAATAGTCCAAAATGGCAAGGACAATATCAATATCAGCAAGCAAGAACAACACGACGAAACAGAGAACACAAAAACACAACCAAACTGATATAAGCAACGCAAACTTGATCAAGTCGTCGTTATGAATGTGATCTCAGGTGCTCCAAATTGGCAAGAAGTTTCTGCTTGTCGCAAGACAAGTGAGACACTCGTTGCATTTCAAACAGTCAATTAAGTTTTCACAATTTTTGCTTTTTGTATTATATGCACCTTCCTAATATCTAATAAAAAATAGAGAACATTCATTTTTTTTTAAATCTAATTCGTTTTTACAATCTTTATAAAAAGTTACCAGTTTTTATTTAGAAAATATAATCATTGTTTATGCAATGGTAGTCTCTCGCAGACAAGTCACGTTTTAATTGTATACTGGTCCCTTTTGGGTAAGATCGATGTCCCGGAATCTCACACCACTATGCCCGGTGACTGGACCCCCAATGGTAACGCCGACTCTCGGATAAGGGTAGTTACCTAATTTCATATCGAGGTATCGACCACATGGACCTTTAAAATCGACCAGGTTTTGATTGGCTTCGGTATCTGTAACCCGGATGACACAATCCTGTTTGTGAGACCACTGAGTGAAGAAATGGAGCGGAAGCCATTCCTTGCTGTACGGAAGGTCGGCTTCCCATATTTTCTGCCAGGTGTGATACCCGCTGGGGGACTCACAAATTTCAGCGAGAACACCATTTTTATAGTCACACCGTTCGAGAAGGAAGTTTTCAGGATATAGAAATTCTCTAGGGTCATGTCGAAGGCCAAGGTAAATTTTGGAACCTTTTCTCTGAAGCGCCATTGGCGGTCTTCCGCGGTAATGGTAAATCAGATCGTTGGCATTCTCAAATTGTCCTTTTCTACACGGACCGTATTCGTCACAGAGCGCCAGAAAGTCTGACGTGGACAAATATGACGTGGTATTGGCAGTGGCGTTGTGAACCAGCCTCGGATCCGGCCCACTTTTGAATATGACGACAGACGCACTGGTCATCTCATTAGTTGGGATGCTCTCTAAGTCTCTCATGTTGAGGGTCACAAAGAGTTCTTGTTCGAAGTAATCGGCGTCTTTTGGTTGACCTTGATATCCAGAACACTCAGGAAGGGTACAAAATACCCTGCCATTGGTCCAATGTCCACCCGCCCGGCAAGTTGTGAACTCGGCCCGAGTTTTATTGGGACTATCACTGAAAATAAATTATGGAAGTATTGTGAAAGTCTCTAAAACTGCAATGAGATGTCAAAATAACAATTGATAATGTGCAAGAAGCAAGTTAAATGTATATACCAATGGACCAATCGAATGTTGTAAATCCGAGAAGGCAAAGACAAAATTGATGGAAACAAAACTGAGAGAGCTTTAGTTGTACATTGTGAAGACCCACCAATAAAACGTTATTTGTGAGGATTTTCATGTAATTTTGAAATCCACTACAAGTATGGAATAGCTTTATTCCTTTCGCCACTGGAAAGACTGAAGATAAAAAATGACAGATTTATGACTGCCAATTATATCTTTCTTTCGCCGTGTGGTTGCTGTATTATAATTCAGCTGTTAAACAGCCAACATAATGCTTTTTGCAAAATATCAAAGAGGATGTTATTTGGTGTTTTATCTGCAGGTACGACAGTAGGCGATAAAGAGGTGTGGAATAAGTATACAAGTACGCGACACAAACAACATAAAGAAACGGGAATTTAAAAAAAATCACAATAGAAAATTAAATCAGCCAGCAGTCTTCGACATGACCAGAGGCCAAAGCACAAAATTAACACACTATAAAAATTAAATCGATAAAAGTCCAATTCAGTGAACATATTTGATGTTGTTTGCTGTTTCATCTACAGGTACGAAATATTTGTCATGTAAAGAGGTCAATGTCTTGACAAAATAAAGTCCAGAAATCTATAAACTGCTTGTGATATACATTTGTTAACGACAAAACTTATCAACATGAAATAAGCAATAAAAACAGCTTGCAACATTGATTGTTTATAACGACTGAATAAACCCAACAAACCTATCGAAATGGATGTCGAATTCTTGCAGGTTGTACTGCTGGTCAAAACAGTATCTCGGCGTAGCATCTGTGAACGTGATAGGCCCCTGATACACCGTGTAGACCGAGTTAGACCCAATCATCTGTCGCTCTTTCTTGAAGTCTGATTTCGTGTACCCGGTCGGATCATTGCACCATAGACTGCTATCTGGCTCATAATAAAGGGGAGCTAGAGGTTGTCTGAAATTCAAAAGAAGCGACAAAAACATTTAAAAAAAGAAAAAAAAAACAAGTTTAATTTATAAAATTTCCTGACGAACATTTACAAACAAACATGACTAAACAAACATAAACCTTAAACTATAAAAACTGAGTTGACTGTTGTTTTGAACGATGGAACATGAAACAGAAATTCAATTAAGAATAGAATAATTATTCAAATTTTGTGCTAGCATAAGAACAAGCTAAATTGAATTCCGGACACAGTTTTTGCATTGGTTTTTGGACGGGTACCACTTCTGAGCCGGATTAATGGCTGTCGGTGAGAGGGGATTTGTCGCTATATAAGCTAGTAGGATTGAAAATTGTGCCAACCACTTCAACTCTGTAACTGTTATTACGAAAAAAGAGTTCGAGAATCGCAACATATTTGTTTGCTCAGTGGTTTCACAAAACACTTGATTTTTTTCCTGACAAGAGTATAAAGTTCAATATAATAACAATTCAATTATAGATGTAACAAGATTTGTGATTGGCTCATACAATGTGACTGTGATGTTATCAATATATTATACCCCCACTCGTAAGAGAGGGGGCTATATTGCAATCACCTTGTCCGTCCGTCCGTCTGTCCGTCCGTCTGTCCGTCTGTCCGTCCGGTTCAATTTCTCTGCTTCTACTGGATGGATTGGTTTCAAATTTGGTACACAGCTTCAGCATGATGAGTTATACTATGCCTACCCTTTCCAGGTCAGTCCATCATCTACTTCCTGTTTTCCAAGCCGACTTAGACTTTTTTAGGGGAAAAAAATTTTAAATGCGAAATTTTTCGTAACAGATTTCTCGGCTTCTACTGGATGGATTGGTTTCAAATTTGGTACACAGCTTCAGCATGATGAGTTATACCGTGCCTCCCCTTTCCAGGTCAGTCCATCATCTACTTCCTGTTTTTTTAGCCGACTTAGACTTTTAAGGGTAAAAAATTTGAAAAGTGAAATTTTTCGTAACAGATTTCTCGGCTTCTACTGGATGGATTGGTTTCAAATTTGGTACACAGCTTCAGCATGATTAGTTATACCGTGCCTCCCCATTCCAGGTCAGTCCATCATCTACTTCCTGTTTTCCGAGCTGACTTAGACTTTTTATGGGTCAAAAATAGACAATTTTTCGTAACAGATTTTTCGGCTTCTAGAGAAGGGATTGATTTCAAATTTGGTATACAGCTTTAGCATGATGAGTTGTAACGTGCCTCCCCTTTCCAGGTCAGTCGGTCATCTACTTCCTGTTTTCTGAATGGCCGAGTGGGGGTATGCTTAGCACGACTTAGTGCAACCCCTTGTTGTTTTCACTTTCTTAGTTAATATAATTTTCTAAATAAAATTACAAGTAATGTCTCAATTTTTCCGGTCTGTTCGGAATAAACCCAATGCCCGTGGTGCAAATTTTAAAATAACATGGGTGTGCACCACGTGATTTAGGTTATTTCTTAATAAACGGAAAAAAATAATCTTAAATAAACTTATTTTGAAACATTTACGGCATTGGAATAAATGATGCACTGATTTTCTATGAAAAAATAAGTTAATAATCTTACTCTTGAAACCTTGAGCAATCAGTTATCTCACGGTCTTCTATGTCCTCAAACATATCCGCCATTACACTCCTCCCAAAACAAAACACGAGAAACAAAACTATGAACCCTAAAAAAGCCATCTTCATTCTGCTAACGCTTATTCAGGTATCAGAGTTTTTATATAATGTCGGCTCTTCCTTTACCTTTTACACATGTTAACTATGAATTTCTCTATCTTGTTTTCAATCATTATGTCTTGGTACTGGCTATTACACCAAAATTTAAATAGGTTTGATTTTAACATAATTAACATAAAATAAAATAATTTATGTAAAAATGGGTGAGTCTAGACTTTCAATACTTGTTTCGGTACTTTATACTTTACTTAGTTTATTTTAAAAAGAGGCTCATAGGAGCACACATCACTCGTTTTGTCTTAAAAAGAGTGCTCGGAAAATAATGAGTTAATAGAGACTTTTGCAGAACTTTTGATTTTATAATGCCTAAGATGCATCATTTTTCTTTCAATATGTTGGTATAGTTTCTAAGTTATACGTCATTTAATGATATTTTACCGTATGTTCTTATCGTCGCTGGGATTCCAAAATGTCGTATATGTCAATTTCGCAGTTTTGAGGTTATTACATTTTTAGAATCTGCGGACAAAACTTCATATGACTTCAAATTGTCGTATCTCTTCTCCAATCAAAAGTGTTCTTTTTAAACATATGACAAAATATCAAAACTAGGATTCCAAAAGGTCGTATATTTTATAAGCTGTGTCAAATTAAATACTTTTGAAAGTTTCTTTATTTCATATAATTTGTTCTTCACCAAATAATTGTTATGTATCAAAAATAACAGTGTACAGTACTTTATGCCTTTAAAGAACACAATTCAGACAGAAAAAAGTTATACGACATTTGTCACTCCGATCATAATTATTTACAAATTGTCGTAAGTAAGTAATTATACGACATTTTGTTCCAACCTGGAAAATATAAAAAGATCGAAATTAAAGGATCTATAAGAATTGGTCAATATTTATAGCTCATTTTAAGTTATTTAATGTAATAGATATCAAAATTTCTTTAAGTTGTATTTTTGGGGTAGTTCGTGCATTAGTATTGCTATCCGGTCTTGTGTCAAAATGTCGTATACCGCAAACAAAATTTCATATGTGCAGTAGAGTCATTATGAAACATAGAAATTAAGATAAACTATAATAATATCAATGCAAAAACCAAAAACTGTTGCATTTAAAAAGGGCTCAAACTGGTTTTGCACAGGGAGTAAAAAAAAATCAGTTTTTTTGTTTCTCCTGGAAAACTTGTTATTTCCTCATACGACATTTTGGAATCCCTGCGACGTTATTTTAGTATCAGCGGCCATGTTTTCCACAAATAAAAAAACGAAAGTATACCATGACGATTAAATAAACCCTAAACATTGTTTAAAGAAAACCAGAGACCCAATCCCTATTAATTCTTCATTCTCAACACATTTGCAGATTTATAAACTATTTGAAAAAAGACATTAAACTTGAATATGATATTGCTAAAATTACCACTGAAAATTATGAAAGTCGCTTAACTGAACATTCATTGTCAAAAGATTAGAAAGCTCTAATTCATAATCATAGCAAGTTGCATTTATTTTGATCGTTTATGCTTAAGATATGGGGGTGTGCATAAAACTTTAAAATTTGATTGGTTAGGGAGCAAGCATTTGATTTGAATAGGGGGCTATAGATATGTTATTCATCCTGCCTTTTTTCTTAGAAAACTTGAAGCATGAAAAAAAAGATACGCGCGTAAGCGCACATGTTTTAAAAATTACAAATTTTAAACTTCACCATGGCCTCCCTCCCCTCTTCTCCACAGACATCAAAAGGTTGTCGGCACCGTCGATAATGGCCCTGTCACACTATAACGTTTTAGCCAACGTGTGCCGACGTTTTAGAATATATTTTCAACACGCTGGTGTGCGTTGCGTAAGTTTTGTACACGTTATGAACACGCTACAAACACGTTAGCGAACGCCAGCGTGCGTTGGTGATCGCCGAGTGCGTCGCAAATTTTTCAACATGCTTAAAATTTCCGACGTTCGCCAACGTGTTAGAAATAAATTATTCGAACGCTAGGCATAAGTTAGAAGGACGTTATACACACGCTGATGTACGCTATGTGGTCGTTGTGCGCACGTTGAAATGCGTTTGACGAACGCTAAGCTAAATGGAAACGAGCGTGTCTAGCGATAATGCAGCGCACGTCTAGCGTCAGTCTAACGACCAAGAAACCTTTTCAACGTGTTTAAAACGTGTACAGAGCGCACAGAGCGTCATTGTAACGAACGAGTAGCGTATCAACCCCAGAATTTTATAAGTTAGATTGAATTACAAGGGGAAAGTCAATTTCAAAAGCTTCAAATACTAATTCAAACCTGAAAATATATATTTACAAAAAAAAAAAAACAATGAACAAAGCCAAAAAAAATCTTGAATATAACAAAGATAACTTAGTTGGTCTGGAATTGAAAGTAATTCTTGCAAATTGTAATACACCTGTTGTGTTTTCGGTGGATATTTTTTGGTAGAAAAATACTCAAATACAACGAGTAACGACAGTCTAACTTCAATACTCATTTGAAATAATGTGTATTTTAAATATTCAATAAGCACACGCGTTTTTCTCTATTAAGGACATCCCCGTCATGCTGTCTGCGATCATTTAGGACAAGTCAAGTGCTATAAAAAGGATGCTAGGCAAAATCTACAGACCAGTACTTCTTACATGTATATACTCATTTGAGATTTTGAGAGTTTGTTAACAAGCGCATGCATTCCTCTCTGTATATTTTTGACATATCAAAATATAAAATATACACTATATTTTATTCCTTTAGACTGAGTGCAAAAATCATCACTATTGGTTAAAAAACGGCTTTAGAATAATTATACATTCATATTACCAGAACGCTGAAAACCAATATTTTTATAACGAAACTAAATTTCTATAATTTTTAATTAATCCAGCAATACATTTAAGCCAGATAATAGATCTATTTGGGCTATTATGAAATAATACTAAAGAAATAAACAGAAATCCTAGGTCTCCCTACCGATAGAAAATAATATATATATAAGACTAACGCTATGAATGCGTTCTGCAGTCGTCACACATGCGCTAGGCAAACGTCAAGTACGCCAGACAAACGCTATAGATAAGTTTTGAATAAGTTTGTCGTGTGTTGCAGGTAGTTAGTCTGACGCTTTGTGGTCGTTCACCGAGATATTATTTGAAACTTTTTACAGCGACTGCCAACGTGTTCCAACGTTTTAGAAAATTATTCTAACGTTCGGCGCACGTTGGCTAAAACGTTATAGTGTGACAGGGCCATAAGCAATAATTTTAAAAGGTCTTGTTCTGTTTCATAGGTGAGACAAAAAATTGACTTGTATTAGTACTATCATCCCAACTTGGCCATTTAAGCCATCTAAAGACCATATCTATATCAAAAAAGATTTTTATCTTACTGATTTGATTTGTTACTTTCAGATACATACATGAAATATGAACTTTGTTTATTTCTAAAGCATTACAGAGATCAAATATGTCGGTTTTGTGTGTTGATATAACACTAAATTAGTTGTTTGAAGTGTTGTGTTGGATTTAAAATCGACTTACTTGATTTGTTTACATCAATCGATAGATGCTTCTTAGCTAGCTATCAATACACAAAAATAAACCGTGAGGGTTCACAAGAGAGTTCCTCTACGTCTCGTTGTTCTCGTATAGTGCTCTAGCTTGTCTCAGGTTCTCTTTTGGTGAATTGGACTTTTATCGATTTGATTTTTGGAATGTGTTATTTTTGTGCTTTGTACCAGATTATCAATAGGGAATACGTAAGGCCTGCAATACTAGTTTAATCCCGCTACATTTGATCTGTGCCTGTCCTAAGCTAGGAATCTTTATCAAAACTGTTGTTTATCCCTGTCATCTTAATGTTTATTGTTTTATGTCCAGAAATGGGTCTTTCGTTGATAAGAAGCAAAGGTGTACCAACACAGATCAAATGTGGCGGAGTTAAACTAGTATTTCGGTTTGTGTGTTGATATAACACTAAATTAGTTGTTTGAAGTGTTGTGTTGGATTTTTTCAACTGAGAGCCACGCTTGTTCAAATACAATTATTTCATCATTAGGGAGTTATCACTGATACTTAATATGAACATGTACTAACTGTTACAGAGTAAAAACTTCAATTTATTACAGCTAGAAATGGACTATAATCCACGTGTTTATATTTGTACTCATCAATGAAATTGATGCAACACACAAACCGACATATTTGATATCTTTAATGCGTTAGAAATAATTTAGGAATTGGTTTGGAATCTTATGGATTGTATTTCTATTGTGATTTGTTAAATTCACGTTTCATTATGTCGGTTGCGTCGCGTGTGCTGATTCCACATCTCTTAATCGTGTATTGTCTCGCATTTTTATGTTCTTGCTGGGTTTGCAGATTTCATTTTTAATACTTCGTTATTACTATCCCCTTATATAACCAGTACACACGAACTTGTACAAATTAGTATAATGATTGTTTTCTGGGGATTGCGATTTTGAACTTTAGATGACCAGAATGTTTTAAAAATTTAAGGCTATCAAACAATGGCCGGGGATGATTTTACAAATTAATGCACTATACATTAAGTGCAATTAACATGATTAAAGTAATCTATTCTTGTAATTAAAAGGTAAGGTTTAGAACATCTAGACCTTGAACTATTGTTTTCATGACTGAGAGCTGTGATAATGAAACCAACTGTTATTTTTTCAACTGAGAGCCACGCTTGTTCAAATACAATTATTTCATCATTAGGGAGTTATCACTGATACTTAATATGAACATGTACTAACTGTTACAGAGTAAAAACTTCAATTTATTACAGCTAGAAATGGACTTTAATCCACGTGTTTATATTTGTACTCCTCAATGAAATTAGGTAAACTACAACTTAATCCTTCTATTGAAATTTGCAACAATGGAAGATGATCTCTGTGATCAGTAAAATTGACATCTATACAGATGAGATTAACTTGTTCTTGGAAAGAGAAATTTACCTACAGGAAAAAATTACCTGTTGAATTTTCAATTTAAAAAGTCAGATTAGTCTACAATAGAAAGAAGATTGGTGTACAATACAAATATGATAGTCTTCATTGTAGCTTTGTTTGCTGTAACTGCTACTTGAAATTGTTGGAAAAAATCTTGCTTATTTTGCAGTTTTGAGTTTATTAAGAGCTTAAAGGATACAGATTTGCGCTTTTCATTATTTGTATTTGTCTTAAGTGTAGATTCCATTAAAATGTTAGTCTGTTTCTTGGAGTGTATTAAAAAATACATGAAATATGATATAACATTTACACGATATAACTCATTTCCTTTTACCTGAAATTATATAATTTTAGGTTTGCATAGTTTAATTTTGGTTGTAGTGGGGTAAACTGATTGTCTGAGCAGTAGCTGAATGTTATAAATTTTTTGGATTTTTAACTTTTTTTTATCTTTAGTTTTTTTTTGGTTATTATAAGATTAAAAATGTTTGCAGGGTAGCTTCATTCTCTTCTGTTTGAGGTCTTCATCATAAATATATGTTTTTCTTCAAATTCTAATCTATTATATGTTAATTAAAGCTTAAAGCCATGAAAAAGAAAAAGACAATCTATTCCGGCATAAACTATTATTATCTTTAAAACAAAAATACAGTTAAATCAAAACGTTTAGCTTACATGTATTTTTAAAATCGTCGTCTTCGAACTTCCTCTCTATTCTTCATTTAATTTAAAGAAAAACTCGCATTTTCATAGAAAGAAAAATCTTTTCATGTAATAGCTTTGTTTTTTTTTTCAATTTGAGATTCACTTTTTTAACATGCTATGCTATGGTCTTTGATGGTGTAAAATGTAAATGATATATAAATACAAAGAATTATGTCCTTAATGGAACATTATATTAAACAGATTTTGATTTAAAAAGTAAGAAACTATCCAATTGGTGGTCATATTATCATCTTTGATGAAGAATTTTCTTCCTTCAGAGTAGGAGTTTTCTTCCTACAGTGAAGGAGTTTTTTTCCTTCAGTGTAGGAGTTTTTTTCCTTCAAGCAAAAAAATTCATACCCATAGCAAGTTAATCTCCTCTGTATAGATATCAATTTTACTGATCACAGTAATCATCTTCCATTGTTGCAAATTTCAATAGAGGGATTAAGTTGTAGTTTACCTATTTTCGCTGAGGAGTACAAATATAAACAAGTGGATTATAGTCCATTTTTAGCTGTAATAGATATTGCTTCATTTACTCTTTACAGCTACCGTAAGTTGATACAATAAAACACACTAATTTAAGTGTACGTGTCAATGGTGTATGCATCGGGCCAAAGTGATTTGAATTTGCAATTTGTAAATTCCTTAGTCGGAATAATCTATATTTAGGGCCCCGCATCGAAGATGCGGACGCCCTATAGTTTTCACTTTGTCCGTCCGTCCGTCTGTCCGTCCGTCAACAATTCTTGTGAACACTAAAACTCAAAAACTATTAACACCACAGTTCTGAAATTTTGCACAGCTGTTAAGTAGCATGTCATGATGTGCATATTAAAATTTCGTGCAAATCTGATTAAATTTTTTGTAAAAAATCTTCATTTTTTATCGAAAATCACAGATTTTGAGAATTGGACTTTGTGAACACTAAAACTCAAAAACTGTTAACAAAACAGTTCTGAAACTTTGTTCAGCTGCTAAGTAGCATGTCCTGATTTGCATATTAAAATTTCGTGCAAATCTGATTAATATTTTTGGAAAAAACTTCATTTTTTATCGAAAATCACAGATTTTGAGAATTAGACTTTGTGAACAATAAAACTCAAAGGCTATTAACAATACAGATCTGTAGTTTCATATGCATTCCATGGAACATGCTTTAGTGGTTATAATTAAAGTTCGTATGATTTTGAAAACACTTAGATATTTGCCGCGGGGCCCTTTCTGACTTTGTCAGTATTCTAGTTTATGCAACTATGTCTAAATACAAGAACCTCCTAGAATGTAGAAGAATGGATCCTCCTTAATTCCTATGATCCCCTTCTACTACTTTAATCCCTATAAGGGAACAACTCCAACCTAAAAGGGCTTTTGTAGCACATCATCAATATTACGGAAAGTCGTTTAAATAGAGCTAATCTACGATCTTTTTATTTTCTAGAGGTGATTGTAAGATACAACACACACACAAAAAACGGGTATAAAACACTTAATTTGGTTATGCTGTATATCGATATTTCAAGAAGTAACCTCTCATCATCAGCATTTGAATCAAAACATTGTAAGATCAAAAACCAGAAATATTGGACAAAAAGTACTCAAAATTAACAAAAAAGTTCGAACAGGTAAGCCAATTCCAGCACCAAGGATATCGACCATGTGCATTACAAGGAAAGAAACCTGGTGTTTTTAACAATTTTGAAGCCTGTTTGAAGCAAGGGAGTACCAATGGGCAATCAATTATCGACAAGGCCAAAACTGGTGGACACAAAAACACCACGACAAAAGCCATAAAAGTCATAAAACAAACATACAACAACCAAACCGTAATCAGCAACGTGTGCTCAAGTCGAAACGATTCGTTCATATAGATAAAAAAAATTATAGGCAAGCACAGGTGCACGATAATTGCACATTGGAATGCCGATAGTCTGTCGAAAAACACTGTCCCAAGCTGTACGAAGAGAGTTGAGCGGAGAGTTGAGCGTGTCGATTTTGTCCTCCGTTAAGTTTTGATAGGTCGACTCATGATAAAATAAATCTCTGTATAATTTAGTACCAAATATTTGTGCCTGCCTATTTTATTCTTTTTTTTAAACTGCGTTTAATCACTATCCAAATCGTGACTTTGGTTGTGCATTTGGGAAATAAGTATATAGTACTGAATGTGATGGTGTTAAGAGATTTGAAACTGCTTTTAGAGTTCGGAATAACTGTTCTTTCCACATCCGACTGACACAACTAAAAGAGAATCAACAATCGGAAAAACTGCATTTGATTTCATAATTAACATAAGAATACATTAACATAACGATAAAGCCATCCACCGTGGTTAAGGATGTCTAACGCCTAATTAAGGCAAAATGGCTTTCTTCGATTGGTTTTGAATCTTATGTACTAGTATTGTATTTTTAGTCTTGGGTCAATGCAAAATGACGAGCAAGGACCTCTAGTCATGTTTTTCATTGTGACTTTTTAAATTCAAGTTTCGTTATCATGGTGGTTGTGTCGCGTATATTTATTCCAAATCTCTTAATCATTTTTTCGAATCTTAAAGAACTTGACGGTTTCCAAAAATGTAGCCTCTCTTCGTGTGGTTCTTATAACATACATATCGCTTTTTGATTTGTTTATTTATCACTATTGTTGTTTTAGCGTAAGTTCACACGGGTTCAGATTCTAAACCTATAATCAACCGGTTAAATATTTTGCAAGAACAAGCAAGGCCGGAACTGATTGTTGTAAAAGTGAACACGTTATTTTTAACTGTTATGTAATTGTATTCATACAATGTACAATTTTATTCATTTTAAATGTTTTCCTTTTTTTTAAATAAATGCACTTGAATCTTATATAATATCGATTTCCTGCACGCAAAACCTTCCCTATCATTGTCTATTTATTAATAGAATGCATGTTTCGATGCGATATATGAGCTTTGTTTTATGCGAAATTATATGATGCACGAATAAACAATCGAGCACATGTATCAATCTAGAAGACATAGCATGCAAGCAGACGAGGATAGTCATGCTTATGCAGAGATTGGCCATCAACCAGGCCAATCAACAGGTAATGCAAAGCAAGGAGCAGGTTTGAAAATGGACAGACGTGACCATGCCTCTTTACTAAATATTGTGCAATCGTCTGACCGTGCAAACGATACCTCAATTGTCAGACTCGAAGCAGTTGCCGATGGATGTAAATACAAAATACGCGTCTTAGCATCTCTTCTTGTTTTATCAATTATAATCAATGTTATATTGGTAAATGTTCTTGTGTGGAAGTATATGACGTCATCAAAAGACAGTGGTAAGTTTATTTTAATTAAATGTTTGGGACTGAAATGTTTGTTAGTTGATAACCTGTCATTAAAGATAATTATTGTGGGGTTTTAAGTCTTTTATGAGAATCATTTATAATGATAAAGTTGTCTCTATATGTTTTGATATAAGGACACATATGTCCGTGTGGCAGCGAGCCGGTATTGGACACATATGTCCATTTGACAGTGAGCCAGTAGCGGACACATGTCCTTCTGGAAGCAAGAGGGCTAAGGGGATACATGCCACATGCACCAATGTTTTACCGTCAATGAAATAATCTGCAATAGTTTTCATTCTATAGGACAGAATCATGAAAAACGCTAATTTTGCCTTTTAAAGTATCATAATCCCTATAAGGGATTATCTGACACCTTCAACCAAAAGGACTCTTTTGTAGAGCATAAATGAGCTGAATGTTTAGGCAAGCAACAGCTTTTCTCTATCTGGAATAATTTCATACTATATGGCAAAAACATGAAAAATGTTATTTTTGGCCTTTAAAGGGCCATAACGCCTGTAAGGGGTCAATTGACATCTTTGACTAAATGGAGACTTTTGTTCAGCTTAATAAGCTGAAGGTTAAGGCAAGCAACAGCTTTTCACTATCTGCAATAGTTTTCATTCTGTTGGGCAAAAACATGAAAAGATGCTATTTTCCACCTTTTTAGAGCCAAAATCCCTATAAAAAGTCATCTGACATCTTCGACCCAAAGAAAACTTTTGTAGACCTTTTGATGCTTAAGAAGGTAAGTTGCGTCAGATTTTCTTTATCTCTTATGTTTTTTTTTATTTACAAGCCAAAACAGTAGTCTGACCTCCAATGTCTATTTTAGCAATGGTGGCCATCATGGCCATGTTTTTTGACGGATCAAAAATCGAAACACAACTGTTATGCAGAATACCAATCATACCAAGTTTCAGTAAAATCTGGTCAGTAGTAACAGAGGAGAATATTTATTGAAAAATTGTAAACAAACGACGACAGGCGAGGACTGACGACAAGTGATGGCAAAAAACTAGCCCTAACCCTTAAAAGCATGAAAATGTTTCAGAATTTCATCTATAAACTTCTAGTTCTAACCAGGATGAAGAATGAGTGCTTTATGTAACAATTTAAAATACGATACAAAACAACAACGTTTTACTGTACCGGTTATCTTTTAAAAGATAAATAGTCTACTTGTTTCCATATAGCCATAAATGTTTAAGGATAACATACAACTTTAATTTCAGAGTCATCTCAAAGCGTTCATCACAGTGTTACGTTTCCTAACAGTTTTCCGAGAACTACTAATAGACCAGATATAACCACAACAGTAGTTTAAACCTGTCCTGGTAGGTCCTTTATACACTGGCTTTTTTAAATGTACATTTTACAATATCCGCCTATAGATACAAACCAAAGGTTAATTCAATAAAATCAAATCATAAGCAACACGACGAACGTTATTGTATTTTCAACAGAAGTCTGATTTTAAATTTCAATGTTTCCTACAATTTCAGGCCCGTGCACAGGCTTTTGAAAAGAGGATGCAAATGCAATCCGCGATGTGTATTAGATAGCGTTAGCTTATATCAAGTGTTGACTTTTATAGACAGAGTTTAATTTAACAATGAGTTAAATAGAGTTTCTTTGTTTTCAAAGGGGGAGGGGGCTGCTATTGCACCCCTTGAATTCCCTGTAAGCGGGTCTGAATTTCGTATGATTGCAAGTGACCAAAATAAGTAAATTATATATTATGAGCTTTTACTTTTTTCAGGAACATGCAAGAATCCGCCAAAAATAAAGGAAGTATGTTTTAACAGAAACGGGCGGACGTACGTTCAGTATACAGTTTTACCAAGAACACCCACACCTACTTCTGATCACTGCCCTGTGTCTTTCTGTAGCGGCAACAACGTATGGACAGAGTTCAAAATATCATCTTCTGGTAAGATTCACTATCTCTAAAAAATTGTACATATATCATATTATTCTGATTCAACAAATGTAGATACAAAGGTACACAGAAAAAAACATAGTATAAAACATTTTGTTTCGCACAGTTGTCGAGGAACCCTAGCTTAAATACATATACATTTGTGTGTGTTTAACGCATTTTATCGACGCACCTGGGCCGTGTAGGGAAGTCAGTTGTATTGGTGGAAGAAACAGGAGTACCCAGAGTTAACCACCGACCTTGGGCATGTAAACAAAGAGATAAAAATGAAATATAGGAACGAGTAGCGAACAACGTTCGAGATGGCCCAGTCTATCAAGAATAACCCAAATGAGTTGACATAATTTCTGAAGTTTTGATTGTTGTGTAAGAAGCAAATTAGGTGTACCAATTACCAATGGAACAGTTAGATATCGTTATTCCAAAAGGACAAGAACAAGATCGATAGACATAATAATTACACCTTATACAATAATGCCGTGCTTTGATTGGTCGACAAACTTAGTATTTTTCCGCACATTCAATATATCCGGAATCAAGCTGTCGTTGGATTTTATTTCCCGCCAATTTATTGCCGTGGTATTTTTTCCCACCATTTCAAATGCCGTGGTATTTTATTGAAAACCACGATAATTGCGGAAAATCCCTATTCTAGAAATAAATTACTATAGGTAATATTGTGACGTCACACATGTTGTCAACATATATGATCTAATTAGACACATTTATTGTAATGTTTTTGATTTGACCAAAAGGATATGCAGTGGAATTAAAGAACAATACGATACTTGTGAGTGGTATTTGCCAAAAATACTACTTTCGAGGCTGATAATTTCACTCGCCATACGGCTCGTGAAATTTTGAATCAGCCTCTCAAGTAGTATTGTTGGACAAATACCGCTCACACAAGTATCGTATAGTTCTTTAAAATACCACAACAAACTGAACCACAAAACAAACAACACAAAAAAAACAAAAAAAAAAAAACAAAAAACCACACACACACACAATCAAGCAAAATCAGCAACGTACACTCTAGGCAAAATGAGAGTGACCTTAGGTGCTCCGAAAGAGTAAGCAGTTTCTGCTTGCTACAGCACATCCATGACGTTGCCATTTAGCGATTCAATTTTGATCAAACCTGGTAATGGTAGATAGTTTCTATTGCGTTTCTATTTGCATTGATATTCAGGTTCATTTAAAAGTCTAAACAGATTCCTAAAATCAAAAATAACTACTCAGTTCTATCTTATAGAGTTTTCGAAGTGATCAGAGAAGCCTTGAATGAGCAGTATTCTAATGATCTTATTCAACATGTAAATGTTGTCTTTTACCGCTCAGTAAGCATATTTAATTGTACACTTACAGCCATAGAATGTTATACAAACAGTACCGGGGGAGGAGTTTATGGCGGGAAAAATACATGTACTGAAACCGGAAGAACATGCCAAAGATGGAACATTGACTTCCCTCATAGAAGAGACAGAAAACACATCCCTACCAACCCCGAAGATTTTAGTAACTACTGCAGTGATCCAGGCCCCCCTTATGGCTATAAGCCTTGGTGCTACACAACTGATCCTAATGTTCGATGGGAATACTGCCATGTTCCAGAATGTTAAGAATCAGGAAGACAGTGACTTTATGAAGTTGTTTTATTTTAAAAATGAAATTATCTATATTTAAAAAAAATAAATGATGATCGAGGTGCACATCTTCGATTCAGTGGGCACAAAATCATGGTGAAAAAATTCAGAATTATCTATATAAATGTAAGAATTGAAGAGTTTCAGTATACCGTAATCCCTAATGTTTCTCGAAATACACATACTAGAAACAGATATAAAACGGTTAATTTGATTATGCTGTATATCAATATTTCAAGGAGTAACCTCTCATCAACAGCATCTGAATCAAAACATTGGAAGATAAAATAAAACAAAAGTATTCAACAAAATATATTCGAAGCCAAAACGTTCGAACAGGTAAGCCAAATCCAGCACCGAGGATATCCACCACGTGCAGTACAAGGATGAAAACCAGGTGTTGTAAACAATTTTGAATTGAACAATCGGAAATTTCACTGACAAAAATATAAGAAATTTATTGGTAAAATCGTGTCAGACAAGTCTAACGACCAGGATTGTGATTACACTAGGGAACCTCTGGTCCACCAGCAGTGGTTATCGACCCAGTGATCTTAAAATACACCAACCAAAAACGGATATAAAACGGTTAATTTGGTTATGCTGTTAAACTTCATTTGTTAATGAATCACTACTATATCGTTACAGCTGCATCCTCATCTTAAGACCTTGTTTTTGACTTTTGAACCGAGATACTTTTATAGTTTTCGAATTGAGCACACGTTGCTGATTACGGTTTGGTTGTTGTATGTTTGTTTTATGACTTTTATGGCTTTTGTCGTTGTGTTTTTGTGTCCACCAGTTTTGGCCTTGTCGATAATTGATTGCCCATTGGTACTCCCTTGTTTCAAACAGGCTTCAAAATTGTTAAAAACACCAGGTTTCTTTCCTTGGAATGCACATGGTCGATATCCTTGGTGCTGGATTTGGCTTACCTGTTCGAACTTTTTTGTTAATTTTGAGTACTTTTTGTCCAATATTTCTGGTTTTTGATCTTACAATGTTTTGATTCAAATGCTGATGATGAGAGGTTACTCCTTGAAATATCGATATACAGCATAACCAAATGAACCGTTTTATACCCGTTTTTTTGTGTGTGTTGTATCTTACAATCACCTCTAGAAAAAAAAGATCGTAGATTAGCTCTATTTAAACGACTTTCCGTAATATTGATGATGTCCTACAAAAGTCCTTTTAAGTTGGAGTTGTTAGGTGTTCCCTTATAGGGGTTAAAGTAGTAGAAGAGGGTCATAGGCATACACCATTGACACGTACACTTAAATTAGTGTGTTTTATTGTATCAACTTACGGTAGCTGTAAAAGACTCGAAATCTTTAAAAAGTTTACTTTTGGTAAAAAAGGTTACCATGGGAACTATTAAGGGGCCATTCACCTTTTAATGTGAAACCATGATGCAGTTATGAAAACTATGGCAATATTGGTACATGTATGCTGCTGTTTTTTTAAACATCCATATTGTGCAGCATTATAGTTAATATTAAAAATGTCAGTTGACTCCCTTTAACGGGTTATAACCTTAAAAGACAAAAGATCGCAATGGAAAAAGGGGTTGGGGGTTGGCACGCCATATAACCTGGTTTAACCCACCATTTCTTTTGAAATACCATTAGTACAATTACGATCTTCAATTTCTCCGGTATGTCTTCCTTGTTTTGTCTTTTTTCTTGGGCATTAATGTCAAATTTAAGACCCAGTAAACAATTCAGGCTCCTGTTTTACGTGTTTGTTGTTGTTGTTGTTGTTGTTGTTGTTGGGTCTTTTTGTTGTACTGACTGTATAGTTGACAATCCAAAACCATTTTATTCAAAAATTGTATATTAATCATATAAATGATAGTTCATAACAAGTAAAAAGTTAACCCAATAGAGTTTTTGAAAGTCTTGCGTGAACGAAAAGCAATATAAAAGGAGCCGTGAATTTTATTGAAAAATCAGTCTGTGTGTTCTTCCAGAAGCAGAGAAGCAAAGAAATACCAATGAGACATTCGAATGTCGAAATCCGAAAGGACAAAGACAGTATCAATCACCACAACCTTCTCAACACGGCGAAAACGACAACTTAAAAGCATACAAAACACAATCGAACTGCCACCAGCAACGTTAACTAAAGTGCCCAAATTGATACGAAGTTCCGCTTGTTGTACGGTAACTGACGAATTCGTCGCTCGTCTTTTCACAATTTTTGATTTTGTATTATATGCACCTTCCAATACATATAAAGAAAGATTTACAAAACATTGTTTGCATTATAATTCTTATTTTATTTTATTTCTTACAATCTTGATTAAAATTTACAGTTATGTAAATATTAAAAATATCGTTTACGTATACACTTAGATGTATACTGGCCCTTTTTGGGTAAGATCGATGTCCCGGAATCTCATTTGAATATGCCCGGTGACTGGACCCCCAATGGTAACGCCAACTCTTGGATAAGGGAAATTGCCTAATTTCATATCGAGGTATCGACCACATGGACCTTTGAAATCGACCAAGTTTTGATTGGCTTCGGTATCTGTTACCCGGATGACACAATCTTGTTTGTGAGACCACTGAGTGAAGAAATGGAGCGGAAGCCATTCTTTGCTGTAAGGGAGGTCGGCTTCCCATATTTTCTGCCAGGTGTGATAACCGCTGGGAGATTCGCAGATTTCAGCAAGAACGCCATTTTTATAGTCGCATCTCTTAAGAAGAAAATTTTCCGGATATATGAATTCTCTCGGATCATGTCGAAGGCCAAGATAGATTTTGGAACCTTTTCTCTGAAGCACCATCGGTGGTCTTCCGCTGTAATGGTAAATCAGGTCTTCAGCATTTTCGAATTGTCCTTTTTTACATGGACCGTATTTTTCACAGAGCGCCAGAAAATCTGAAGTCGACAAATAAGACGTGGTATTAGCAGTGGTGTTATGAACCAACCTCGGATCCGGCCCACTTTTGAATACAACGACAGCCGTACCGGTCTCGTCATCAGTCGGGATGTTTTCCAAGTCTCTCATATTGAGGGTGACAAATAGCTCCTGTTCAAAGTAATCGGCATCTGTTGGTTGACCTTGATATCCAGAACACTCAGGAAGGGTACAAAATACCCTGCCATTAGTCCAATGTCCACCCGCCCGGCAAGTTGTGAACTCGGCCCGTGAAGTTGCATCAGGACTGTCACTGAAAATAAATTGTTCAAGGATTGTTTAAGTGTCTAAACAAGCGCTAAAGCTGTAAAAAAACAACTGCTAATGTTTCAGAAGCAAAGATGTACCAATGGGGCGATCGGATGTTATAAATCCGAACGGGCAAAGACAATAGATTGTGAAAATAAAACTGGAAGAGGTTAAGTTGTACAAGCAAAAATGTGAAGATTTTGATGTTATTTTGCAATCCAATACAAATTCTTCCTTTCGCCAACAGAAAATCAAATGAAGAAATGGAAGATTTTTGACTGTCAATTATCTTTTACTTTGACAGATAAATTTGCCAGTATAATGCTTTTTGCAAACTAAAATGATGTTGTTTCGTTCATTTTCTGCAGGCACTACAAGCCAACATGTTTGTCAAGCAACGTGATCAATACCTTGACAACATTACTAGGACTTAGGTAGGAATCTATAAAATCAAAGTACTGAAAGTTCCGTAGCCGTGGTTAATGGCTACATCGATTATCCCCGCTAAAATTTGTTCGATGTGCCTTTCTTAATGAAAAACTTATCAACAGTAATAAGAATTTGCAACATTTAATATTTATTAGTATCAGTCATATAAAACAAACAAACCTATCAAAATTGATATCGAAATCTTGCAGCATATCCTGATGGTCAAAACAGTATCTTGGCGTAGCATCTGTGAACGTGATAGGCCCCTGAAAGACCGTGTAGACCGAGTTAGACCCAATCATCTGTCGCTCTTTCTTGAAGTCTGATTTCGTGTACCCGGTCGGATCATTGCACAATAGACCGCTATCTGGATCACGACATAGACGAGCAAGAGGTTGTCTGAAATCAAAAGATGCAACATAAATGTAACAACAAAATCACCAAACTTGGAGAATCAATCTCAATGTCAAAGAAATAAGACAAAACACGAAAGACAAAGAAAGACAAACCGGTTATTGAAAGAAGCCATCTTCATTCGCAAAGGTCCATACAATTATAATACAATTTCCCATATCTAGATGAACATTGACAAAAAAACACACACATTAACATATATAAATCTTAGACTTGAACTGAGAAAAGAATAATTATTCAAAGCCCGTTTTTACAAGCTAAATTGAATTCCGGACACCGTTATTTTTCATGGATATCATTTCTGTGCCAGATTATTGGTTGCCGTTGAGATCAGATCTAATGCTATATGTAAATGGTGGCAAATTGTGTCAACCACTTTAAGTTGATATCTATTCTTTAATTGAATATGCACAACGTCATTGGTGTTATTTATTCATAGACCCCCCAAAAAATATGAAAAAAACGTTTATGACAGACAAACGGATGTCTTATCAGGTCTATGAAATAATAAAAGACTTAAATTAAATGATCTTACTCTTGGAACCTGGAGCAGTCTGTTATTTCACGGTCTTCTATGTCCTCAAACATATCCGCCATTACACTTCTCCCAAAACAAAACATGAGAAACAAAGCTATGCACCCCAAAGAACCCATCTTCATTCTGCTACCACGGATTCAGGTATCAGAGTTTTTATATAATTTTGACTTCCCCTTGACCTTTTTATACATAAATGTGGAAAATGTTTTTATCTCGTCTTCGATCATAATGTCTTGGTACTCGCGATCGCTATTACAGTTAAATTTCAATATGTTTCATTTTAACATAATTAACATAAAATGAAATAATTTATGTAAAAATCGGGGAGTCTAGTCTTTCAATACTTGTTACAGTACTTTAAACGTTACTTAGGTAATTTCAACAAGAGGCTCCTAGGAGCATAGATCGCTCGTCTGGACTACAGGGTCCTTTATAATCAGGCATAACACAAATTTTCGCAGCGAAAAAAGGGGGTCAAGACCCCTTGGAATTATTGTTTAAAATACGGCATAACGCATAATATAAAAAGTCTGACCTAACCATGCTTATAGACACTACTGCAGATATTTTAAGGATGTTGGAGTGTCAGCATTTAAATTTTTTTTTTAATTTATTTTCGGAATCCTCGAGTTTTTATCATCCTACTAAGGCAAAATATTTTGCATGGTAACCCCAGTTTTTGTTTTGTTTAAAGTCTTCATTACACCATAAATATCTGTTTAACAGTTTTTTAAAATTCTAATTAACTATTTTTCGCAGTTTTAAACGGATAAATTATGCTATTGTTAGAGCTACGGAAAAAAACGGAAAAAAAACAGAGAAAACCTTTTCCCGCCTGAACTCTTAAAATGAGTACGGTAACCTATCAAATTTTCAGCTTTATTTTGAATTTTCAATTATTCCCTTATGACATATGCATGATTTCAATTTCAGAACCCCTGTCCTCATCACTTTGAAAGTCACTCTCAAGCATCTATAATTCTATAGGTCCCGTGCGGGGCCCGGGTGGCGAATAGGCCCGCAGCAGAGCCTATAGCTTGTCGTAAGAGGCGACTAAGGGTCTTGGGATTCTGACGTCGGGTCAGTGCTCAGCCCACAGAGCGACTAAGTGTGTACCCTAGGTGGCTGAATAGGGTAGCCCTCGTCCGCGGGGGTTGTCAGGTCTATAATACGGAAACCCTGACCGCCAACCATAGTGGGCCAACGTGTGTGGAGAATGCCACGCTTCATGCACGTAAAAGACCCCTTTGTGGACCGCCAAGTATTGCACCACATATGCTAAATTTTCCGCCCCTACCCACTTCTCCCCTTTTCCTGTGGTTCTTCAAAAATTTACCGTCCCTGTGTTTCCCACCCCATCCCATATTTCATATATCATCATCATTTCATGTTCATTGTATTATCCTTTTCATGTTCATCGGCTGTAAAAAACCTATTTAGCGTTGCACGGGCGTAAAACACCAACTCACTCACATAATTCTATAGTACTTTTTTGTCTAATTTATATATTAAGTAATTATTGTCGGATCCCTAAGGAAGCCCATTAGTACCAAGTTAGACTAAAACATTATTTATTTAACAGGAGACGGCCACTTAATAAATGGCGGCCACCAGTTAATTATTTGGCGACCACGACTTACTATCTAGCGGCCGCCACTTATTATATGGCGACCGCCACATAATTTATCTGGCATCCGCCATTTAATTAAGTTGCAGTCGCATATGATTAGTGGCGGTCGCCAGATAAATTAAGTGGCGGTCGCCAGATGAATAATGTAGCTGCCGCCAAATATTAAGTAGTGGACACCATATAATAAGTGGCACCCGCTATATAATTAAGTGGTGGCCGCCATATAAAGTATATGGCTGCCGCTAGATAAATTATGTGGCGGCCGCCAGTTCATATGTGGCGGTCTCCTGATAGATAAAAATGTTTCAGTCTTATTTGGCACTTATTGGCTTCCATAGATCCTTGAGTTATAAACCAATTATGTGTGTGTGTGTTTTGGTATTTAACGCACTTTATCGACGCACCTGGGCCATGTAGGGCGGTCAGTTTTAATGGTGGAGTAAACCGGAGTACCCGGAGGAAACCACCGACCTACGGCAGGTAACTCGGCTAGTGATCAATAGTATGGTATCTAAACCAGCGCCTTAGACCACTCGGCCACCCAGACCCTAACTTTTAGTTTAATAATATTTTATTGCAAATATAGCAAATGGATTGGACATTAAGTTATACCAACTTATTGGTTGCCCTCTCCATGAATATACAATACAAATATATGACAACGACATGCAGTGTACATAAGTAGTAAGACATTTTTTGTGGTGTATAGACTCTATTGACCTGTTGGAAATCTATTGGTTCGGCCTATATACGCACGTACTTTTCTAAATAAGGCATAATTTTCTTCAACTGTTGCATTTTCATTTCCAAAGAGAATATGTTCGATATTCAAATCTGGAACATCAAAAATTGAATATCTTTGGACTGCATATAAAGGACACTCAAAGAAAAAAATGATAAGCATCTTCATATGCATTCCCACAAATGCACATGGGATTTTCAATAACATGTATTCTATATAAATCATAATTTAAAGAACTGCATCGGTGACGTATTCTAGTGTGGATAATATTTAACTTTCTTGGCCCTTCGGAGAAGTATTTGGGTGGCTTTAGAAGAGGTTTTTTTAGTTTTAATTTGAACCCTAACTGAGAGGTGATCAGCTAGTGATCGATAGTGTGGTATTTAAACCAGCGCTTCAGACCACTCGGCCACCCAGGCCCCTATCAACCAATTAAAGTGATTTTACGTTATGTTCAATTTCAGATATAGCGACCATGTTTTGATGAATAAAAATCGAAAGGATACCGATAAAGACTATACAAATCGTAAACGACCAGAGGTCTCTTACTGTTGACCACCACCCGAATTCTAGTCAGTTTAAACAATATTAGGTTTAGGTTTAGCACAAGAGTAAACTAAATACGTATACTTAGCCAGAACCATCAGAAATATAAATTCATTCTTCATTCCCAACATTATTTGTAGAATTATAAACTACTTATGATAAATATTAAACTTGAACTTTATTATCATGATCATTGCTTTAAAATCCGCTGAAAACTATAATCAGTAACTTATTATTTTTTTTTTATCAAAGTTTAAAGTTGATGATGAAGCTTTAGCAATGGTTAAGAGTGATATTTATGCAAACCATAACATTTCTAGAAAATCTTTTACACGACCGCCTTGTATGCAATGCCTGTCTCTTTGCAGGCGGGACAAAACCTTGGCTTATATTTAAGTTTTTATCATCACAACGTATTCTGCCTACGGTACATTAAGCAAACAGCGATCAATCAATCAAATATCCTGGGTATTTAGGTGTCGGCTCTAGAAGATAGGGATTAGGAAAAAAAAAACAGCTGTTTTTGTTGATCTGATCTGCTTTGCAACTTTAAACTGCAGGTATTAGTACTAAACTTGTATTCAAAATTCTTACACATTTTTGAATGTTTATAATTTGGCTGATTATGCCATTTCCCCTGTTTACCATATACGTTCCCTATAGACCTAAATATATAACCAGTACACATGAACTTGTACCAATTAGTTTTGTCTCCTACGGCTCGCAATGTTGAACTTTGAATGACCAAACTATTTTACAAATGAAAGCCTAGAACAATTTTACTATACATTAAGTGCAATTAAGGTCAATTTAAAGGTAAGAACGAGCACATCTAGACCTTGAACTATTGCTGTCATGGCTGAGACAAAACCAGGGTCATATTGATTATCTTATTTTTTTCTGCTGAGAACTCATACAAGTATTCCACCATTAGGAGTTTATCAAAAATACTCAATATGAGCATGTACTAACTGTTACAAAAAAAAACGTTGTAAAAGCTTTCATTTTTTTTTCTCAATTGTGATTCGTTTGCACTTTCACAACTACCGAATTTTTACATGGTTAATATAATTTAACACACTAATGGATGTAGACGTTGAATTATTATGAGATCAATGATGTCTTCGCCAAGCTTAAGTGATTTGAATTTTGTAATTTGCATATTTCTTAGTCAGACTACCTAGGCATGTTACTTTAAACAACTGTGTGTAAAACACTGTGATTGTAGATTTTAGTCCTGATCGATATTCTTCTATAAACTTGACTTTAACTTACAATAAGAGGATTCCATGAACCTGAATAGCCCTTTATGGTAGCTTCTGTAAGTTATCACCAATACGAACAGTAGGACGTATGAACAGTGATTGCTGTGAACATCAATAAAACGGAAGATGGGTTAAAAGAAAGAGTAAAGCCTGTCGGCATATTTTTTGTATATAAGTGATGTTAGAAGTCTGCTTTATATGAATAAAGAAAGAAATCAACAAGCAAAGGAGCACGATTAGTGTTCATTGGAATGCCAATAGTCTACCGAAAAACACGGACCCCAAGCCGTACGAATATTTTGCGTGTCGATAATTTGGTTCTCCTTAAACTTGTTCTATTTCTAGTTCGACTCATTGGTGACAATATAATTCTTAATGTGTACAAAAATGTTTAACGGCTACCAAATATTTTGTTCTTGCTCTTTCTTGTCTATTTCTTTAAACATAGCTGCGTTTTATCACTGTGCAAAATCGTGATTTTAGGAAGTCTGTTTCATATTTGGATCTTTCTCGAAATAGACTCTCAAGGAAAATTTTCAACAAAGCTCTATGACAAACATGACGACTTCATCTTTCCAATTGTCAACTTTTCCTTCTTGTGTAGCAACATTCCGCCCGCTCCAGCTTATGGAGTCTACGTATCACAATTGATTCGTTACTACAGAGCTTGCGGGAATTACATCGATTTTTTTGGCAAAGCATCGCGTTTGACACAAAAATTGTTAACACCAAGTTATGTTGCTCCTCGGTGCTGTCTTCACTCAAGAAATTCCTTTGGTAGACATCATGCTATCATACAGAAAAATATGGGATTTTCATCTCTCAGATGTGTGCAGATGTTGGTTTGTCATAGGGTTTTGTTTTGTCTTACTTTACCGGATTTGACACACCGAATTGACAGGTGTGCTATAGCAGACAGGAACCGCTTACTCTTCCGGGGCACCTGGGTTCACTCTATTAACGACTACAGTTTACGTTGTAAATAAATTTTTGTTATGGGGAGGTTGTCTAGCTCTGGAAGAGGTTCCGGTGATGAAGACGATGGAAACTCGAAAGCTGGATTTGAAGCTTTAATATTACAAATCCAGGTGTGGTATCACAGTAGTAACATAAATAATTCCAACAATAACAAAAACTCTCCAACTTAAACTCAGATTGATTGACTCACAATTCTTCGTAACCCTTACATTGATATGAATGACAACAATATCTCAATTTATGAGTGACAAAGTGACCAAATGACATTAATTCACATTAAAGCAAAAGTGAAAATACAATTCATTATAATCCTGGTAATACACAGTGTCACTTAAAGCTCTAAATAGATAATTAAAATAAAATTACATTTTACATAAAATATCTTTTCTAAACAAAAAGCCAAAATATAATACTGTCTTAAGATGATAATAGAAAGTAACAAAATACAATTTCATAAAAATAATTTCCATAATTACAAATTAAGTGACCAAAATTTTACTTCATAGTGTCCCTTCGACAATTTCAGAAGTTTTTGTGCTTCCGCGTCTTATTTGTTGTCTGTTTTTTTTTTCGTCCTATTTTGTCTCTTCCCTTTCAGACTTTGACATTCGGATGCCCCCTCTGCTTTTTTACGTGTGCATGTGGAATATGTTTTATGTTGTTACAAGATGAAACTGCTTTAGAGTTAGCAATCGCTGTGAGTTCTTTCCACATTTGGCTGAAATCAACAATCGGAAAATCTGCATTTATAATGAAAATAGAAATACAAAAAACGGGTATAAAACGATTAATTTGGTTATACTGTATATCGATATTTAAGGGAGTAACCTCTCATCAGCAGCATTAGAATCAAAACATTGGAAGATCAAAAACCAAAAGTATTGAACGAAAAGTACGCAAAACCAAAAAAAACAAAAATCGAACAGGGACGGAGGATTTTCACTATACGCAATACAAGAAATGAAACCTGGACAAAAAATATTAGAAATTTAATGGTAAATTCGTGTCAGAAAAATCTGACGACCAGATTTGTGTTTACCCCCGGGGACCTCTGGTCCACCAGAAGCGGTTATCTACTCAGCGGTTTCAAAATAGAAATACCAAAAACGAGTATAAAACGGTTAATTAGATTATGCGGCATATTATCGATATGATATAACTTCTCATCAGCAGCATTTGAATCAAACATTCAACCAAAGTATTTAACCAAAAGTACCCAAAACCAAAATGTTTGAACAGGGAATCCAAATCCAGTACCGAGCATATGGATAAATCTCAACCAACGTTATATTTACATAAACTTGATAAATGATGTCTAACTCCAAAAAGATTGAATTTCTTCAATTTATAAAGAGTTTGACGGTTTCCAATAATATTTATGTAGCCTCTCTTCGTGTGATACTTACGATAATACCGATAGACCGATAGCCTCCAATGAAAAACAATTTAAACAAGAGGCTCCCAGGGGCCTTAATCGCCCATCAAGTATTAAAATGCCATATAGATCCATGATGATCGCAGACATCTGATAATTTGACTCGTGGATAATTTTGTAGAGCTTAATAAACTAAAAGTTAAAGCAAGCAATAGCTTTTCTCATTCTTCATTCTATAGAGAAAAAACATGAAAAACGCTGTTTTTGACCTATTCAGGACCATAACCCCTGTAAGGAGTCATCTGAAACTTTGACCCCATGAAGACTATATTGAAGAGCTTAATCAGCTGTTGTTTATAAGCAACAGCTTTTCTCTATCTGCAATAGTTTTCATTCTATAGGTCAAAAACAGGAAAAAACGCTATTTTTCACCTTTAAAGGGTCAGAACCCCAAAAAGTGGTAATATAACAGCTTCGACCCAATGGAGACTTGACCTTGTTTGTCTTTGCATAATATTTAATCGAAGTTTAAAATTTGTACTTGAATGTACAAACTTACGCAAAAACAAATAAACAAAACAAAGAGCGATATTTATACGGTTGTCTTCCTTTTTTAAACAGGGAACGGAACTGACCAGTTTAGTGAATCAGTAATTTTGTACTATTTTGTACATCGATCTGTTGACGACACTACTTTTATACGAATTCATTAAATAATGTTTCGAATTTTCAAAATTTTACTGTAACTATTACACGAATCGTGTAACTTAAAAAAAAATCGTGCCAAATCTTATAAAGCATATGATACATATTCGACCGATTACATGTACATGTATCAATCTACAACACATAACCAAGCAGATGAGGATAGTCATGATTATGCAGAGATTGGCCAACAAGGGACAGGTTTGGAAATAGACAGATGCAACAATGCCTCTGTGCATTCGTCTCACCAAGCCAGGAGTACTGTAATTGCTACACTTCCAACAGTTGACGATGGATATAAAGGTAAAATACATATCGTAGCGTCCCTCCTTTCTCTGTCAATTATTAGTAATGTTATATTGGGAAGTGTAATTGTGTGGACGTCTTTAAAATGCAGTGGTAATTAAGGTCTTTCCCTTCCACAGAAGGAAAGACCTTACTGTATTTCTTATGATTATTATTATTTTTTTTTTCTGCCGCAGATGTCAAAAAAGTGTCGCGACCTATCATTACGAAACTTAGTACTATTAATCGCCACTACCAGGGCTCGACTTGAGTCAGCCTGCGAAACCGATCTATTTTTAGTAACGGAGTTATCTGCCCGGAACCCAAAAACCTTGTCTGCAGATAAAGTCAGAAACCGTAACCGTTATCAAAAATCTGAAGCAGGGAAAATGTTGCTAGACTCCTGGTCATGATTCGTCAAGCAAAAAATTGTTTTTCGATCAACTTCCTGGTTACGCATTTTTGACCCGAAAAGTGTCACGACTCGTCAATTTTTTTTTCTTCAAAACGGTTTGTCCTAGAGACTTGGGACCTTCACCAATCATCCTAGAAGACATATGTTACATCTAAAAAAGTCAAGGTCAAAGGTCAAATCTCAAGGTCAGAGGTCATGGTACACCTTGTCTGCAGTATAGCTCAAAAACCATACAAAATTGAAGCAGACATGTAATGAGGAAAATACTCGTCTCATTTAGACCTTTATTTGATATAAAGGGTCGAACACTGTACGACAAACCGTTTTTGAGTTATGGCTCTTGACGCGTTTCGGCTTATTCGTTTTTGGCTTATAACTTTTAAACCATCAAAGATAATATAGTAAACATATGGGTTTTTTGTGACCGTCATTATGAGTCCTTCAATTTAAGACCAAAGTCCAATGGTTACGGGCAGCCATTTTCAAAATGGCCGACACCCTTAACAGTTTTTATGAAATAACACTTAAACCGTACAAAATTGAAGCGGACAATACATGGGAAAATATTCCACATGTCGAAATCTACAAAAAATGTTTCAGGTACGAAAGCGTAAAACTTGTCGTTTTTGAGTTATTGCCCTTGATTCGTATTTTTAAAATGATTTTTTGTTTATAACTTTTTAACCATAAAAGATGGTGAATGAAACATAGGTTCATTTGATAGAGAATTAAAATACCTACAATTTGAACCCAAACAGTACATGATTCGGTTGAACGGTTTCAAAATGGTGGCCAAAACAAGTTTCGCGAAACACGTTTTTTGCCCATAACTTGAAAACTATAACAGATAGTATAGTAAACATGTATACTTAAATGAATCAGAATGCAAAGAGCTAAATTTGGGTCCAAGGTCAAAAGTCATGGGTCAAGGTCATTCCCTAGCAACAAGGTAACCTTAATGAAAAGTCCATAGCAACCATACATATTCTTAAACCAGACTACTTTCTGAGTTAAGATGTTAGTTTTTTCAACCGGAAGTGACATTTAGTCCATAGCAACCGACATAAAAGTCCTTAGCAACCATACTTTTTCTGACTCTAGGCCCCCTGATCTTCATTCTGGAGCCTATATCACAATAATTGGCAACACCTTGTCATAAACAAAGTGACTCAAATGTCTTTAGTACTTGTATAAAATAACATAACAAAAACATAAGACAGGGAAAGACCTCACATTTGTTCTCTGAACAAATGACTTTTTAATTATATTTAAAAATGTAGTCATTGGATTGGTATTAAAGACAATCTTATATGGGTGCTGTTTCTAATAAAAAAAATCAGATTTCCTATTGCAATTTGATGTGTTTTAATGATTCAAATAACATTAATATTATTTATAGAATGCTTTTTTTCGATCTTCCAATGTTTTAATTCGAATACTTCTGGTCGACTCTTTGAAACATACATGTTCAGCAACAAATGAACCGTTGTTTATTCTCGCTTTTGGTATTTTTACATAAAAAAATAAAAAAGCTTGAAAAGTGTTTCAAAATTTCATCTAAACAGTTTTAGTTGTAACCAGAAAGAATGCGTGCTTTATACAAATTAAAATACGTTACAATAGAAGATAATGAGATGTGGAATAAGTGTAAGCGACATATCCTACAATAGTAACGATTATTTAAAAAAATCCTCAACGGAAAACAGCCAGCAGTCTTCAATGTGACCAGTGGTCGCTGCTCGCTGTTTTGCTATTGACCCTTGATTAAAATTAAAGTACATATGATTCAAGCCCAATCCTTACGTGCCAATGAAAGACCCTCTTCTTGACAAGAAACAAATAAATAAATATAATTTCGACGAATACCTTTGATAATTTAAAAGATTTCCTGGCTTAAGAAAGGCATATCAAAAATGCGACAGCGTGAGGACTAAACTAGACAAGTGTGTTTGGGCCCAGCCCTCTATTGATGATCCATAACACAGAACAATTAACACACAGTAAAAATCAAATCGACAGAAGTTAACTCAACAAGAGAGATGACAACAAGAAAATAACGGAACGTATAGATATTCCCTTGAGAAGACATCTACGTTTTACTGTGCCAGCATCTGGTTTACGTATTGCCATAAATGTTTGAGGATATCATGCAGCTTAAATTTCAGAGTCATCGCAAAACATTCATCACAGTGTAACGTTTCCTAGAGACAGAGAAAATTTCTACTTAAAAAGTCTTCTGAGAACTCATACATGTCATAATAGATCAGAAATAACCACAACTGCTAGCTGGAGAGGGATTTACATAAGCATCAAGCTTGTTTTCCAATCCAGGATAAATAAAAATGTTTAAACTAGCAACAACAGCTTGTGCTTCCTGGTTTTTAAATGGATGTGTGGGGGTGGGGGTGCTACTGCATTCCCTGTAAACGGGTCTGAATTTCGTATTCAAAATGATAGGTAAATTGTATTTGAGCTTTTACTCTTTTCCAGGAACATGCAGCAATCCACCAAAAATTAAGGAAGAATGTTTATACGGAAATGGACGGTCGTATGTTCAGTATACAATGTTGTCAAGAACATCAACACCTTCATCTGATCACTGCCCAGTGTCATTCTGTACAGGCAGCAAAGCATGGAGCAAGTTCAAAATTTCATCTTCAAGTAAGATTTCCTTTACACAAGATTGGTAAGAAATTAAACAAAGGTGTACCAAATGGGCAATCAAATATCGTTTATCCGAAAGTACATACTAGAGAACATCGATAGACATAGAAACAACACAACAAAACAAACCACAAGACACACAAAAACAAACTACAATCAGCAAAACGTGAGTGAACTCAGGTGCTCCGGAAAAGTAAGAAGTTCCTGCTTGCTATAACTCACCCGCCATGTCGCCATCGGTCAAATCCGTTAAAGACGACATAACTAAACTTTTATGTCACACTACATGTAACATCTGCACTTCTATTGCATTGATTTACAGATTCATTTAAAATTCTTAAAAGGTACCTGATTTAAAAGTAACTACTCATTCTTATCTAATAGGAGGGTGTGGATGGAAAAGGGAATAATGGCTAAAATATTAGCAGATAAGGAAAAATAACCCAACAAAGTAAAGAATATAGAAAAATGACCCTTTATACACATGTTACAGATTGAAGAATAATAAGAAAAGTGGCCAAAATCTTTAAAAAAAACAGAATAAAGGGCAAAAAAATGTAAGAATAAAGAATTGAGGAACCCCTATCGACACCCTCTTATAGAGTTTTCGAAATGATCACAGAGCCACGAACGAGCAGTATTCTAATGAAGGAAAGAACCTTAGTGAGCACGCTCACATACCCAACGCGTCCACATTGTGGAAAGAGATTATCTATTTCGAGTTAAGAATAAAAAGTCAGAATTGTTGTCTTTCCAAGTCGGCTCGTTTTACAAGAAGTGAAAGAGTGACCGACCTGAAAATGTATCCCACCATATGGGACTCCTACCTAAAGCTACGTACAAAATATAAAAAGCCTATGATTAATAGTTGCTGAGAAATCTGTGACGAAAATTTTCAACCCTGAAAATTTAGTGAAAAAGGTCTAAGTTGGCTCGTTATACAGGAAGTAGATGATTGATAATTCTGAAAACGTATCCAACCATATGGGACCCCCACCTGAAGCTACATACTAAATATCAAAAGCATACAATTAATAAAGCTGAGATATCTGCTACGAAAACTTTGATCACGGACAGAATGACGGACTGACTGACTGACTGACGGACGGACCAGTCAAAAACATTATAAATAAATAAATAGAGTTTTCGAGCTTTCTGTCATTCTGTCCTCGTCGGTCGATGTGTGAACATCCTTTTACTTTTTAGCCCCTGAAGAAGGACTTTATGTCCGAAAATTTTGGCATTCTTGTTTTATTTGTTTAAAAGGTTTTATTTCTTTGTATTTCTTATTTAGTTTTTACCTTTTAAATGTGGCTTCACCATCCATTTATTTACCAAAAACATTATACCCTTCGCAGCTTCATTGCGTGGGGTATAATAACCTCATTAAGCATGTTAATAGTGTCTTTCCTCGCTCAATAAGCGTGTTATTCCATTGTACATTTACAGCCAAAGAATGCTACACAAACAGTAGCGAGGGAGCAGTTTATAGCGGGAAAAATACATGTACTGAAACCGGAAGAACATGCCAGAGATGGAACACTGACTACACTCACGTCAGACACGAAGATAACATCCCTACTAACCCCGAAGACTTGAGGAGTAACTATTGCAGGGATCCTGGCCCTTCCTATGGCTATAAGCCTTGGTGTTACACAACTGATCCTAACGTTCGATGGGAATACTGCCATGTTCCAGAATGTTAAGAATAATGAAAATCTATGGCAATTGACTTTATGAATATCAATGCTGTTTGGTTTTGAAAAATGAAATTATCAGTCCATAAGATTATTTTTTTACATACCAAATGATAAGGTGCAAGTCTCAGTATCTCGGAAATGTGAAATGAAAAAGTTCTATCACATTTCCATTTTGTCAAATCTGCAACGGTCATGATTTTCAACGTGTCTGTAATCCTGTGTAAATTTTCATACAGACGGACGGAAACAGAAAACTCAAGTCCTAGATACATTAGCTTTTGATGATGCAGGTAAAATAGAAATTATCTTAATACCTTTTGTTTTTTAAGTAGACTATTGTTTCAATGTGTTTATCATGTTTATATCCAGTCCCTTGATATAAGTGCCCCTTTCTCACGGCCACCAATCTCGAAAATCATTACTATTTGTAATGTTAGTATATATCGTTGCGATATTTCCGGGATATTTGTTTTGATACCAAATAATTTACTTTGCTTCAGACTGTAAATACAAGTTTCGTTTGGTTATAGATCATTGAAAATAAATAAAAACTAAAATTTCAAGAATGCTATTCAATGCCCACGATCGTTTGTAACTTGTATTATCAGCAAATTATTTGCATCTGCGAAGGCATATATCTTCTTAATTCGTTTTATTGTACCGGCTACTCGTATATTATTTGTTTACAATTTCTGTCATTGCTTAATTTTGATCCTTTTGTGAGAAAATATACGCACTCTTTATGTTCAAAGTAATAACTTTTTTCAAGCCCCAGTCACACTGTCACGTTTCGGCTATCCCGTTTTACTACGTTTTAAAGCGTCACGTTTTCAATGTAATTTATTGTCATAGTTTTCGGTTTCCACGTTTCACTAGGTAAATGCTACGTTTTGAAAGGTTTCCCCACGTTCTATTACGTTTTACTAAGTTTAGCCAGGTTTAACAGAAGCCGTTTCATTAGGTTTTACTACGTTTTGCTACGTATAAGGTACGCTTCATTGGGTATTACTAGGGTTTGTCACGGATTACTAGGTTTACAGTACGTTTAATTACGTATTGATGCGGTCTTGTTTGGGTTTGTGCTACGTTTAACGGCGTGGTACTACGTGTCACTACGTTGTAATTGATTCTTCGCGAAAACCGCGTCATTTTGAGTTTCTCATCTATCAAAAATTCTTTCATTTCACTTTTAAATCAGGATTCTTCAAAAAAGGCAGTCTTGAATTTGAAGAAAATGTATGTAAATTGTAACAGCATTCAGATTCTAGTAGATTTATAATGTGTATTAAAATTGTAAGACTATTCATGTATTAAGAGGTAAACATGTTCAGTGCCAGGTGTATTTCAATAAGGCCAAAAAAGAAGAAACAAGATGTTTGTTTTTACCTACCCAAAAAAATTGGCCCTTCTATTAACTGATCAGGAGGCGCTCTATACTTAAACATTGAAAAAGTCTAGCACTACATGAATATGAAGAATATAGACTAAATAACAAAAATATGCCGAACCATGATATTTTACTCTTACTGAATACGTAATATTTTACTCTTACTGAGATCAACCTATACCTGAGGTAGGGAGAAGCTCAGAGTTTTGACAATTATAAACATTACACGGATATGTTTTAGCTTTCATATGATATTCAGCACAAAAGTGTTGATAACGGAGCGGGTCAACCTCGGGGTATTAAAACTCCAACAGCAGTGCTAACGGCATCATTTGTTAGAAATAAAAAAATAAAACAAAGTTCCAGCCAATAAAGTTTGCCACGGCTGACGCGCATTTCGTCTATTCAAGACTCATCAGAGATATCGAAGAGTAATAGCAACTTCAAGGCCAACTGGCAGTGCCTTTCCGACCATGCGTTTTTCTAATTAAACATATAGGATCTATGATTTTGGCAAATTTTTTAAAGCATTTATTTCATTCATTATAGCTTTACTTCATCAAAATATAAGGTGAATACATCAAAATTTAGCAATTCATGAAATTATTAGCTTAGAATTTGGATTTTAAAATTGTTTTTGAATTATTATCTACCAGACAGAAATTCAAGTGTTCCACCCAAAGGCATCAATGACATGCCAATCAAATTACACTTAAATGTCTTATCCAATGGTTTTGACCTATTTTCAAAACATTTCACAGGATCATGATTACCTCTGACCAGAGCACACATTTTTCTTTGTTAGAAAGTTGATTGACAGCATGTGGGGAGTTACAAAGTAAATTACATGAATTAGATTTCATTTTCTTGAAGCAATTAATGCTTAATTAATGTACCTGATTAAGATTTTATCTATCATAATTGATAAGTTGCAATATCTCAAGAACAAATTGCAAATAAACAAAATTTCACCAAAATCATAGATCCTATCACTTTAAGTGTTGGTGTCAGTGTAGCCATAATCGAAGCGAACATTTCCTGGTCAGCACGCTAAAAGAAAATTAATGATATCCTCACATCTCAGTTCGTCTAAAAGTTGTTCATATATGCCGAATACAGATAACAACATAACTGCTCAATCTCATACGGCAAGAAGAAATGACAAAACATTGAAAATCCTAATACAAGAATTTCAAAAAGAAATGATGTGTTAAATCAGGGTTGATGGCACCAAACCTCCCTCTTCCATTGCAATCCAAGGAACTAGGGTCTTTTACTTATTTAATCTCTCAACCAAGGAACCACTCTTCTTACCCCCTGGTACCGGCAACCACAGCCTCATCTGAAAAATGTATTCGTGCAGCAATATTCAAACTCGGTGATTATTCTTTAATATTATGTGCAAAAATAGGTGAAAGATGGCAGTAAGCGTAGTAATGCGTAGTAAAACGTCATGATGCCTTATAAAACGTGAGAAAACCTAGCAAAACGTAACATAAAACGTAATGAATCGTACTAAAACCCATTGAAACCTCGTGATACGCATCAAATACCTAGGGAAGCGTAGTAAAACCTGCTGGTTGGCATTCGCTACGTTTTACTAGGTTTTCATAACGGTTTTACTAGGTTTTAATACGTTTTAACAACGTTTTAATACGTTTTAGTACGTATTTGCTACGTATAATTTTTTAGCAACGTTTGTGTTGTGCAAACGATACAAACGGGACGTGCCACGTTTCTGTCCAGGTAAGTCCACGTATATAGCCGGCTTCAACTACGTGTCGGCATGGTTCGTTACGTTTATAGCCGTTTCACTACGTTTTATAAACGTAGTAGAACGGGATGCCGAAACGTGACAGTGTGACTGGGGCTTTAGAAAATGCAACTTTCATCTTTATGTATTGATTAAAATAAATTAATCGTAATTAAAAGTAATTGTTATGAGATGTATCATCATGTTGTCAGTTGTGATAGTGTTTATGAGTTGCAAGCAGTTAGACGTGTGTTAGTGTGTTTGTGTGTTGGTTTTTAACGCCCTTTATCGACGCACCTGAGCCATGTAGGGCGGTCAGTTTAATTGGTGGAGGAAACCGTGTACCCGGAGGAAACCGCCGACCTTGGACAGGTAACTGACAAACCTAATCACATACAGTTGGGGAGTCCCATTTTTTACAGTTTGACGTAATTATCATGTAGCTTAATACATCATAAGGGGCTTTTATTTTGGCAATTTATATCGACTTGTAAATAATCGACCCGCTACTCAATAAAACTCACAAAGGTGCAAAGCCGTCATCTTGGCAAAACTTCATCCAATCGCCTCAAAATCGAATTAATTCAAGCCCGGTTATGCGTCAAGTAGGACTTGGGGTACCAAATATGGTGCCATTAATAATGTCCAAAAAGCTTCTTTCGTAAAGTCCGGACACTAATTACAACTTTAAAGTTGAAGTACTGTAAGTATTTTATAAAAAACAATTTTCAAACGCCATGTAAAATATAACGGTATGAGCCTCAAAGTCCCATTTAAGGACTTATTCCCTTTCGAATCACTGCGTGCTGAGTTGAGTAACTGATCAAAGAGAGTTATTGTTACACACACAAAAATGGTCCTGTGTCCGTACGTCCATTTACATTTTCGTATAATAGATGTTTAAATTTCTTCTAGGCGATTTTAAACTAAGCGAGATCATGTTTAGCTGCTTATTAATTACAATTGCTCTGCTTTAGATTGTTACCATAAATTTATGTTTAAGATATTTACTAGCAGTGTTGCAAAATATAAAAATTTCATTGGCTGGCAACTTTTGAAAGATTGATGTTTTTTTAGACATTTCTGAGATGTTTCATGTGATTTGCAGTAAACCTTGAAACTCGAAGGTTGGCAGACCTGTTTGGATGTGTTCGTCCTATTGATGTTGTCCCGCTGTATTTTGTTTTACTACCATTTGATGTTGAATGTTTTATTATTTTATATGCAGTTTTGTAGTATGTAAAATTTGATAAATACATGTATACTTTACATGTAACACTGATGTATGGAAGAACCAAAGATGCATCGATAGGCCGTTGAGTGTCAAAAGTCTGAAAAGGCAACGACAAAACCAGTAAACACGAAACATAAAAATACAAAAAACAACTGAACAGAAATCAACAACATGAACTTAAGTCGTAACGAGAGTGGGCTCAAGTGCTCCAGATAAGTAAGCAGTTCCTGCTAAAAGTCTGTCGGAATTATTTTTTTTTCTCGCAAATTGGAAATCACATAAGAAACATTGAAGACAAACAAGTAAAAGAATAGCGCTTCCATTGCCGTTCTTCACTGGAATTAACGTTCGCACTTCACTGCAAGTTAAGGACGGTCCCTGGTTCCATTTAAAGCAGAATTTTGTGCTAGATGTCCGCAGCAGCGCTAAGCTTGTCGGTAAAAGTCAGCTAAAGAGCGCTCAGAAATCTGACATCAGGTCAGGCCGATTAGCTCATAAAGCGACTGGGATGCGTGCCCCAGGTTGAATGGAACAGCCCTGTCATAATGAATGCCGGGGTCGTTAGGCTATAATACGAAAAACCTGACCGCAAACCATTGTGGGCCAACGTGTGTGGTGAAGGCCACACTTCATGCTCGTTAAAGCTCCCTTTGTGGACCGCAAAGTAGTTCACCACATAGGCTTAATTTCCCAAACCTACCCACCTCTTCCCTTTTGTCTGTTGTTCTTCAAAGTTTGCCGTTCGCTTTATTTCCCACCCCACCCCATATTTCATATCATCATCATTTTATGTTCATTTAAGCACCATATTCATGTTCATCGCCTTCAAATAACCTAATAATAATGTAACTGTGTCTATATACAACAGGAAGTTCCTAGAAGCCTGAATCTAAGTTATAAGGATTTCTTCTGTAAACTACTAGAACAAGTATAACCCTTATAAGGGAACACCTAACAATTCCAACCAAATTGGACTTTTGTTGGTCATCAACAATATTGAGGAAGATGGGTTAAAAGGGAAAGCTGGACAGGTCTACCTTCTGTTTTGTCAAAATGTCTGCTGCATATGAATAAAGGAACAATCTATCAAGCAAACTTTAAGGTGCACAGTAAGTGCCCAGTGGATTGCCAATAATCTGCTGAAAAATTCAACCTCCAAACTGTACAAGTATGTTTTCTATAAGAAAGTTGACTATTTATACGATATTGAGATGTGGAATAAGTGTACGCGACACAACAAACATAAACAAACAGCAATTCAAAAAATCACAACGGAAAACAGCAAGCAGTCTTCAACATGACCATAGGTCACTGCTTACCGTCTTGCATTGGCCCAAGACTTATAATACAATACAAAAGTATCAAAACCAATCCCTAAATCATCAACGAAAGACTCAATTCTTGACATAAAACAGTTAACATAGAATGACAAGGACAAACAAAGGCTTTGGCAAAGTTTCCTGGCTTAGGACAGGCACATATAAAATGTGGCGGGGTTAAACTAGTTTTTTGGATCCAACCTTCCCCCTATTGATAAGCTTGCACAAAGCTACATATAAAACACACTGTAAAACTCAATCGACAAAAGTTCAATTCAACAAGAGAGAACCTAAGACAAAATACTGTACGAAAACAACAAGACAAGGAGGAACTCTCTTGAGAACACTCGAAGTTACTGACAACTAGCTAAGAAACATTTATCGATTGATGTAAAAGAATCAAATACATCAGTTCTAAATCCGACACCCCACGTCAAAACAATGAATGATTAAGAGTTGTATCACCATACAGAACCGACATACTTGATCGCTGTGGTGCTTATAAATAATACAGTGGATAAAAAGTGAAAAATTTAACGTTTTAAAGTTACTATCAAGCTATCAATATTTCTGCCAAAACATACCAAATGCAAAGATTTTACTAAAACATTGAATTCGTATCCTTTTTTCAAAAGGTTTTTAAGCCAGTTTTTTATTTCCATAAGGTTGTTTTTGAATTTTTGTGCTTTATAAACTACATTGCTATAAAAGTTAGGATGAGATATTCCTTTAACAATCAGAAATCTACGTGTACAATCAAATTTTTCGATGAGATGTCCATATTTATGTGCAAATTTTGTAAAAGATTTGACTAATTTGTGGTAACGGTAACCTTGTTTTAGCAATTTTTCTGTAATAAAACGGTTTTTATCATTAAAATCAGACACATCACTGCAAATGCGAGCATACCTGACTAATTGTGAAATGTATACCCCGTAAGCTGGAGCTAATGGTACGTCTCCTTCAAGAAACGGAAAATTAACTATTGGGAATGAAAAGTCATCCCGTTTATCATATACTTTAGTGTGTAATCTACCATTGATAATGCTTAAGTCCAAATCTAGAAATGGACATCTACTGTCGGTTGAGTTTGCTTTATTTAGGGTTAATTCTTTAGGATATATATCATTTATAAAATTTGAGAATGTGGGGTTGTTTAGAGCAAGTATGTCATCTAAGTACCTATATGTATTGTTAAAAGTTTCGATAAGGTGGTTTTTGTTTGGGTCTTTTTGTAGCTTGGCCATAAACTGTGATTCGTAACAATATAAAAACAGATCAGCTATGAGTGGAGCACAATTGGTTCCCATTGGAATTCCAATGACTTGGCGATATATTTGTTTACCGAACCGGATGTAAATATTATCTAAAAGAAAGTTTAATGCAGTAATAACTTCTTTTTAAATAAATTATTTGTCGACTATTTGGTCCTCTGTTAATTTGTTCCTTTTCTTAATCGAGACTCATTGATGTCAAAATACATCTTTATATAATCGAGTACCAAATATCTGCTCCTACCTATTCCATTCTTTTAAAAAAAGGGTACGTTTCATCACTGGGCAAATCGTGACTTTAGAATACAATACCAAAAACCGGGTTTGTGCATATGGAATATAAGTATAAACTGTGTTTGATGCTGTTCAAATATGAAACTGGTTTAGACCGGGTTAGTTTTTTTTTCACATTCGACTGATACAGTTTCTATAGTAGCAACAATCGGAAAAAAGGCAGTAATAATTAATATAAGGATAAAGCACAACAAGCTTTAGCAAAAACATGATGTCTAACACTGAAATGTTTTTTAAAACTGAATAGTTGAATGGCTTTCCTCAAAATCGTAGAGAGCTTGACCGTTTCCAGAATATGTCAATTGCTCTCAGTGATACCCATGTTCTTAAAACATAAATATCGTTTTTGTTTATCTATCATCATTGATGACAAGGGGTATAGATTTTAAACTAAACCGGTTAAATATTATGAAAGTGCAAACAATGCCAGAACGGACTGTTGTAAAAGTAAACACGTTACTTTACACTGTTGTGTACTTCTATTCATAAGTTTTATTCATTTTAATTGTTTTTCATTGGATGCCTTTGGTATTTCAATTTTTGTCTTTCTTAAACAAGGACGGAACTGATCAGTTTATCGGTAAATTTAATGTTTTATACCTCTTTTCATACAAATTTATTTCATTTTTATATTTTCTATAAGGACACCAGTATTTCAATTGTTGTCTTCCTTTTTTTTAAGAATAAACTTAATGCACTTGAATCTTATGTTATCGACTTTCTGTTGAAATTTACGACAAAACTTTTCTAGGAATTCATGCATTATGTTTCGAATTGTCATAATTACATTGTTACTAGTACACGAAGTATGTAACATTTTTTTTAAATCGTACCAAATCTTATAAAGCCATATTCGACCGATTACATGTATCAAGCCACAACACGTAACCAAGCAGATGAGGATAGTCATGCTTATTCAGAGATTAGCCTACAATCGTTTCAATTAACAGGTCATGCAGAACAAGGAGCAGGTTTGGAATTGGCCAGACGTGACCATGCCTCTTTATCAAATACTGTGCAATCGTCTGACCATGCAGGCGGTACATCAATCATCAGACCCCCAACAGTCGCCGATGGTTGTAAATGTAAAATACGCATCTTAGCTTCTTTTCTTTTTTTATCAATTATTATCAACGTAATATTGGGAAGTGCTCTAGTGTGGAAATATATGACGTCTTTAAAAACCGATGGTAAGTATATTTGAAATGGAGTTTTTAGTTTGGTTTTGAAAACGCTCTATTATGGGAGGATTGTTCTTATTTCCATTAATAATATATATTTTATCGTGTTGTTCCTAATGAAACAACTAATATGGCGGTCTTCCTTGGGAGACGTATATCGGCTGCGTTATAAAATATTCCGTAAACTGGAAGTTACGACCATAAAATTGCTTTACACCATACATTTCTATCGGGAGGGGGCTACAAGCTAAATATCAAAAGGCTGTGAAATATAGTTTCCTGGAAAATTGTAATGGAAATTTTAGTGACGCCGCATGACCTTCCGGTTTAATTTGTATGACAGGTTACTCCTTGAAATATGCATATACAGCAACCAAATTATCAATAACCGTTTTTATAATTACAAATACCAAAATGCGGGTATAAACGATTAATTTGGATGTGCTATATATTGATATTTCAAGGAGTAACCTCTCATCAGTAGCATTTAAATCAAAACATTGGAAGGTCAAATTCCAAAACTGATGAAAACAAAAAGTACTCAAAACAGAAACGTTCGAAGAAGGAAAGCCAAATCAAGCACCGTGGATATACTCGCTTTTGGTATTTTGTATTATATATGATGAATAAAATAACATGAACATATTTCAGATTCATTCCACAGCCTCCAGACAGCTACTTATAGACCAGAAATAACAACAACAGCTGTTAATACCAGTCTTGGTAGGTACTTTATCCATGGCTTTTCTTATGTTCTAAATGTACATTTAACAATATCCGCCTAAAGTAACAATCCAAAGATCAATACAAAAACGACTCATCGTAAGCAACCCAACGAACGTTATTGTATTTTCAACAGAAGTCTGATTTTTAATTTCAATGTTTCCTACAATTTCAGGCCCGTGCGCAGGCTTTTGAAAAGAGAATGCAAATTCAATCCGCGATGTGTTTTAAATAGTGTTAGCCTATATCAAGTGTCGACTATAATAGTCAGTGTTGAAGTACACATATCTGGTTGTCGGTTATACTAAGACTTACTTCGTCATCAATGAGCCTAAGAATAAGAACAAATTTACAGGAGATCAAATAATCGACATGCTCATTTTTACTAATAGACAAAATATTTGTTCAGTTTGGCGGACGTGATTTTCAGCAAACAATAGGGATTCCAAAGGGCACCAATTGTGCACCTTTGCTTGCTGATTTGTTTCTTCATTCATATGAAGCAGACTTAATATATAAAAATATATCGTTGACTAGCTCTCTCTTTTAACCTCATGTTCCGTTAAAATGATGATGTCCTTTCACTGAACAATTCTCGATTTGGTGACTTCCTTCAACTCATATATTCTCCGGAACTTGAGATAAAAGACACAACAGATTCTAGGAAGTCTGCTTTATATTTAGATCTACATCTAAGAAATCTATCATCAAAGCTCTATGACAAACGTGATGACTTCAACTTTCTAATCGTAATCTTTCCCTTCTTGTGTAGGAACATTCCGTCCACTCCAGCTTAAAATATGGAGTTTACGTATCACAATTGATTCGTTACACCAGAGCTTGTGGGAATTACACCGATTTCCTCGGCAGAGCGTCACGTTTGACACATAATTTGCTAACACAGGGTTATGGTGCACCTCGGTTGCTGTCTTCACTCAAGAAATTCTACGGTAGACACCATGCACTCGTACATAAATATGAGATTTCTGTCTCTCAGATGAGTGCAGATGTTGGTTTGTCATAGGGTTTTGTTTTGTCTTCATTTACCGGATTTGACACACTGAATGGGAAATAAGCAGAGCGACGGGTGTGCTATAGCAGACAGGAACCGCTTGCTTTTCTGGAGAACCCGATTTCACTCTTGTTACGACTTGCGTTCGCGTTGTTGCTTTCTGTTCGGTGCTACTGCACCCCTTGCGGCCCCTGTAAACAGGTCTGAATTTCGTATTAAAAAATGATTGAAAGTAATCAAAATAAGTAAATTGTATACGAGCTTTTCTTTTTTCAGGAAGATGCAAGAATCAACCACAAATAAAGGAAGAATGTTTATACGAAAATGGACGAACATATGTTCAGTATACAGTTTTATCAAGAACGCCTACACCTACTTCTGATCACTGCCCTGTGTCCGTCTGTAGCGGCAACAACGTATGGAGCGAATTCAAAATATCATCTTCAAGTTAGATTCACTATTTAGAAATTATTAAGATAATTTGTAAGAAGCAAAGGTGTACCAAAAAGGCAATTAAATATCAATAGACATACACATGTAAAAACACCACAAAAAAAACACATAACAAAAACAAATAACACAATCAGCAACGTGAACTCAAGGCAAAACTAGAGGTCAGGTGCTCCGGAAGAGAAAGCAGTTCCTGCTTCAGCTGTAGCACACCCGGCATGTTGCCATCGAGTGATTTAGTGTGGGTCAAATCAAGTACAGGACGATAAAACAAAACTTATATGTCAAACCAACATATGCGCTTCTATTTGCATTGCTGTGCAGGTTTCTTTAAACAATTTAAGGTTCTTGAAATCAAAAGCAACTGGTTTCGTATTTGAAACATGGCAACTTCTTTTTAAAGTAGAAAAACACCTCCAAACATATCTTATAGAGTTTCACAAAGATCACATAGCCTCGAACGAGCAGTTTTCTCTGATTTAATGAGCATGTTAATGATCAGTTAGTGTATTATTCCATAATCATTGTACATTTACAGTCAAAGAATGCTATAGAAACAGAAGCGGGGGAGCAGTTTATGGCGGGAAAAATACATGTACTGAAACCGGAAGAACATGCCAGGGATGGAACATTGACTACCCTCACAGAAGACACGAAGATCATATCCCTACTAACCCCGAAGACTTAGGGAGCAACCACTGCAGGGATCCAGGCCCTTCCTATGGCTATAAGCCTTGGTGTTACACAACTGATCCTAACGTTCGATGGGAATACTGCCATGTTCCAGAATGTTAAGAATAATGAACAAGAGGCTCACAGGAGCCTGAAACGCTCACCTGGTCTTGATGTAAACCCTATGAAGACTTTTGTATATATATTGCTAAATGAGCTGAACATTTAAGCAACAGCTTTTCTCTATCTGCAATAGTTTTCATTCTGTAGGCCAAAAACACCATTTTTTGTCTTTCAGGGACCGTAACTCCTGTAAAGGTCATCTGACAACTTTGACCCTATGGAGACTTTTGTAGAGCTAAATCAGCTGAACATTTAAGCGAGCACCAGTTTTTCTCTATCTGCAATAGCTTTCATTCTATAGGCTAAAAACACAATTTTTTCCCTTTAAGGGGCTGTAACTCATATAAGGGGTCATCTGACAACTTTGACCCTATGAAGACTTTTGAAGCGCTAAATGAGTTGAACATTTAAGCAAGCAACATGTTTTCTCTATCTGCAATAGTTTTCATTCTATAAGCCAAAAACACTATTTTTCGCCTATAAGGGGCCGTTACTCCTATAAGGGGTCATCTGACAACTTCGACCCTATAGAGACTTTTGTAGAGCTAAATGAGCTGAACATTTAAGCAAGCAACAGCTTTTCTCTATTTGCAATAGTTTTCATTCTATAAGCCAAAAACATGAAAAAAAACCGCTTTTTTCACCTTTAAGGGGCTGTAACCCTTAGAAGGGATCATCTGACAACTTTGACCAAATGGTTACTTTTTCATTTGTAGTAAAATCTTCTCAAACGGTCAGGTGCATGTCTTCAATTATTTTCAAGGTGTCTGTAATCATAATCATGACTTTTATTGTGTAAATTTCAGACAGACGGACGGGAAAAGTAACTCAAGTCCTAGACATATTTGCTTTCGGTGACATTGGTAGAGTAGAAATTCTTTAAATATCTTTGGTTTTTTTTTACTTTTAAGTTATCATATTTAAAGTATGTTTATAGTACACCTGGCAATATATAAATGATTATTTTATAGAATGTGAATAAATACATTATAAAATAAAATGTAATAAAATAATTTTTGATACTAAAAAAAATGATTTATCAATATGTTGTTAAATACTTACTGAATAAGTGCGTTATTTATTAATATCAATAAATACACGAAATAAGGGATAAAGTCTTCATTGGCTTGCCATTATTTTGCCACATGTTAATATCAATATCAATATTTCACAATCGATTCGTTACTCCAGACCTTTCTGGATTTACATAATTTCTTTGGCAGAGCGTCACGTTTAACAAAAAAAAACTTTTAACACAGAGATATGTCTCGCCTGTCGCATCTGTACACTATAAAATGAAGTTAAACAAGAATATGTCAAAAAGACATAATGCACCATCAATATGGTTGCAAACACACTTGTCAGTCAGAAGAAATGGACTTTAACCATTCTTCTATAAGTGGTCATTCATGTGAAAAATATAGGTCACAGCCAGGATCTGAAGCATGCATTGTGCTGAGCATCACTAGGTGCATCTACCATACCAATATAGTTGATGTGACACATGACAGTAAAAAGGATTGGACTTTAAGCATTCTTCTATAAGTGGTCATTCATGCGGAAAATATAGGTTACATCCAGCATCCGAAGCATGCATTGTGCTTAGCATCACTAGATGCACCTACCATACCAATATACTTGATGTGGCACTTGTCAGTAAGTGGGAATAGACTTTAACCATTCTTCTAAAAGTGGTCATTCGTGTGAAAAATATAGGTCACAGCCAGCATCTGAAGCATGCATTGTGCTGAGCATCACTAGGTGCACCTACCATACCAATATAGTTAATGTGGCACATGTCAGTAACAAGAGGCTCCCAGGAGCCTGAATCGCTCACCTGGTCTTGATGTCAACCCTATGAAGACTTTTGTATAGCTAAATGAGCTGAATGTTTATAAGCATGAAAAATCTTTTCTCTATTTGCAATTGCTTTCATTCTAAATAATCAAAAAACACAAAGGGGCTGTAACCCCTATAAGTGGAGACTTTTGTAGAGCTAAATGAACTGAACATTTAAGCAAGCAACAGCTTTTTTCTATCTGCAATAGTTTTCATTCTTTAAGCCAAAAACACTATTTTTGCCTTTAAGGGGCTGTAACCCCTATAAGGGGTCATCTGACAACTTTGACCCTATGAAGACTTTTGTAGAGCTTAATGAGCTGAACATTTTAGCAAGCAACAGCTTTTCTCTATTTACAATAGTTTTCATTCAATAGGCCAAAAACATGCAAAAATGCTATTTTTCACCTTTAAGGGGCTGTAACTCCTATAAGGGATCATCTGACAACTTCGACCAAATGGAGACTTTTGTAGAACTTTTGATGCTGAAGCAGTAGCGTGCATCAGATTTCATCTATCTCTTATACTTTTTGATTTGCAAGCCAAAAACAGTAGTCTGACCCCCCTGGTCTATTTTTAGTAACGGTGGCCATGTTTTTTGACGGATCAAAAATTGAAACACAAGTTTGGTGCAGGACACCCTAAGAATCATTCATACCAAGTTTCATTAAATTCTGTTCAGTAGTTTCAGAGGAGAAGATTTTTGAAAAATTGTTAACAGACGACGACAGACGACAGACGACGACGACGGACGCCAAGTGATGGTAATAGCTCACATGGACTTTAAGCATTCTTCTATTAGTGGGCATTCATGCGGAAAATATAGGGCACATCCAGCATCCTAAGCTTAGCATCACTAGATGCACTTACCATACCAATAAAGTTGATGTGGCACTTGTCAATAAGTGGGAATAGACTTTAACCATTTTTCTGTAAGTGGTCATTCATGCAAAAAATATAGGGCACATCCGGCATCCTAAGCATGCATTGTGCTTAGCATCACTTGATGCACTTACCATACCAATATAGTTGATGTGGCACTTGTCAGTAAGTGGAAATTTGGAAATATGGGGATTTGGGACGAACGGGCGGACGAACGGACCCGAACACTATATGCCCCTCTACTTTCGTAGATGGGGCATAAAAATGAAAATACTTAAAGTGACTACAGTATGATGATCTGTGATGCAAATGCAACTGTATACCAACTACATGTATCATTGGTGTACCATACCTTGTCCACGTAAAAAATGTTAAGAAAAAAACAGTAACATTCAGCCCAAAAAAGGATAAAATCTCCAGATCACTAGACCGTGACTGCAGGAGCATAGAGATAAAATGTCTTTGAAATTGATCTGTACTGATGTAAATGCAACTGCATATCAAATATCAATGGTGTACCATAACTGCTTCGGCCAAAGCAGTATAAAATCGCAGTTAGTAGATCATGACTGCAGGAGCATACAGATGGATGAAATGCTTTAAAAACTCATCTGCGCTGATGATAATGCAGCTGAATACCAAATATCAATGGTGTACGTTTAACAGTTGTAAGAAAAAGGTTAACATTTAGCTATATTAGTATAAAATCTCAAAGTCACTAGACCGTGATACAGATAAAGCCCCCTTGAAATTGATCTGTAGTGATGCTACTGCAACTGCATACTAAATATCAATGGTATATCATACCTACTTCATACTAAACATACTTAAGAAAAAACGTTAACATTGGCCAAATCAGTCTAAAATCCCAAAGGGCAGTAGACCGTGCCTGCAGGAGAATACAGATAAAACCTCCTTGCAATTAATCTGTACTGATGCTAATGCAATTGCATACCAAATATCAATGATGTACCATAATTAGTTCACATAAATTATACTTAAGCAAAAACCTTAACAATTGTGGACGCTGCTGCCGCTGCCAGCACCATACCCAAGTGCGCCTTTTGTGACATTCGTCGCAGGCGAGACAAAAATGCTAACACAAGGTTATGTTGCTGCTTGGTTGCTGTTACCACTTAATAAATTTTACGGAAGACATCATGCATTATGACATAGACAAATATGGGATATCTAGTTCTCAGATGAGTGCATATGTTGGTTTTTCATAGTTTTTTTTTGTCTTCCTTAACCCTATTCGACACACTGAATGGGAAATTGGCAGCGCGACGGGTGTGCTATAACAAGCAAGCACCGCTGAATTTTCGGGATCACATGAGTTCACTCTTGTTAGGACTAGAGTTCGGTTTAATGATTAATGGTCAGTTAATTTTGTGTTTTTTATCTTTTGTTTTTCTTCGTGCTGTTCTCGTTTGTGTTTACTTGTTTTGTCGTTGCCTGTTCGGATTTTCGACACTCTAATGACCCATTGCTGCCTCTTTGAGTATTTCAATGTAAATGTATATGTTATTTGTAAGCATCAATAGATAAATATAAGGGATAAAGTCAACATTCATTGGCTAGCTAAATATACTTTTAAAATGAAAGGCTATCAAATAATGGCCTGGATGATGTTACACGAGCAACTATAGTCATTTATCTTGTCAATGTGATTTATAAAAATAAAATTCAAGATCAAAGCTTTTGCTAGGGCATATGCATACCAAGTTTTATTAACCTAATGGGATTAATAGTTCTTAAAACTTGAACATTCAATTTGCTATTTTACATGTATTAAGAAATTGTCAGTCACTCAATCAAAAATCAAGCTCAAGGTCAAAAGATGGGGAAAATAAAGGTCAATGTCAAAAGACGAGGGATGCAACTGTATTAAGCCACTTATAGTTTATATGCATACCAAGTTTCATCAACCTAGTACCTGCAATTTTTAGATATGGAAGTGCCCAAAGAACTTTAGCATATTGAAAATAGTTAATCACTCAACCAGTAAATCAAGGTCAAGGTCAAAAGATGGGGATGCAACTGTGCTAAGCTATTACTGGGATATATGCATATCAAGTAACATCAACCTAGAGCTGATAGTTCCTGAGATATGGTGGCGCTTGTAAAACTTTAACACTATATTAATGCTGCAGCCGGACAAGTAACAGCTTTGTCCTGCTCCACTTCAAAGGCGAGACAAAAGCCCAATCAAGCAGCAGTCAGCAATGAGAACTCAATAGAAGAAAATGAGATGTGGAATGAGTGTATGTGACACAACCTACAAAATAAACGTAAATTTAAAACATCCACAATGGAAAACAGCCAGCAGCTTTCAATGTGACAAGCAGTCGCTGCTCCCTGTTTTTCAATTGGCCCCTGGATTGAAAATAAACTACATTCAAGCCTAATCCTAAAGTTCAATGAATGACCCTCTTCTTGACAAAAAATTATGAAAAATCTGTCATGGTCAAAAATGGCCAGATTTCGTTAAACAGGAAGTAGGTGAGCGACAGACCTGAAATCAAAACCCACATTATGGGACCCCATCCTGATGCTGTATACCGAATATCAAGTGGCTGTGATAAGTAGTTGCTGAGAAAACTGTTACGAAATATTTTTCCTCGCCCGCCGGACATTCACCATTTTATAACCCGGATTTTTCACTCCATGAAATCTGGCGAAAAAACAATTTACATAAATTCGACTAAATACAAACATAAGCTTTGAAAAAGATTCCTGGCATTAAAAATGTGGCGGGGTTAAACTAGTTTTTTGGTGCCAACCTTCCCCCTATTGATAATCGAAAACAAATTACAAACTAACACACAGTAAAAATCAAATCGATAGAAGCTCAATTCAAGTTGTTACCAGAATTATCTCCAGTGCTTGAAAGCAAGGTAAAACAGGTGGCGTTTTGTGTAACTGACAACATGGTTATCCTCTCATGAATGATAAAAAGTTACGTGTGAATCTTTTAAAATGAAATTTACTAGCGATGACATACTACAATGTACTAAGCCAAATCAAAAAATCAATGTTTTTAAGTTTTGTTGTTTTTGAAGAATTTTCGGTCTTTTTCATTCAGTCCACCAGTTCCTCAACACTTTTGCAGCTTAATACATCCAGTTTTTCAAGATTGCATCTCACTTCAGATTTACTTCTATGAATAGAAGTTTTACAGCATCGAACAAGTGCCCACTTGATACATTTATATTATGTCAGGAAGATAAAATACATTGAATAGTTAGCAGATACATCCAGAATAAAAAGTTAGATTTGATACATGTAGCTCATAAAGGAGTATGTTTGGAAAGGGTCAAAAACGGCCCTAAATTTCAAATTCTAGAGAGCTACAAAATTATGTTGCTTGAATGGTCATAAGACTCTACACTTTATAAAATGTCATAAATTGTGCATGAATTGATTACTTTCGTGAACAACAGAAAAAATGCTATTTTGGACATATTTAGCCGCTTTTTCTGTAAAAAATGATGAATATAATGTTGGCCGCATATTCTGACCAAATTCTTTTGGGGGTTAAAATATGTACTTTTAAGTAATAAATTAATAAACAAAAAATAATGTTGGTCAGAGCATGTGGCCACTTTTGAATTTGGTACAAAAGTGGTGAAAAGGGGTAAAAAATCAACAAAAATGGAGATTTTCCTAATCTTTCTCATATTTAGGTTGTCATCGAAGGAAACAGCACAACTTTGTCACTAGAAAACTTTAATATTTGTTAAATATAGGTATTCTGTGAGTTCTTTCTAAAGCATTCATTTAGATTTCTTGAACATGAAAAATCAGCCAAATTACAGAGCCAATTAAAGGCCTTTGTGAACATACTCCTTTACAAAAGACATATGACACCAATTAACCAGACATTCTACTTTCTGTTTAAAAGTATATATTTGTTTATATCTATAATGAAATGTTCAAATTAATTGATTGAGACAGATAATTAACATGATTAACATTAACAATTTTCCCATCAAAATATCACATAATAGTAATCTGATCTATGAATACATAGAGTTTCAATCACTTATTCTTTACTTCCTTCCAATGATTTCAATCACCTTTTCTCTCTACTTCCTTCCTATAATTTCGGCCACATAGTTTCTAACATTGACATGAAGCATGGATTTTGTCTCGTCAAACACATCATTTGCAAATTTCTTCATCTCATCTGAACCTTTCATCAAAGTTTTATAAATTGGTAAGGTGTATTTTTGTTTTCCTAGAAAAAAGAAAAGAAAATTAAATGCTTGACACATATGACAGTACATTCTATATCTATGACAGTAAATTATATATCTACAAAAGAATATAATTTGGTCTTGCACATAAATGCCTTGATTGAAAAGGCACTGTTTCTACATGTATATGCAAAGACAGTCAAACATATCCTTACCATGAATAAACTTAAAACCTGTCAAAACCTAACCAATTTTCAAGACTTTTCTTTTAAGGATGTTGGAGGGTTAGCATTTGAAATCTTTTACATTTTTTTCGGAATTCTCAGATTTTTTCCATCAAAATAAGGCAAAAAGTTTTGCACAGTACCCCTAATTTTTGTTTTGTTTAAGGTCTTTATTAGATCATTAATATCTGTTTTACATTTTTTTAAAAATTCTTATCACTTTTTCACAGGTTTAAAGAGCTTTAGTATGCTATGTTAAAGCTATGAAAAAACAGAGAGATATAGAATATAGGACTTTTAAAGTCCTGTATTCTTTTTATGGTAATCACCTACTGACAAATGTGATTTTTTTTGTTCTAAAGTGTTTATTTTTAATATTTTTGATAGGAACTATTTTCTATGCAGACTGATCATAAGTGAAACATCTCTGTACCAACCCGATAATTTTGGTGATAAATACCTGTTCATGATACAGGGTTTATCAGCGGCATACATCACAGGGAAAATGTAATGATTACAGATAAAACCTTTCCCGCCAAATTTTGAACTCGTATTATCTTAGCTTTAAAACGAGTATGGTTACCTATTAAAATTTTAAGCTTATTTTGTATTTTTAAGTATTCCCTAATGATTTAAGGCATCAATTTTAAAACCTCATCACTTTTAAAGTCATCCTAGAACATCCTAAATAACTACACATTTCTAAACTGTAATATTAAACTGAAAATTAAACATTGTCTCTACCAAATGTGGGATACTTAGTTATTGTATACATTAAATGCTTTTGAGGATATATGCTAAAAAGCATAAAATAAAGCCTCATAAAAATTACCTCCGATACTTGTGTATACAACCACAAAAGATCTAGAGAAGTATTTTAAATAAACAGTTAGATCAGGAAACTGCCCCTCCCATAATTTTGGTCCTCAGCGGACTATATATAAAAAAAACTTCTGGGTCTGCCTCTGAGAAAAACAGTTTGACATCTTACCTTGACTGTGTAGGAATGTTCTAATATTAGGAATATCTTGAGTGTGATTGTTCTTGATAGTGATCTGTGACCATCTCAGACGGACCTATAATTTGGAATTGATAATACAAAATTATCACACAAATACTCAGATATAAATATTTGAAGCTGAAAAGATTTTTTCTCTGTTTAGAATCTAAATCTTAAGGTACATATTGCCTGACCTATGGAATGCACCTTCTATACATTTTCAAATTTCAAGGTTGTCTGATTTTTTTGTCCTGTCTTTGTTTGTGTTTGCTACCGTTTTGTCTCTGTCCTTTCTGACTTTGACATTGGGATGCCAGTATCTCATTTTCACAGATAAAAAATTGCTCTTCTAACAGAGGTTTAAATGGTATCGAATAAAAATTTATAAAAAGCTACGCCGAGCGCAGCATGATACGACCGCAACAAGTTGAACCCTGTACGTTGGAGGCCCAATATGGATAGTCCATTGCTTTGGTCACATGAAGCCCATGGTGGACTTACAAAGCTTTTTGACACATGCATCGATATCCTGTGGTGGACTTATAGAAATGCATTTTTGACAAATATATTTACATCAACATCTTATACAAAAAGCCTTATTTCTATACATGTATTAATTTACAATTTTGGCCCTTTGACCCCTAATTCCTCAAAAATGGTAAAAGATATTGCTAATCCGATAAAAAATCATAGGAAATTGTGTACATGGAATCCGATGAAAAAAAGATTTTGAAAATCGGACCACAAATAAAAAAATTGATTTTATGGGCGTGGCCTGTCTTTAGCCCCCTGTAACAATGTAATGGTGAAAAACATATCAAAATCATTGAAACATTTTTTTGACAGAATTTAATGATGAATTCAACAAAGAAAGAATTTTCAAAATCTAATGAATAATAAACATTCTACAACAGTTTTGTCAATACACCCGTTTTAGCCCTTTTTGGCCCTTTATTCTAAAACAGTAGGGGCCACAAACCCCAAATACAAAACCAAGATTCCTTTAGTGGATATAATCATCATATATAAACTTCATAACAATTGGCAGGCCAACTACAACTTGATTTTTGGTATAAACTATTTGCATTGACAAACTTTTAAAAATGGCGTTTTTGGCCCCTTTGACCCCTAATTTCTCAAAAACGGTAAGAGATATTGCAAATCTGATTGAAAAACGCAGGCAGGGATTTTCACAAGGATTCCAATGAAAAAAAGATTTTGAAAATCGGACCACAAATAAAAAAGTCGATTTTTGGTGTGGCCCCTTTTTTACCCCCTGTAGCAATGTAACGGTGCAATAAATATCAAAATCATTGACACATTTAGTTGACAGAATTTAATGAGGAATTAATTAAAAAAAGAATTTTCAAAATCGAATGAATAACAAACATTTTACAACAGTTTTGTCAATACACCCGTTTTAGCCCCTTTTGGCCCTTTTTTCCAAAATGGTAGGGGCCACCAACCCCAAATACAATAGGAACCTTCTTCTAGTGGTTAGAAACATCATATCAAAATTTCATAACAATTGGTCAATATTTACTCAAGTTATCGCACGGAAACCAAATGTCCCCAGACGACGACAACGACGACGACGACGACGACGACGACGACGACATCGCCATACCATTATACGATCGCAAAAATTTTGCGGTCGTATAAAAATGGGTCAAAGACAGAAATGCTTGGATTTTGTTAAAACAGGAAGTAGATGAGTGACAGACCTGAAATCCAATCCTGCATTATTGGTGCCCATGCTAATGCTGCATACAAAGGCTGCATTTAGTAGATGCTGAGAAAATTATTCCAAATTCTTTTTACTATTGAACATTAATATATCAAAAACCCTGTGTATAAGCTTTGATTAGGTAATCTTTCGTACATGCACTCATAAGAATCAGACATATCTTATCAGTATTTCATCTCAGTGTTATGTGTATAAGCTATGATTGGGTATTGTATATTACCTCAGCATGATGTGTATTAGCTATGATTGTGTATTGTATTTTACCTCAGTATGATGTGTATTAGCTATGATTGTGTACTGTATTTTACCTCAGTATGATGTGTATAAGCTTTAATTGGGTATTGTATTTTACCTCAGTGTTATGTGTATTAGCTATGATTGGGTATTGTATATTACCTCAGTGTTATGTGTATTAGCTATGATTGGGTATTGTATATTACCTCAGTGTTATGTGTATTAGCTATGATTGGGTATTGTGTATTACCTCAGCATTATGTGTATTAGCTATGATTGGGTATTGTATATTACCTCAACGTTATGTGTATTAGCTATGATTGGGTATTGTATATTACCTCAGTGTTATGTGTATTAGCTATAATTGGGTATTGTATTTTACCTCAGTGTTATATGTATTAGCTATGATTGGGTATTGTATATTACCTCAGCGTTATGTGTATTAGCTATGATTGGGTATTGTATATTACCTCAACGTTATGTGTATTAGCTATGATTGGGTATTGTATTTTACCTCAGTGTTATGTGTATTAGCTACGATTGGGTATTGTATTTTACCTCAGTGTTATGTGTATTAGCTATGATTGGGTATTGTATATTACCTCAGCGTTATGTGTATTAGCTATGATTGGGTATTGTATATTACCTCAGCATTATGTGTATTAGCTATGATTGGGTATTGTATATTACCTCAGCGTTATGTGTATTAGCTACGATTGGGTATTGTATATTACCTCAGCGTTATGTGTATTAGCTATGATTGGGTTTTGTATATTACCTCAGCATTATGTGTATTAGCTATGATTGGGTATTGTATATTACCTCAGTGTTATGTGTATTAGCTATGATTGGGTATTGTATATTACCTCAGCATTATGTGTATTAGCTACGATTGGGTATTGTATTTTACCTCAGTGTTATATGTATTAGCTATGATTGGGTTTTGTATATTACCTCAACGTTATGTGTATTAGCTATAATTGGGTATTGTATTTTTCCTCAGTGTTATGTGTATTAGCTATAATTGGGTATTGTATTTTACCTCAGTGTTATGTGTATTAGCTATGATTGTGTATTGTATTTTTCCTCAGTGTTATATGTATTAGCTATGATTGGGTACTGTATTTTACCTCAGTATGATGTGTATTAGCTATGATTGGGTACTGTATTTTACCTCAGCGTTATGTGTATTAGCTACGATTGGGTATTGTATATTACCTCAGCGTTATGTGTATTAGCTATGATTGGGTATTGTATATTACCTCAGCGTTATGTGTATTAGCTATGATTGGGTATTGTATATTACCTCAGTGTTATGTGTATTAGCTATGATTGGGTATTGTATATTACCTCAACGTTATGTGTATTAGCTATGATTGGGTATTGTGTATTAGCTATGATTGGGTATTGTATTTTACCTCAGTGTTATGTGTATTAGCTATGATTGGGTATTGTATATTACCTCAGTGTTATGTGTATTAGCTATGATTGGGTATTGTATTTTACCTCAGTGTTATGTGTATTAGCTATGATTGGGTATTGTATTTTACCTCAGTGTTATGTGTATTAGCTATGATTGGGTATTGCATTTTATCTCAGTGTTATGTGTATTAGCTATGATTGGGTATTGTATTTTACCTCAGTGTTATGTGTATTAGCTATAATTGGGTATTGTATTTTACCTCAGTGTTATGTGTATTAGCTATGATTGGGTATTGTATTTTACCTCAGCGTTATGTGTATAAGCTATGATTGGGTATTGTATTTTACCTCAGCATGATGTGTATTAGCTATAATTGGGTATTGTATTTTACCTCAGTGTTATGTGTATTAGCTATGATTGGGTATTGTATATTACCTCAGTGTTATGTGTATTAGCTATGATAGTGTATTGTATTTTACCTCAGCATGATGTGTATTAGCTATAATTGGGTACTGTATATTACCTCAGCTTTATGTGTATTAGCTATGATTGGGTATTGTATATTACATCAGAATAATGTGTATTAGCTATGATTGGGTATTGTATATTACCTCAGCGTTATGTGTATTAGCTATGATTGGGTTTTGTATATTACCTCAGTGTTATGTGTATTAGCTATGATTGGGTATTGTATTTTACCTCAGCTTTATGTGTATTAGCTATGATAGGGTATTGTATATTACATCAGAATTATGTGTATTAGCTATGATTGGGTATTGTATATTACCTCAGCGTTATGTGTATTAGCTATGATTGGGTATTGTATATTACCTCAGCTTTATGTGTACTAGCTATGATTGGGTACTGTATTTTACCTCAGCGTTATGTGTATTAGCTATGATTGGGTATTGTATTTTACCTCAGCTTTATGTGTATTAGCTATGATTGGGTATTGTATATTACATCAGAATTATGTGTATTAGCTATGATTGGGTATTGTATATTACCTCAGCGTTATGTGAATAAGCTATGATTGGGTATTGTATATTACCTTAGCTTTATGTGTATTAGCTATGATTGTGTATTGTATTTTATCTCAGCGTTATGTGTATTAGCTATAATTGGGTTTTGTATTTTACCTCAGTGTTATGTGTATTAGCTATGATTGGGTATTGTATATTACCTCAGCATTATGTGTATTAGCTATGATTGGGTATTGTTTATTACCTCAGCGTTATGTGTATTAGCTATGATTGGGTATTGTATATTACCTCAGCGTTATGTGTATTAGCTATGATTGGGTTTTGTATTTTACCTCAGCATTATGTGTATTTGCTATGATTGGGTATTGTATATTACCTCAGCGTTATGTGTATAAGCTATAATTGGGTATTGTATTTTACCTCAGTGTTATGTGTTTTAGCTATGATTGGGTATTGTATATTACCTCAGTGTTATGTGTATTAGCTATGATTGGGTTTTGTATATTACCACAGCATTATGTGTATTAGCTATGATTGGGTACTGTATTTTACCTCATCGTTATGTGTATTAGCTATGATTGGGTATTGTATATTACCTCAGCGTTATGTGTATTAGCTATGATTGGGTTTTGTATATTACCTCAGCGTTATGTGTATTAGCTACGATTGGGTATTGTATATTACCTCAGCGTTATGTGTATTAGCTATAATTGGGTATTGTATTTTACCTCAGTGTTATGTGTATTAGCTATGATTGGGTATTGTATATTACCTCAGTGTTATGTGTATTAGCTATGATTGGGTACTGTATATTACCTCAGCATTATGTGTATTAGCTATGATTGGGTACTGTATTTTACCTCATCGTTATGTGTATTAGCTATGATTGGGTATTGTATATAACCTCAGCGTTATGTGTATTAGCTATGATTGGGTTTTGTATATTACCTCAGCGTTATGTGTATTAGCTACGATTGGGTATTGTATATTACCTCAGTGTTATGTGTATTAGCTATGATTGGGTATTGTATATTACCTCAGCGTTATGTGTACTAGCTATGATTGGGTACTGTATTTTACCTCAGCGTTATGTGTATTAGCTATGATTGGGTATTGTATTTTACCTCAGCTTTATGTGTATTAGCTATGATTGGGTATTGTATATTACCTCAGCATTATGTGTATTAGCTACGATTGGGTATTGTATATTACCTCAGTGTTATGTGTATTAGCTACGATTGGGTATTGTATTTTACCTCAGCGTTATGTGTATTAGCTACGATTGGGTATTGTATATTACCTCAGTGTTATGTGTATTAGCTATGATTGGGTATTGTATATTACCTCAGTGTTATGTGTATTAGCTATGATTGGGTATTGTATTTTACATCAGAATTATGTGTATTAGCTATGATTGGGTATTGTATTTTACCTCAGTGTTATGTGTATTAGCTATGATTGGGTATTGTATTTTACCTCAGCGTTATGTGTATTAGCTACGATTGGGTATTGTATTTTACCTCAGTGTTATGTGTATTAGCTACGATTGGGTATTGTATATTACCTCAGTGTTATGTGTATTAGCTATGATTGGGTATTGTATTTTACCTCAGTGTTATGTGTATTAGCTATGAATGGGTATTGTATATTACCTCAGCGTTATGTGTATTAGCTATGATTGGGTATTGTATATTACCTCAGCGTTATGTGTATTAGCTACGATTGGGTATTGTATATTACCTCAGCGTTATGTGTATTAGCTATGATTGGGTATTGTATTTTACCTCAGTGTTATGTGTATTAGCTATGATTGGGTATTGTATTTTACCTCAGTGTTATGTGTATTAGCTATGATTGGGTATTGTATTTTACCTCAGTGTTATGTGTATTAGCTATGATTGGGTATTGTATATTACCTCAGTGTTATGTGTATTAGCTATGATTGGGTATTGTATATTACCTCAGTGTTATGTGTATTAGCTATGATTGGGTATTGTATTTTACCTCAGCATTATGTGTATTAGCTATGATTGGGTATTGTATTTTACCTCAGCATTATGTGTATTAGCTATGATTGGGTACTGTTTCATCATGTTTTCTATGGCACCATCTGGCAGTGTTGATCTCTCTAGGACTTTGTCTAGAAAATGTAGAATCTGATAAGTCTTCCATTTAGTTATATCAATGTCTCCCTGAAAAGGAAAAGAAATAATACTATAATGAAATTTTTTCATGCACACCTCCATAAATGTACTTCCTTTATGCAAAGTTTCATCAGAATCCATTGGAACAGGGAAGCCAAATCTTAACAAAGGATATCAACCATGTGCAAGGTGAAAACTTAGTTTTGTGGAGGTATAGTTAAAAGATACCACCCATTTCTTTATACTCTGGTACATAAGCAGCAATACTTTTTTACATAAGATAATAATATCTGATTATTTTCATTTGTGTTGATACATGAGTTTGAATTTATTTTGTTGTCTATAAACTTTAAGAAAAAAAACTGACTTGATAACTCTTTGCCTTGTGCATGAAACAATGTGAAGCATTATAAGTCTGCAGCAGAACCCAGCTTATTTTGAGGGGCTACTAAGGGTCTTGATATTTTGTCATAGGGAGAGTGTACAGCCCACACATTGATCAAAGTTTGGACTCTAGGAAGTAAGGTGTTTGAGAGGCACTCAAGTCTAGAGGTTGTCAAGTCATAATTTAGTGTGCCGTGGGCACAAGTGTTTAGAAAAAGCCATTCTTCATGCACATAATAGATTCCTTAATGGACAGCCATCAGTGAACCACATAGGCTAAATTCTCAGCAGCCAGCTCTTTTAATGTAGAATATCTGCCAACTTGCACAAGAATCAAAATACTTACTGGGGAGGAAAATCTTTCTGTCCCATAAACATTCAGAATTTGCTGAAGTTTTCGAAAAAGTCTGCATGTGCAGAAAAACAGCAGAAAATGGAAACACATTACCCAAATTATCCCATCATTTTTTTTTACCCAAGCTTGTAAGATAATGTCTTTCTCATATTATAATGTATTTCTTTTGGACATAATCTTGGTGTTTTGGTATTTCTTTGGACAAACAATCTTTTTTGAGTTAGGAAACAAAAGTCATAGAAGTAGTCTTTTCAAAACTGTTCATAAACAGGAAGTAGATGAGTAACAATTAATAGTTACTGAGAAATCTGTTCAAAAATTTTTGACCCTGAAAAAAGTCCAATACTAATTGTTAAACAGGAAGTAGATGATCAACAAACCTAAAAACATAGCCAACTATATAAAACCCCTATCTGCAGCTACAGATTAAATATAAAAACCCTAGTATGCTTAAAAAATTGTTAAGTCAGAAATCTTTAAGTGCAAATTTTGAACACTGACAGACCAGTCAAAACAATAAACCCTTCGCAACTGTGTTGCCTAGGATATGATTATCAAAATAAGCAAGTATAGGGAGCTTTTGACATTCCTTCCTACCTTCCTAGGGTGCCCTGGAAAGATTGTAGACCTGGCTCTCAAAATAAAACAGAAAGTGGGTACCTAATGAAAAGTGTTCATACGGAAAATTTCCCAACCTTTTTGTACCCCAAATGACCCTGTTTTTTGTACCTAGGTCACCCTGGATCATTAATTGTCAAACACAATGATTATCATAATCATATGAAGCTGGATTCTTACCCCTTCTTCGGATTCCCCTGCCCAGAAACTGGCAAGCTTTTCAGCAGGTTCTGTTAGTTCTCTCCCAGCAGACAAATCAGGAGTATACGGTGGCCATCCCGATTGATTCAACCACTTGTCAAATTCTAATCCTTCTCTGAAAAAACAAAACAATCAACTAATAACTTTCTTTTTATGCAATGGACCATTAAGTCTATCTCAAGGATGCTTGCTGGTCTTGTTTTTTATATTTCTGTCTTTTTTTTTCAGAATCCTCTGGATCTTACCATCAAAATAGAGTTAAAATTTTTGCTCATGAGCCCCCTACCAGAGGTCCCCGAGGGTAATCACAAGCCTGGTAGTCAGACTTGTCTGACACGATTTACCATAAAATTTCTATATTTGTGTCACTGAAATTTCCAATTTTTAAATTCAAAATTGTTTAAAACACCAGGTTTCTTTCCTTGTAATGCACATGGTCGATATCCTTGGTGCTGGATTTGGCTTCCTTGTTCGAACGTTTTGGTTTTGAGTACTTTTCGTTTTCAACTGTTTTGGAATTTGACCTTCCAATGTTTTGATTTAAATGCTACTGATGAGAGGTTACTCCTTGAAATATCGATATATAGCATATCCAAATTAACCGTTTATACCCGTATTTTGGTATTTGTAATTCTTGTTATCAATGTCTTTTATATGTCATAAAGAGGTTATACACAAAGATTTATAGAATCCTATTTATTATGTCATGGGTTTTAACAGCTAAATAGTGGTAATGCTAAACCTATGAAAAAGTCAGAGAAAACCTTTTCCCGCGAAAACTTTAATGTCAATTATCTCCAAAACAAAAGCAAAAACCTATCAAATTTTTAGCTTATTTTACACCTTTTACTATTATCTTTTCATTAAAGGCATCACATTTGAAACCTATTTATTTTCAATAATAGTAGCAAACATCCTTAATTCTTTGTGTACAAAACTTCATGTCAAGCTAATCCTTCCAAAGTACTTGAGTTCACTTTCATTAAAAATTGAGTTTGGCTGTGCACTGTTGATTGCTGTTCAGTTGTATTCTGTGTGTGTTATGTTGTCTGTTTCCTTGTGCTGTTCTCGTTCATGTTAACTGAATCTGACTTTGCCCTTTTAGACTTTTGAATGCCCTGTTGGTACCTCTCTGCTTCTGTGCATAGAAACGTATATGAGAATGTAATGATATTGCTAGGGTGGTTTAATATTGTATGACCTCTATGTCTAAAGCACCTGAGGTCACTTTCATTTTGACATGAGATTGTGTTGCTGTTTGAATGTTTTGTGTTTGATTTTTTTAATACTGTCTATTTTGTTTGTGTATTATTCCCTTGTATCGACTGATTAAGTATTTATCTTTTCTGACCTCAGATATTCTGATGCGCATAGCAAATTCTAGACCAGATGGACATCTACTTTGCATGTGTCCCATTGACAAACACTTCCATTTTTTTGGGGGGGGGTTAATTTGTGACTGTCATTGTTGGGAATTCGGCAGGTACACTACCGCTAGCGTTCCGCACCTCTCTATTGTAACGTTTTGATGTATTGTGACGTTCTCTTTGTTATAGCTTTATTACGATTCGAAATACAAGGTAGAACTGAATGCACGTCTTTTTCTTCTTTCCACATCGTCCCCACAGTCATCATAACAATTCACAAATCAAAACAGTTATAAAAATGTTTCTCAACACCATTAACAAAGTATACATTCTGGCCAACAGTACACATATTTTGATTAAAATTTTAACATTAAACAACCTTTACCTTTGATCAACCTTTTGTTCTTTTAGATGTGGAAAACTTTCAAGGAAGAAGTTCAACATATCTTCAGCTACTAAACTCTAAAAGTAAAACAAAATCATGATTAAAAAGTAATACTGTGAGCCTGTGTGAGGAAGCTCACAAAAGGATACACCCACTTCATATTGAACTTTACATTCCAAAGAAACTAAAGTCAAATTATCTCACTTTAATTACATTTTAGAGTAATGGAATTATTCATGTGTATCTTGACCTCCATATAATATTCTTCCCTGATGTAAAGTTTCATTGAAATCCATGAAGTGCTTATTAGCAGGTGTTTGACTAAACTAGGAGATAGGATGATAGACAGAATCCTATATGAGGATAATAATGCATGTACACATTATTTTACACATTTTCTAAGTTTTAAAAAAAAGCTGATGAAGAAATACTAATACTCACCTTGAATTTAAATTTTTCCACATAAGATTTTAAGAAATCATCAAATTTATCAACATCACCGACCAAACTCTGTAGATAAGAAACAAAACAGAAGCCCTTCTCATACGGTGTCTCGTTATATGTATCGTCAGGGTCAACTCCATGTTCTATAATCACTCGCAACTTGTTCAATGGATGGTCCTACAAATCATAAAAGAGAGAACATGAGTTAAGGTGCCGTGTTATATAGAAGACAACAAGAAACCTACAAAATCATGATAAATTACTGGCAATCTAAACATCCTCGGCAATCTAAACATCCTCACAGTTTTTAATGTGATCTGGGATTGCTGACCTCCAGCTATCAAAAATATAAAGCAGATGATTCAAAATTTTAAAGTATTTTTTTTGCTCAATTTATGTTTGTTTTCGCCTGCAAATGAGATGTCCAAGCCAATTCCCCTTTTAAAAATTGACTGAAAGTTTGAAGGTCCATAATTCCCACAAAAATTTGAGGATACAAATTGTCTGGGTATTTGCATAACATATGGTATACTAGCTACATAACAAGTTTCATAAAATTTGGTTGAGTAGTTTTTGTAGAATTGAGGGGATACCATGATGAAGAGGTAGTTCCATAAAAAAAATTCAAAGGGCCATTACTCCCACAAAAAGTTGAGAATAATATTTTTAGGTAACATGCACAACAACTTATCGTGAACTATCTATATACAGAGTTTCAGTAAAACCTCTTGAGCAGTTTTAGAGGAGTTGAGTGGACAAAATTTTGAGATGAATAAAGAAGGAATGTGTCCATGGGTCACAGATGCCCCCGCTGGCCCTCAACAGGAACTAGAAGTCAAACAGGTGTGAAAGTTGCTAAGGACATACAGTTTGTCATACTGAACCATCCTACTAATTTTCAAATTGTTCTCATATACGGTTCCTGAGAAAAGCTTAACGGAAATTTTCATAGTCATGTTCATATATTTTCACTCGGCCTAAGTCCCAAACAGGAAGTAGATGTCTGACAGGTCTAAAAATCCCTTAGGACATACAGTTTATCATACTGAACCATCCCACCAAGTTTCAAATCATGCTCTTGAAAGGTTTATGAGAAAAGCTTGACAGAAATTTGTACAGACAGACGGACAGACACCAGTCAAACTTAATGCCCCGACATGTTGACGCGGGGGCATAAAAAGCAGGGAGACAGACAGGACAATAATGTGATATCACCCCACTTAAATAGAGAACCCTGTTTTTGTTTCTAAGTAAACTTAATTTATATTGTTTATACCTCTCCTGTATAATCCATATGCTGCCTCAGTAAAGCCAGACCTGTCTCTGTTTCTGTTTCTAAATAATCTTAATATATATGTTATATACCTCTCCTGTGTAATCCATATGCTGCCTCAGTAAAGCCAGACCTGTCTCTGTTTCTAAATAATCTTAATATATATGTGACATACCTCTCCTGTGTAATCCATATGCTGCCTCAGTACAGCCAGACCTGTCTCTGTTTCTAAATAATCTTAATATATATGTTATATACCTCTCCTGTGTAATCCATATGCTGCCTCAGTAATGCCAGACCTGTCTCTGTTTCTATATAATCTTAATATATATGTTATATACCTCTCCTGTGTAATCCATATGCTGCCTCAGTAATGCCAGACCTGTCTCTGTTTCTAAATAATCTTAATATATATGTTATATACCTCTCCTGTGTAATCCATATGCTGCCTCAGTAATGCCAGACCTGTCTCTGTTTCTATATAATCTTAATATATATGTTATATACCTCTCCTGTGTAATCCATATGCTGCCTCAGTAAAGCCAGACCTGTCTCTGTTTCTAAATAATCTTAATATATATGTTATATACCTCTCCTGTGTAATCCATATGCTGCCTCAGTAATGCCAGACCTGTCTCTGTTTCTATATAATCTTAATATATATGTTATATACCTCTCCTGTGTAATCCATATGCTGCCTCAGTAATGCCAGACCTGTCTCTGTTTCTAAATAATCTTAATATATATGTGACATACCTCTCCTGTGTAATCCATATGCTGCCTCAGTAAAGTCAGACCTGTCTCTGTTTCTAAATAATCTTAATATATATGTTATATACCTCTCCTGTGTAATCCATATGCTGCCTCAGTAATGCCAGACCTGTCTCTGTTTCTAAATAATCTTAATATATATGTTATATACCTCTCCTGTGTAATCCATATGCTGCCTCAGTAAAGCCAGACCTGTCTCTGTTTCTATATAATCTTAATATATATGTGACATACCTCTCCTGTGTAATCCATATGCTGCCTCAGTAAAGCCAGACCTGTCTCTGTTTCTGTTTCTAAATAATCTTAATATATATGTTATATACCTCTCCTGTATAATCCATATGCTGCCTCAGTAAAGCCAGACCTGTCTCTGTTTCTATATAATCTTAATATATATGTGACATACCTCTCCTGTGTAATCCATATGCTGCCTCAGTAATGCCAGACCTGTCTCTGTTTCTATATAATCTTAATATATATGTGACATACCTCTCCTGTGTAATCCATATGCTGCCTCAGTAAAGCCAGACCTGTCTCTGTTTCTGTTTCTAAATAATCTTAATATATATGTTATATACCTCTCCTGTATAATCCATATGCTGCCTCAGTAAAGCCAGACCTGTCTCTGTTTCTATATAATCTTAATATATATGTGAGATACCTCTCCTGTGTAATCCATATGCTGCCTCAGTAATGCCAGACCTGTCTCTGTTTCTATATAATCTTAATATATATGTGAGATACCTCTCCTGTGTAATCCATATGCTGCCTCAGTAAAGCCAGACCTGTCTCTGTTTCTATATAATCTTAATATATATGTGAGATACCTCTCCTGTGTAATCCATATGCTGCCTCAGTAATGCCAGACCTGTCTCTGTTTCTATATAATCTTAATATATATGTGAGATACCTCTCCTGTGTAATCCATATGCTGCCTCAGTAAAGCCAGACCTGTCTCTGTTTCTAAACAAGTATACGCCGTACCGAACAACTTATCTATAATCCTTCTTTGAGCAAACATTGTAAACCCCTGAAAACAGATATAAGCATACAGAAACAACTTATCTATAATCCAACATTGTGAAAGAAGGAAAGAGGCTCCAATGGGGCATTCCAGTGTCAAAATTTTAATTCCCATAGGGCAACAACAAAACCAGTTAACATAAACAAGAACAGTATGAGGAAACATAAATCATAAAAAGGTTAAACACAAAATAAACCGAACATAAATCAACAAAACAAACTTAAGTTGTAATGAGAGTGAAATCAGGTGCCCCAGAAGAGTAAATTGTCCCTGTCTGCTATAGCACACCTGTCACACTGCTAATTTCTAATTCAGTGTGTCAAATCCGGTAAAGTAAGACAAAACAAAGTCAAACTAAACATCTGCACTCATCTGAGGGATAGAAATCCAATATTTTTCTACGAGTGCATGGTGTCTAATGTAAAATTTCTTGAGTGAAGACAGCAACCGAGGAGCAGCATGACTTTGTGTCAGCAATATTTGTGCTGAGGAATTCAAGGAAATTGTGAAGGCATGAGAACAAATGTAACTTTTTACCTTAGCATCCCTCATATGTCTTCACAAACCTGTTGTGTTTTGTGTAACTGCTGGACCCAAAGATCGCAATGGAAGGGGGAGGTTTGGCACACCTCAAAACCTGGTTTAACCCACCATTTCTTTTAAAATGCCTGTATCAAGTCAGGACCATTGGGATCTTTAATTTTTCCGGTATGTCTTCCTTGTTTTGTCTTGTCTTATGGACATTTGAGATTGATTCTCCAGGTTCGGTGATTTTGTTATTGCCTCTATTTATGTTATTTTTCGAAACCAATGGCAGTACTGCTACGACTGTGTCTTGAATAAGACTGAAATTTAGTTCAAAATTGGCATTTTTTGTTTTATTGTTCTAATGCTCTTCATATTCATATGGTGTTTGGAATATTCAACTTTTTAGTCTCTGAGGAGTCTAGAGTATACAAAATGAAAAGTTTATTGCTTAAAAATTTGTTGTTATTTTAATTATAATACAATCAGAGAGGCAATACATCTTTGATGTAAAGTATGCTATTACAATAGTTGAATACTTTACCTCATTTAACCAGAATTCACTCCAATTGGCATTTGTTACTAAGTTGCCAAACCAACTGTGAGACTGGAAATAGATAAAAAAGCTTGTTTTTACAGCAAAATATAAGTTGTCTCCCTTCCCCCTTTTCCCTAAATATAAGTTCAGCGGGCAATAACTTCCACAAAATCTTGAGTGTCAACATTTCCTGTAATATGCACAACTACATATAATGTACATGATGTACTTGCTTACATATACCAAGTTTCATTTGGTTGAATGGTTTCGGAGGATTTGAGCAGAACAAATTTATAAGGGACAGACTGACAGCTAGGACAAAAACAACATTTGACATATAATTATTTTTAACGTTAAACTGTTAATTGAGGAAAATAATGAGGATTTATAAATTGGTTTATACAAGTCCAACTATCTCAAATGAATTATATCTAAGAGAAATTGCACATGTCCATGTAACACTCTTCCCTTGTGTTCAGTCTGATATAAATCCATTAAGGGGTTTAGAAGTACATGGAGGAGCTGTGCTTTCCAGATCTGTGGACAGACAGACAGAGTTATTCCTATACATCTTCCATACTTTGTTTGCAGTGGTGTATAATACTGATGAAACTTCTTAAACTACTTATTTTACTTACAATTTCATGGATAACAACATCTGTCAATGATTTATCTCCCACCAGTAGACAAGGGGTCACAAAGGTCAAACATGGATTCTCCATGCCACCAAATGGAAATGATGGTGGCATGACCAGAAGGTCGTATGTGTCCCATACATAAGGACCAAATAACTTCTCCCCTGTCGACAGGAAGTCTTCAACAACACCATCAAATTCTGCTTTGGCCTTGTCCTGGAAAATATCAAAACATTAAGATTTAAACTGTAAATGTACTTATTTTGGTTTGTTCTTATATTTTCTTGGATTGATCCAAGTTCACTTGTACTAAATTTTGTGTATTTTCCTCATTACTCTATTCATTCCATACTTATAATTTCATTTTGCGAAAAATTACTTGTCACTTAAAATTCATGAAAATAAATATGTTTACAGTAATATATCATGTATACTCCGTTCTCATAATATCGTGGGTTCCATTTTATCGTGGTATTTACGTTCATTTCAACAAAATATTCAACTGTGACGTCACTGTTTCTAAGTAGCTACGTACCACGATATTACGATATACCAGTATATATAGGAGATTGTCAATAAAATGAATCAAATGACAGCATAAAACTCTGCTTTAGCTTTGTCTTATAAAATACTGAGATAGTTAGGTTGGGTTAACAGGAGACACAATAATTGACAATCTCTTTCATAAAGATACCTTGCATTGAATCATAATTTACAAGTTTTAGACAGACAGAAAGTAAATGTCCAATGGATCTAAAAATGATTCCTATAAATGAAGCTTGTAACCAAATATCATGTTTGTATCATGTTAAATATTCACAATTAATACTGAAGGTATATGATTTTAGTTTTCTACTACATGTACAATGTAGTATGTTTTGAAATAAAGCAGCTTTAAATTAAAGTTTGTTTTTGACTACAAAAACCATGTCTCCCCCCATTTCCCCCCAAAAGTTCTAACTTCACAAGGTCATAACTCCATCAAAAATTTGAGGCTAATATGCACAACTACATACAAAGTCCTTCCTTTATACCAAGTTTCTTTAAATTCAGTTCAGTAGTTTCAGAGGAGTTGCTTTGACAAGATGACAATGAGGATTTTCAGCAAATTTCTAAGTTCAAAGGGCCATAACTCCCACAAAAATTTTAGGATCATAATTTCATGCTAATATGCACAACTGCATATGGTGTTCTTCCTATATACCAAGTTTCATTGAATTCGGTTCAGTAGTTTCAGAGAAGTTGCGCTGACAAGATGACAATGTGGATTTTCAGCAAATTTCTAAGTTCAAAGGGCCATAACTCCCACATAAATTTTGGGATCAAACTTTCCTGCTAATATGCACAACTGCATATGATGTTCTTCCTATATACCAAGTTTCATTGAATTTGGTCGGTTCAGTAGTTTCAGAGGAGTTGCACTGACAAGATGACAATGAGGATTTTCAGCAAATTTCTAAGTTCAAAGGGCCATAACTCCCACAAAAATTTTAGGATCAAAATTTCATGCTAATATGCACAACTGCATATGGTTTCCTTTCTTTATACCAAGTTTCATTGAATTCAGTTCAGTAGTTTCAGAGGAGTTGCACTGACAAACTTTGTAAGGGACGGACGGACATGACAAAAACAATATGACTCCCCACTAAAGTGGGGGAGACATAATTACTTACAAGCATGCAAGGTTCAGTCCAAACACGGCTCCTTGGTCCTATCTTGGCACTCTTTATATCTCCCACAGCTAGAGATACAAGATAAGCTGGTATAGGATAGGGCAGGTTGAAGTAGACATTATCTGTTTCCCCTGATAAGTTCGGTACTGCCCCTGGCTCCTTCCTCTCGCTGGTACTCATCACTGCCGTAAATCCTTCTGGTACCTTTAGATAAATAAACAATGTATTAGCCAAACATGTAGAAACGATTAATTTATACCAAAAACTTTGTATTAGTACATGGATAACAGCAACAATCTATTATGAATTTCTTCTTTAAGTGCTAGTTGAAAGCAAAATTCTATTTTCTACATGGAAACATTGAAGAAACCTAGAGTAAATAATAGTCAAACACTAGTAATTCATACATTTATAAATGTAACAGAAGATTGAATTACTTAGCAAAATCAACATGTCCTGACCTCATGGTCTCTACCACTGAGCTAAAGAAGTACTTCCCTAGCTCAGCAGTAAATGCTGGCTATTAAACCTACTAATTAATGTACGAAGGAGAGCAACCCTGTTACATAAACAAGAATATGTTCAAAAGACATAATGCCCCATCTCACATGTGATATTTATATTAGACAAACGAAAAGATCGACAAACAAATGGACTGACAGACGTGACATGTTTTTTTTCCTTGTGAAAGCAACACATTACAAGAAATATGAGAAATACACAAATTTATCAGGTTTAATCGTACTGAATTTAGCATAATTTTGATTTTTGTTGTACATGGTGCCATTTAAATGATAACTTATAACTTTTATTCTAACATAGACCTCGCCCACCAACAAAGGACCATGACAACAAGCTGTGTGTAAATTTCCAATATACACTGAATCGACGTCACAATTATTTTAACGCTAAAACCAGTGACGTCATAAAATATATTGTGCACAAAAGCATAAAAAATGACAGTCATTTTTTCCTGCACTATAGGTCAACACAAAATTGGAATATTAGAATAGAAATAATCCATGGCCGCCTGTGGTTCATTGTCTATTTTAACATGGGTATCCATTGTTTTTGTTTATTTTACAGCTCGCTTCACTGCACTCAACTTGAGGCAAAATATCAACGAAAACAATGGCAGCCCATGTTAAAATATCCAATAAACCACAGGCAGCCATGGATTATTTCTTAAAATTGCCTGTGTTTAGCTGTCTAATTAACAGTTATTTTTGATGATGCCGTACAATTCACAAACATAGAAGAGTGCTAAAAGTAACCCTGCATGGTATTTGATGGATAACATTTTCAGTAACAACAAAAACAATATATGCAAGGAGAATGATATAGAATAATAAGCATGTTTTATCATAATAAACAAGTGGGGACTCTAATGCATATTGCCTAGCAAGCCGCTATGGACACAAAGCAAAGGTCTGCTTTAGAAACATTAAAAAAGACTTTATTATTTCTAGGTCCTGCTAAGGTTTAGCCTTTGCTGTACACATACTATAAAATCAATCTAAAATTAAGCCATTTTAAGATAAACATGTTGATAAATCTAAGTCATGCAAGTGTTTATCCTAAAAATTATTTGTTTTTAGATCCAGTACATTGTACATGTAGGTTTATCATCTCCTATTTAGTTTAATATAACTGCATCAAAGTTTGGTTATGTTAGTGGAGTGAGTGAGTTGGTGTTTTACGGCCGTGCAACGCTATATATAGGTTATTTACAGGCGATGAACATGAAAAGGATGATAAAATGAACATGAAATGATGATGATATATGAAATATGGGGTGGGGTGGGAAACAAAGGACCTGTAAATTAAGAACCACGGGAAAAGGGGAGAGGTGGATAGGGGCGGAAAATTTAGCCTATGTGGTGCACTACTTGGCGGTCCACAAAGGGTTTTTTTACGTGCATGGAGCGTGGCACTCTCCACGCACGTTGGCCCACTATGGTCGGCGGTCAGGGTTTCCGTATTAAAGACCTGACAACCCCCGCGGACGAGGGCCACCCTAGTCTGCCGCCTAGGGTACACACTTGGTCGCTCTGTGGGCTGAGCACTGACCCGACGTCAGAATCCCAAGATCCTTAGTCGCCTCTTACGACAAGCTAGGCTCTGCTGCGGGCCTATTCGCCACCCGGGCCCCGCACGGGACTATGTTAGTGGAGGAAATAGGAAACTATTGCAGATATAGAAAAGCTATTGCTTGCTTAAACCTTCAGCTCATCGAGCTCTACAAAAGTCTACATTGAGATGTCACAGTCAGTTGTTTATATATACTTATAAGTCAGCTTAATGTTTAAGTTTAAAAAAGTTTCAATCTTCAAATTATTCTGAGAACAAAAGCTACCAACGGGATTCTGGGAATACCGAAGACGAAAACATGTATTTTTTGCCTAGAAATTTTTACAATTTTCGTTATATAATATTATTATTTTCAACATTTAGTTGCATTCTAAGCATGCGAAGATGTAAAAAAAATCATACATTGTTATTTTGACTTTTTTCTGCGTGTGACCAAAAGGCAAACTGGACTCATCCTTTGTTTGTATTTTTAGTCCTGGGCCAATGCAAGACGGCGAGCAGCGACTTCTGGCCATGCTTAAGACTGCTGGTTGTTTCTTTATGTTGGTTGTGTCACGTACAATTATTCCACATGTACAACTATTATCGTCTACTTTAATGGTTATCATTTGTCAGATCAGCCTATGATTTTGAAGTACAAAATGTATATAATATTATATGAAATACAGTTTAAACCCAATGTAGATCTCTTTACGAAAATTTGCAATGTACATGTATGCCTTTAATTTTTTTACATCTAATAGCAATAAATTATATTATAACTCAAACAGGACCAGATCCAGAATATTTTGAAAAGGGGTTGGTCCACATAAAGTCCGCTGTGGACGAATGACGAAAAGGGGGTGGTTCCAGACAAATTTTGCAGAAAACCTACACGTTACTTGCGAAATTTTTGGCGGAAAGGATGAATATTCCAATCTCGGACCCCGCTGGATCCGCCACTGCACAAATATTTTTGATTGTCACCTATTCAAAGATTGTCCCTCCCTTTATGATGGAGACTAAAGCAAACTTATACAGGAACGTTGAAATCCATGTTCCGCACACAGGGGCTTGGATTCTGGTCATTTATATTGACTTAAAAAATAATCGACCCCTACTCTATAATCCAAGACCCTGTGGTTCCGCAATTATTTTCTGACATGTTTGTAAGCGTGGCGACTTTGGTCTCTGTGTGGTGAATCGACAATATTATCAAGCAATGATAACTTTTTCGAACAACCAATAACTTGTGACAAATAAGTTTAGTTTTTCCGGATTCCGCAATAGCTTTGTGAGAAATAGATTAAATTATTCATCTTTATTAAAATGACCTAGATCAAGACAGACGAATGACCCAATGTGGCTATTTTGTCATTTTCTAAAAATCAATAAAATGCTTGAATTGTGTGTGTCTGATTTACCTAAATTTCTGTCTGAGATAATAATCTTCAATGAATAAACATTTTGCAGTCCAAATTGAGTATAAGAAAGTACACTTAAACATGTGCATGATGTGCACAACCTGATAAAGTGACTACGCCATGTATGCTACATGATCTAGTTGAATCGCATTGTTGCATTAAAACACTGCCACATAAAAGCATGAAATACGAAGATGCTGTGTACAACTTTTTTGCATGACTTAACTTATATTTGGTGTCCGAATAGTATTTTTGTCCTTTAAAACTTTATTCAATTAAGTAAATATTCGCAATCCAAAATCAAATATCCATTACACTGAAGTTACGCAAGATATGCTACACTGACTAAAATATAATCCGAAGCGGAACACATAATCTACTGGTCGCGGCCATATTGTCTTGATGGAAATCCGAAGATTGAGAATCCTAATATAGCCACCGAGTGAAAAGTGAAAGTATGTACATTGAAAAGAGCTTTTGTAAATATAGAAACGACGGAAACAAACGACCCAATTGAAGTATCGCTGATAATTTTTTTATAATAGGTAGTAAACAGTTGTCTATATAATTCAGCATTCAATTTACAAGCTTCATAAGTATCATTAAGTTAACATGTTGAGTGGTTTAAGAAGAGTTGTACAAAAAACTTTGTGATTCACAGACCAACAGACTGACCAAGGGTATTATGTTTCCCTACCAACATAGGGAAGACATTATAAATTAAATGTTTAATGATTCATTATGATTCTGACCTTAACATTAGCACTGTAGGATGATTTTATGGCTGGAGTGTCTTGACATGGGAAAAATGATCTGTTTAAAACTGCTTGACCTTGAGTATAAAAGTAGGGCTTTGTCTTTCCTGCAAGCAAAATTGACATGAAAAAATGATCTGTTTAATACCCCTTGGCCTTGAGTGTAAAAGTAGGGCTTTGTCTTTCCTGTAAGCAAAATTTTTAAAGTGACAATAAAAAAAAAAGATATGTGTAACACGGCTTGACCTTGGATATTAAAGTAGTCTTTTGTCTTTCCTGGAAGCAAATAAATATCAAATAAAGCAACAAAAAGCATGCAATACATCTTAAATCATATATATTAAGGCTAAGGAAGTGGTGACATCATTAATTTTTGATTTTGCAAAAGACTAAAAATTGCAACTCAACAAAATTGTTTAAATCATATTTTTAGTTTTTCTTATCTCGCTCTCTTTCTTGATTTTAGTCAAGATTCTTGCAATAATTTCTAAATTTACTAAAACTGGACCTTTTTTATCTGCATTATATTAATGAAATTAACAGTATTTCCTGAGCCTTGATATACATGTAACTTCCTGAATACATTGTCCCAAACATTTCAAAATGTACAAATATTTTCCACTAATTTTGCCCCCAAATTATGACTATTCCTTCTTTTTTCATGGACTAATCATTTTGATTCTTAAAATGTAATTTAATTTTATGTTATGTCATTCAAAATTCCATGGAAATTATTATTTTCCATAATACATGAAAAAGCATATTCGAAGAAAAAATGTTAAAAAAGTTCTTTTATTAACAAATTTATCTAAGCAAACCTTAAGCTATAAGGTATTTAAATTTTTCAAAGGGCAGATAACTACTGGTACCAATTTTGCTTTAGTGGAATACATGTGCACATTTTAAATCAATAATGCTGATCATGTACGGGGTCTAACCTTAACATTGGCATCATGTGTAGATTTTACGGCCGGGGTATCTTGACAAGGAAAAAAACTTCGATTTAAAACAGCAAAACTTGGGGTATAGAGGTACGGCATTGTTTTCCCTGCAAAATTAACAAAGGTACAGAAACGTGTTTGTTGGGCCAAAACAAAATATATTTTTGTTTCCTGCTTCCTTCTCTTGAAAATTAGGGTAGGTAAGAAATTTTTTTTTTACAAAATTATTTTACATTGAGTCAATGAGGAAGCAATCCCAACTTTAATGGTGCTTGTTCAAAAATGCCAATAAAAACTTTAGGGTAGGATAGAAAAAAATAGGGTAGGTAGGCAAGCAGGAAACAGACATAAAAATTTTATGGCCTAATAGGCAATACTGAGATGTGGAAGTCAGAATCAGAATGCATGTTCATTCATCATTTTCTGCAATGGTAAAAAACTGGTACTCTTTTCACAAAATATTTTGTAAAATTCATGAAATTTGTCATTAGTGAAGCTTTTATACTATCAAAACCCTTGATATTTTCACTCAAGATAACTTATACACTGAAGATTTTTTGTGAACTTTGATTCAGGAACCTTCAATGTAGACTAGCAGTTTTTAGCCTTTGACCTTAGGACTTTTGTGTAAGACTATTGACTTTAAACAATATGATAGATATCATGTGTATAATGGGATATTTTTTTTATTGTTTAAAGAAATTTATTATGCAGAATGTAAATCTTTCAAATTATTTGATAATTGATTAACCTAATCCACAAACATTTGAAATTCACAACCAAAAATTATTTTTACTTTCAATTGAGAGAACTAAGAAGAGGCCAGGTTGCCGTTTCATAGAGCGACTGCTATAAATTAACATGCTTAAGGTATAAATCAAGGTAAAGCGCCTCTGTTGAGTCTTGAATAGACAAAACGCGCGTCAGGTGTAGCAAAATTTATTGTCTGGAACTTTGTTGTCATTTGTATTTCATATTCTATTGGAATATACAATGTGCACATAAAGCTTAAGATCACATTCTTTGTTGCTCAGCTTTTGTTATTATTTGATTTTTTTCTGTTTTCTTCTAAAATATTCAATTCAATACCTGCTGTTTGTTCTGGGTCAAGCCATACAACTCCAGGTCCATCACCTGTGATGTAAGAAATCCTAAGGCTGAACTCATCTCCAGTGTTCACTGGTTCAGAGAGCTGAAAAATAAAAGTAATATGTCACATCTAACATGAGAAATCCTTAGGCTGAACTCATATCCAGTTTTTACTGGTTCAGAGAGCTGAAAAATAAAAGTAATATGTCACATGTTAAATGAGAAATCATAAGGCTGAACTCATCTCTAATATGTTTACTGGTTCAGAGAGCTGAAAAATAAAAGTAATATGTCACATCTAACATGAGAAATCCTAAAGCTGAACTCCTCTCCAGTCTTTACTGGTTCAGAGAGCTGGAAAATAAAAGTAATATGTCACATGTAACATGAGAAATCCTAAAGCTGATCTCATATGCAGTGTTTACTGGAAAATAAAAGTAATATGTCACATCTAACATGAGAAATCTGAAGGCTGAACTCATCTCAAACTTTCACTCCTCAGGTTTAGTGAGCTGGAAAATGAAAGTAATATGTCACATGTAACATGAAAAATCCTAAAGCTGAACTCATCTCCAGTCTTTACTGGTTCAGAGAGCTGGAATATAAAAGTAATATGTCACATGTAACACGAGAAATCCTAACGTTGAACTCATGGTTCAGAGAGCTGAAAAATTAAAGTAATATGTCACATGTTACATGAGAAACTCGTCTCAAACTTTCACTCCTCAGGTTTAGTGAGCTGGAAAATGAAAGTAATATGTCACATGTAACATGAGAAATCCTAAAGCTGAACTCATCTCCAGTCTTTACTGGTTCAGAGAGCTGGAATATAAAAGTAATATGTCACATGTAACACGAGAAATCCTAACGTTGAACTCATGGTTCAGAGAGCTGAAAAATAAAAGTAATATGTCACATGTTACATGAAAACTCGTCTCAAACTTTCACTCCTCAGGTTTAGTGAGCTGGAAAATGAAAGTAATATGTCACATGTAACATGAGAAATCCTAATGCTTAACTATTCTCAAACTTTCACTTGTCTGGTTAAGTGAGCTGGAAAATGAAAGCAATTTGTCACCCGTATAATCTCGAATACTGATGCAACAGTGATGCTGGTTCAAAGAGATTAAACATATGAAACAAATGAAATGATGATCAATTCTTATTATTAACCTAAATTATACAAAAACTGGTTGTTAAAAAAAATAGTAATACCTGAAGTGAAAAAGAAAAGAAAAAAAAAAGGCATTTTAAAGTATGATATTCATGTAGTAATTACATTATAAATGATGAGAAATAAAATTCTGAAATAGCGATACAGGTCATGAAAAATTAATTAATTTATATTCGTTATGGTCTAAAGTTCATATACTCTAAATTCTTTTATACAATACATGTAGTAACAATATGTCATGTATGTTTAACATTTTTAATTGATGTATGATAACGTTGTTTTCGAAATAGGTTACTCCCTGACATTCACTGTCCAAATATCTGAATTTTTACTCTGAAAAATCTGTCTATATATAAAAGAGAAACTTAAAATTGTTCTTGACCCTATATCATGTATATCAGATATCTTGCCCAGCCTTGTTGACTATATAAAGCAATCAATTGAATTGCAAAAATAAGGTCCACACTGGTCACTTATATCTATTATGATTATATATAATTCATTTACAAGTTAAATCATTTTGTTGTTATATGTTTTATGTTTGTCATTTTTTCATTTGTATTTGCTGAGCCCGTCAGGGTTTTATGTTTTGCAAATAAACTTATAACTATATGAATATAAGCTAAATATTTTCATTTGTAACATACACTCATAATTTAGTTTAGCCTACCTTTACTAATAATTCAGATCCATAACCTGTAAACGGCTTCTTTTCAAACGATAATTTTGTTGCATTATCTCCCTTGACAAGGACAACATTACTGACAGTCATAGAATCATGAGTGTCCAGTTTCACTAAAATAAGATAAAATATAATAGATAAAAAAAAACTTAAACAAAGTCTTTCATGTCATTGAAAGTGTTAAAAATATACGTAGCTTTAATTTCTTACTCTTCCAGAGTATCTGAGTTCAATCTTGTTTCAACTTAAGTTCAGGTTCAGAGGGGATCAAATTAGTACTGGTCTGAGGTCCGGGACCTCCTTATCTTTTATTCAGTAATTTTGTAATTCTATATATATAGTCCTAGTTCTGCATCTAATATTTTAATACATAAATGCCTGTTGAGGATTTTAATAACGTAATAGATCAAGTGGACTTAATTTCCACCTAAAACTTAAATTCCTACATGGGCCTCTTGTTTTCAAATGTTAATTGGTGAGTTGTTTACACATGTTACATGTAGTTTAATGTTGTTTGTTTCCTCCTGTTTAATGCTCTTCTTTGTGTTTACTGATTTTTTAACATACAATTTGTCAAAATGCTTTTTCTGAGACCATAAAAATCAAGAATTGAATTTTGCAAAAACTTAAAAAGATTTACATGAATGACAAATGACATGTTTATATGTCCTTTTGTATCATTTCTATACTTTTATTCAGTTGCATGACCAAATTCTTTTTTTTTTCATTCATGAATTCAAAACATAAAATACAAACAGTAATTAACATCATTTTCATTGTTCATTCAATCATTAAAATGATTATTTTGGATAAGCATGTTCATGTATTCGGAAATAGCACTTATATAATTTATTAATGGTGCTATGCACATGTATTTCTTTAACCATCATTTCTGATCATGACAAAAGGTATTGATCCTAGATACTTTCATGTATATTTAGATTTCAGTACCATAGTGATGCTGGTTCAGAAAAGAGAACTGTAAAGAAAGTAGATGATTATCAATATATATTATAAACATGATATAAACATGTACTAAAACAAGATAGGCTATTACTGTATCAAAACAAAAAGTGCTTAGTCAATGTCAGTAGACAATTCTATTGCTGAACTTGGCTTCAATTTTCCAGGTCAAATCCATAATCAAATAGGCATGAATATACAGAACTTTATTTAATGCATGGTCATGGAGCAGTCAAAACTATTATCCCGAGGTGCTGGAGATGATTTAGGAACTGTTGCCTGAGGCCGCAGGCCAAGGCAACAGTTCTTAAATCATCTCCTGCGCACCGAGGGCATACTAGTTTGAGTGACCCATGAACAAGCATTAAATAACTGTTTTGTTAACTTATAGAATTCAAATCTAGAGAGTGTGTGCTCGTTCAACAGTGCAACGTCAAAAGAATTTTGCGCTTTATGTTTTTCCTACGTTTTTCCATAATTTTCCTGTCTGTTCTACCGCATAAAATTGCATCAAGATGTTCTCTTTCTTATTTCCAAATAAACAAACTATCAATAATTATGCATGAAAATCTGTTGAGAAATGGCATGGGAATAATTTTTATAATTTAATTGATATGACAATGTATGAAATATATAGAAAAATAGTAATTTAAAAGCGAAAATACCCTTGACGTCGCTCTGTACTGCGATCGTTCATGCGCATGGAAAAGTTCATTCCAGGAGTGAAACAGTTTACTGTTACATGCTGATGTCATTTCGAAGAAAAATGAATGAAAACATCCAAAATTACTTCATATGAAAAATATTCAATATAAGTTAATAAAAGAAAATGTGTCAACATAAACAGTGTCCATCTTTTCATAGTTGAATCATTATGTTAATTGAAAACTATAATTTCACCTGAAGGTAAACCTGACTTGGGTAAGGTACATAGAAGCTTGTATATGGATGACGGACTGGAAAATAAAATTACCCTTCTACCATCCTAGGCAGAGAGCATTTTAAAATGGAGCTAGCTCGCTTTACTTTTTTTCCCCTTTTTTCATCATATTTCATACAAAATTTTCAATGAAATGGGGGATATGGAACAGCCTCAAAAGGGCATAATTTCTATCAACGAGCTGGTCTCATTTATGTACTGCAATATTGTCGCTGTACTAGTGGCACAATTGCTTCTGTTACATTCAATTATATTAAGGTTCTTCTAAATGAAAAATGGCTGCCATGCATTGTCAATACAAAACTTAAAAAAAAATACACAGCCTAGATGAAATAAGTATTTTGCTAAAATTATATTGAAATGAATGTATTACAATCTTACCTAAAGCAAGCTAGAAATAATATCATATAAAAACTGTCTTTAAAGGTAAAATATGAAAGTTTTGTAAGGGTGTGCTCGAATAGTAGGATAGTAATCAGACGCACCTTACATGTTTATGTAAATAAAAATAATTCAAGACTCATTGTGGGATTTTAAATGCTAGCTTGCTCTAGGTAATGGTAAGTTAAATCTAATTAGACAGGTTTTGAACAAAATACATCATTTGCTTAATCTGTGTATTTTTTGAAAGTTTTGTATTGACAATGCATGGCAGCCATTTTTCATTTAGAAGAACCTTAAGGCAAAAATTAAAATATGCTCCTATTATGTTACTTCCAGGATGGAATAATTATTTAAATTTGCATTAAAGTTACATAAATGGACATAACAGGAGCTTGTGCCTTTCAAGAAAGTTCTGAAACACCCCCTTTATAATTCAAATTTTAATGTTCTTTTACTATTACATGTATTAGGGCTCAGTGAGTTTAAAGTCAAATATTTTTTTAACTACATGTACAACAAAAAAATTAATACAGGATAATTCATGATTTTAGGTTTGAAAAATCAGGGAATACAACACTGCAGACATGGCAGAATACCCTTAAACAGTTTAAACTAACCAACTGATGTTGCCTGCACACATTGGAAATCAATCTTTGTAAGGCCTTTAATTTCTTTCCTGTCAAAGTTGACATCTAAATCCAGGTGGTAATGTTTAACGGTGACCTCTCTAAAATTAGAAACCGATGCCACATCGGTTGCGGAGTCTGAAAACAGTACCATGTCTAAAATTTGTTCCTACTTTCGCTTTGTCTGAAACACTTGATCATGTGACTATTTATTTTCAAGTCACGTGAAACTCATTGAGCAAAACATATTCTGAAATATTTTTTATTGGGTTTTCCAATTTCAAAATACAGAGCAGTTTTATTTTGACGTTTGTTGATTGAAAAAAAAATGATTAAAAAATTTTGAATAAACGAAAGTAGACAATTATAAAATCTGAGTCGGCGTCGTTCTCAATTCCGGTGTTTTGGGGCGGTTTTTTTTCTTCTTTTTTTTTTGGGGGGGGGGGGGTTCAAGCCATACCAATTAAAATTCTATAGTTCAAAGGTATTTTTATGCTTTGTATTAATTTTTTGTGATACGGTTTAACTTTTTGTTGATTTTCACTAATGCTAGTCTCAGTTTCTTTTTTTAACTACGAAAAAACTAAGCTAAACCAAGGAGTTAAATCTATCATAGATATATCCATAGACATGTATATTAAATGATATACAGCTCTATTATATATCTAATTCCTTGGCTCAATAATAATAAAAATAGTGTCATTTTTTAATTGTCTGTTTTAATCAGATTTGTTTTAAATGAGTAATGATACGATAAAATCAGTTTGGATTTGTGACATAAAATGCATCACTTAGATCTAGCTTTTCTCATGGATTTTAATTGTAACATAGAATAATGGATTTATAATAACTTTATTGCTTTATAGCATTAAACAGTTTTTTAAGGAGACACATACAGAAAATAAGCATGCGGGTGATAGTTATAATGACGAGCTAAGATACGACTGCCTTTAGTTCTAATGATTGTTTGAAATCATTCTTATGTGTTTATTTATTTATAATTTGTTGGGTTTTGCAAATGGACCAGTTTGTCTCCAACTAATTCTGAGAAAATCATATCGAATTTTAATTATGGTCTCAGACTGATTCATTGTAAAGGTAAGGATCTTCTGATCAAAACAATTTAAATTAGATTTCTCTGATTTTTTTTTTATTTTCAAATAATAATTTAAGGACGTTAAATCTTCTTCTTCTTCTTCTTCCATATTAGAGCTGGATTCTCTGTGAGAATGTCTACGCTCTGCGGGACTACGCATGCTTAGTCACGGTATAAATATCGTCCCTTTAAGGCTTTGTACAATTAAAATAAAATCGTGGTTCTGGTTAAAACTATGTACAACGTCAAGTTTGGTAGTTATTTGGTGGTTTGCTGGAGTCGAGAGCGGAAAACATCAATGGTTTCCGCTTGGGCGACATCAGCTGGTAGTGCATTCCAGTCAATGATGGTTCTGGGAAAAAATGAATTTCTGTAGATATCGTTGGTGATCCTCTGTTGGTAGAATTTGTGCCCTCCTCGGGTTCTACTGTCGCCACCTTTCAGGTAATTGCTCCTGTCGATATCTATCAGATCATTCTGAATGCGGTACATCATTACCAGCCGGTTGTTCTTTCTCCTAGTTTGTAATGAATCCCATTCTAGTTGTTGGATCATATTGGTTACACATCCTGGTGTTCGAGATGTGTAATCATTCATTACAAATCTTGCAGCTCGTCTTTGGATTGTCTCTAAGGTGTTGATATGTGCTTGGGTGGTGGGATCCCATATTGTTGAAGCATATTCTACAACTGGTCTTACTATTGTAGTATAGCTTGCTGCTTTTACTGGTTTTGAACATCCTTTAAGGTTGCGCCGAACGAATCCTAGAGTTCGATTTCCCTTGGCTGCAACATTCTCGATGTGTTTGTTCCAGGAGAGATTGCTTGAGATGGTAACTCCTAAATACTTTGCACTGTCTACTATTTCCAAAGATTGTCCATGTAGTGTATACTGGTGTTGTATTGGCTCTTTGTTTCTTGGTGGAATTCTAATGATATTGCATTTTGATGGGTTGAATTTCATGAGCCATGTGTGTTCCCACTTCTCAAGAGCATCCAGATCTTTCTGTAGTTGGTCTGTATCTTTGGTGTTACGAATTTCTCTGTACAGAAGGCTGTCATCAGCGAAAAGACGGACATCTGATTGTGTGCATCCAGGCATATCATTAATATATGTCAGAAATAATAAGGGTCCTAACACAGTGCCTTGGGGAACACCTGAGAGTACATCATCCTCCACTGATTTCGCACCCTCCAGTACGACTCGTTGTTTTCTGTTGGATAGGAATGACTTTATCCATGTATTAGTATTTCCTCTCACACCATAGTGCTGTAATTTATAAAGTAATCTCTGGTGTGGTACCTTATCAAAGGCTTTCTCAAAATCTAAGAGTATGATGTCAACTTGATTTCCATTCGAGATGTTTCTGGCTATCTGATCTATTGTTATGATAAGTTGGCTTTCACATGATCGTTTCTTTCTGAATCCATGTTGATTGTTACAAAGAATATTTTGTTTGTCGAAGTGTGTCATGATACTACTATGGACTATATGTTCCAGTATTTTGCATGTTATTGCAGTCAATGAAACTGGTCTGTAATTAGCTGGAATATGAGTGTCTCCTTTTTTGTAGAGTGGAACTATATTGGCATCTCTCCAATCTTGTGGGACTTGGCCTGAATCAATTGAGAATTGGAACAGTTTTGTTAGTGCTGGTGCTAGTTCTGATGCTGTTGCTTGTAATATTTTGGTAGGTAGTTCATCTGGACCTGCAGCTTTGTTGGTGTTAAGATTCGCAAGTAGTTTATAAACTCCATTCTCTGTGATTTTGATATCTGGCATAGTGCGATAATTACTTTGGCCTTTGTCTGGTAGAGTACTGGTGTCTTCTCTGGTGAAAACGGATGAAAATTGTTCATTTAATAAGGGTTAGGGTTAGGGTTAGGGTTAAATAAACAATCCTAAACATGTTTAGGGCTAAACATATTTGGATTCGTTGCAGAGCTCATGACACACCACCGCCAGAATTAGCTGCTTTATAGTATCCTTTGTTGTCGATGGATGCAGGACCCGTCTTCCTCAACGAGGTGGTACTGGTCGGAATTCTGGATGACACTCCTCCTCAAAGGTAACAAAGAACTTTATATACTTCCTTAACAACACTGAATCAGTCAAATCAGACCACTTTCATTGTCGTGACAATAATTCGTCATTAGATATCCATGCAAATATACCACTTAACAATTACAACAATTAAATGAACGGTTACTAAGCAATCTTTTAATTTTGACATTATGAAACAATGAGCAGTGATTCTTAACGTGTTTGGTTACCAACAAGACAATGTCCACGCCAGATGGACAACGTACATGACGTATATATATCAAATTATGTTAGTACCGCTCGTAAATGAAAATCTACTATTTACATTTCTCTTCATGCATTATGAAATTCAGAGTCAAGTTTAATAAAAAATCAAAAACAAATTAATGAAAAATCTACTATTTACATTCCCCTTCATGCATTATGAGATTCATACTAATTATTTAAAGTCAATCGTCTTCGAAAACAAATTAATATTTTGGATATATAATAATATGAAATTATCGTCCATTATCAAGTTTTCCTCAAAACTAGAAGTATGCTACTTGGAAACAATACACGATGATAATGAAAAGAACCAAATTTAGTCAGTTACTCACAACTATATTGTTCATCAACTTGTGCTTCGGTAAGTTGGTATATTTGTTTCTTCCAAGTTAAAAAAAATATTACATTTTTCTTCACTTTTACATATTTTCAAAATTTAATTTTTTCCGAAACTGAACGTTCAAACTTCAATTAAAGTAATTTAAACTGTGGCGCTAGAAAATTTTCAACACATCTTAGTTACTTCATGTTATAAAAATTTAATGGCGCATTGTTACCCAATGTGACCCAATGTTGACTTGACTGAATTATCATTTACTCAATCTTTCAATTGAAATTTAAGAATAGCTAAATTTTATTTTATTGAACAGGCGATGCTACTGCTGATGACGATGATTCAAATCGTAGAATTAAAGGTAAATGTTGGTTGCTTTAGAATTGCAAACAGATGAAAATGTTAGAAATGAAAAGAAAACTTACTTTAAACGCTAATGATGCATGAAGCACTGCAAAAAATCAATTATAGAAGATAATGACAAATGACAAGTGGAATAGGTGTACACAACACAACCTACCGGGGGGGGGGGGGGGGGGGGGTACAATATAAATGACAATGAAAAATCCACGATTGAAAACAGCCAGCAGCTTTCAATGTGACCATTGGTCGCTGCTGGTTGGGTTTTTTTTTGGTTTTTTTGTTTCTTTTTTTGTCTTTACAAACTAAGAAACATTTCAAAGAGGACATGGCCAAAAAAAAAAAATAACAACGCTTGAACAAACCACACGCGCGCACACCCGATGAAACATTATTTTTTTTTCTCCTTATCATTCTTGCTTATAACTGGCTATCGAATTAAATCGAATAGATTTTGTGCCAAAAGAACAGCAAAACCTCTTTTGAGAGAACTTAATAACACTTTTGTCTCTAAAGTTTTAAATCATCAAAATTTATGTAGTACTTTTTTTTCTTTAAAGCTACATTTGGATGGCTTACCTATTCGAAGATATATATTGTCGAAACTCCATCATCATGGTTTTCTGCAGCCAACCACTGTAAAGCATATAGAAGTGGAAACATGGGAGGGTTCACCATCAAAAATAGTAAAAATGCCATTTTGAACACCGCCTTGTACTATAGAAACACTCATAGAAAAATCACATAGTAAGTGTAAAATTATTTTGATTTAATCTATCACCAGAGAGAGCGTGTATCAAACTATTGCGCTAATGATAATGAGGCTTGTTAAGAGAATATTGGGATATGGAATATTTTCACACATTTTCTTCATAGGATATGGGATATTTGAGGCAAAACGTACTGAGATACGGGATATTTAAGTCAATTTTATGTACAGGAATATGGGATACTGGAAAAACACTTGTTGGATACAGGATATTTGATGAAAAAATTCTGGAATATGGGATATTGGTCCCCCATCTAAACAAGCCCCGATAATGGGAAATATGTCAACAATATTCAATATGCGCGAATACGAGGAACCCACAATCCTTAGCGCGATAGTATAGATGTAAATGTTGATACCTCTGGTGATAGAATGTTTCAACATTAGCACATTAATCCATTTTCGTTTCCATAACAAAGCGTTGATTCGCGTTCAGGTTGTCCTTTTTTGGAAGGGGCGACTCGATTATTTCGGTGCTAATGACGGGTTAAATATTCATTGATTTGGAATTTAAAATGTTCTTTGCCGTTTCTTTGCATGTTTCAAATGACGTTTTTGTACGTTATATTTGTCATGAAATATATAGTTAGACTAGTCGAGTTTAAGACAAACTGCAAAACTTGTATGCTAAATTGAAAATGTCAAAGAAGAAAACAAAACAAATCTATGCTAAGACACATCGGAAAAATGTAGATCACAATGATCATGAATTGCTTTATGTACATCCCGGTTTTATGGCACAGTCCTCTTCCATTGTGAACTAAGGGTTCGAGAGTAAAGCAAAACAACACGGTTGCATGGTGAGACACAAATGATATATAATACTTTTTATTCTAACTCCATTTGCCAACGGGTGTAAGTAAACATCGAGTTCGAGTTCGAGTCAGAGTTAGAGTTCGAGTTAAAGTTCGAGTTCGAGTTAAAATTGTTAGCTAACTTGAAACAGTGATTTTCATGGCAATAATCGAGTTACGACTCGAGTTCGAGTTAGAGTTCGAGTTTCAAGTCGAGTTAGAGTTCGAGTTACAAAAGTAGTTGGATATTTATTTTTAGCACAATATCTATCTATCATTTATATTTGCGACACTGCTGCATGTGTGTTTGTGCGTGTTAGTGTTTAACGCCCTTTATCGGAGAACCTGGACCAGGTCATTTTTAATGACGGACGAAACAAGAGTACCCGGAGGAATCCGACAACCTTTGGCTGCACTGCTGCATGTAACCGGCAATTGAGATACTCACTTACTAGTATTATAAATATATCAATAATGCGAACCGACTACAGTCGAAATATATTTACATCGGATGTACATTTATCTCCTTAAGCAAGTTTCAATGGATTCCGACACCAAAATTCGAACACAATTATAATTATAATTGTTATTGAGGTAGCACGCATTTGATTTTTATGTGAGGTGCCGGGGGGTTGCTATTACAAAAGCAAATAAGCAGGCTCTATTTTTTTCAAAAATAAATTAAAAGGCAGGACGAAGAAAATTTCCATACCCCCTACAAAAATAAAATAGTCGCTCCCTTATTGTTCGATTGTTTATTTGATAGAAAACAAGTTAATCTGTGAGCTATTGCTCCCAAAAAATGCCTAGCGTAAAAAAACAAAGGCATCGTCGGAAACCCACGGGTGATTACGTCCTACCATCTCCATCACAAAGTAAGCGACGGACCTTGAAATGCATCCCACCGTATCAGACCCCTCTCCCAAACTGCATTCCAAATATCAGCCTGGGATTAATAGTAGCTGCGAAGCATGCTACGAAAAATGTTTGACGGACACACAGACGGACGCCCAGATTTTCTTTGTCACCGCTCCGCGTTGCAGCGAAGGACTTAAATAACAAGGACTTGCACTTAGTCGTGCTAAAGATACCCAACTAGACCATTAGGTAAATAGACAGTAAATGCCTGACTGGCCTGTGAAATAGGAGATACGTTACAACGCATGAAAATAAAGCTGTGAACCGAATTTGCAATCAATTTCTTCAGTAGAAGACGTAAAATCTGTTTCGAAAAATTGTCTATTGAAATCTAAGTTCGCTAAGAAAACAGGAAGTAGATGCGCGACTGACCTGGAAAGGTGTGTATGTTATATCTCATCATAATAAAGCTGTGTACCAAATTTGAAATCAAACCCTTCACCAAATGCCATGTAATCTGTTACGAAAGATTGTCTATTTTTAACCCTAAAAAAGTCTAAGCTCGCTAAATCAGAAAGCAGATGCACGACTGACAGGGCACGGCACAACTCACGGACGGACAGACGGACAAGGTGATTGCAACAAAGCCCACACTCTTACGAATGGGGCCGGGCTATACTATTTTCAGATATTCAAAGACAAAAGACGGGATTTCGCCGTGTTATTCCAATAACGGGGCATATGTATATACCAATGTTTTTTTATTATACCCCTGCTTGTAAATTGGGCTGGGTTACAGTGATAGGGTGTCTCTCCGTTTGGCCTTTCACCGTAGGTACCTATTTCTTATCGATGATTTAAAATAAAACTTTCACACAATTATAAGATTAAAGATCAACTGTACGCAACACCATTATCATACATGACATAAAGATCAATGCACACCACCTTTTTGTCCCACGCCGCAACGCGGAGCGGGGACATAGAAATGCCGGGCGCCGTCCGTGTGTCCGTCTGTCCGTCACTCTTTTTTTCGTAACAGTTTTCTCAGCATCTACCAATCATTAGCTTAATTTCGATATTTGGTATGCAGCTTCAGGTAAGGGCACATATGGTGGGATGCGTTTTCAGATCTGTCGCTCATCTACTTCCTTTTTAAACAGCCACTTAGATTTTTCCCACTCAACGGGACCTAGAATCTGTTCTTGTTTAAAAATTCTAACAGCAAAACATTTGACGGCCATAAGACTACAAGGGGTATCAAACTCTTACTCAAAACTCAGGGTCTCCTGCTAAACCTCTAAATAAATTTTCACGAAATTTACATGTACGACATTCGATTGCCCATTAGTACATACTTGCTTCTTGTACACAGTCTGCTTTGTGACATTACGCAAATATGCACTTTTTAATCATATCTAATGATATACCTTTTGCAAGGCGACAATCTAACAAGTTTAAAGTTATGTTTGACAACATTGCGCTAAAATAAATATCCAACTCGAACTCTAACTCGATCTGTAACTCGAACTCTTACTCGACCTGTAACTCGAACTCTAACTCGAACTCGACTCGTAACTCGATTATTGCCATGACAATCACTGTTTCGAGTTAGCTCAAATTTCAACTCGAACTAGAAAAGTAACTCGATCTCTAACTCGAACTTTAAGTCGAACTCGAGTCGTAACTCGAACTTTAACTCGAACTCTAACTCTGACTCGAACTCGAACTCGAACTCGATGATTACCTACACCCTTTGCCAACTACCAAGTTGCTATAATATGGAGAGCCGTGGTTTATTACATCTTAAAATCACTAGTAGGCCACAACCAGTGAATTTTAATGTAAGAAGAAGGGATTTCTTTGTGAATGACTCTCTATGATATATCACCATAGCAACTCATTATTACACAAACAATTGAGGACAGAGAAAAAAAGCGATCATAAAACAACTTTCATTTTTCAGTCCATTTTTCTGGGTAGGCCTCTACATTTCACCGCATGATGACAAACTCTATGACGCTTCAACTTGTCAAAGAACCACAGCCGCCATACCAATACCGACTTCAGTACAGAAGAGCCGTGTGCAGTGCCTTAAAATAGATATGTCTGCCACTGATACCAGAAGTCTATTGCATTTTGACGATTGCTCCAAAACGTTGCCGTATATTTGTATAGATACAGGTTTAAGTATATTGCTGAAAGTTATTAGGACCCCAGCACAAATTGACGGTCGCGCTATAGTAATCGGTCTGTTCGTGCGTCAATCGGAACAAAAATAGTTTCCGCACTTTTGTCCATACACTTGCAGATATTGGACTGATATTTTGTATGTGAGTCAACTAGAGTATGATAAATTACAGATTAAGTTTACTTTTTGTTCTGGTCGAAAAATTTTCATGGGATTTTTTTTCTAATTGCTTGTAGATAATGATGTAAGTCTACCATGATAAGTTACAGATCAAGATTATGTTTTCCAGTCCGCAAATTTTTAAGAGAGTTATGGCCATTTTAACATTAAAAGACGTGACCGGTGTATTGTTTATCAATACTCTCAGAATGCTTGATCCACCACAGTTTGCATGTATCAAACCTTAATAGTCCGTTCACCATTGACTATATGTGGATCAATGAGACTTTATGATGTGTCAATGAGACTATATGTGTCGATGAGACTATATGTGTCAATGAGACTTTATGATGTGTCAATGAGACTATATGTGTCAATGAGACTATATGATGTGTCAATGAGAAATGTGTCAATGAGAAATGTGTCAATGAGACTATATGTGTCAGTCAATGAGACTATATGATTGTGTTGATGAGACTATATGTGTCAATGAGACTATATGTGTCAATGAGACTATATGTGTCAATGAGACTATATGTGTCAATGAGACTATATGTGTCAATGAGACTATATGTGTCAATGAGACTATATGATGTGTCAATGAGACTATATGTGTCAATGAGACTATATGTGTCAATGAGACTATATGTGTCAATGAGACTATATGATGTGTCAATGAGAAATGTGTCAATGAGACTATATGTGTCAATGAGACTATATGTGTCAATGAGACTATATGATGTGTCAATGAGACTACATGTATATGTGTCAATGAGACTATTTGTGTCAATGAGACGATATGTGTCAATGAGACTATATGTGTCAATGAGACTATATGTGTCGATGAGACTATATGTGTCAATGAGACTATATGTGTCAATGAGACTATATGTGTTGATGAGACTATATGTGTCAATGAGACTATATGTGTTGATGAGACTATATGTGTCAATGAGACTATATGATGTGTCGATGAGACTATATATATGATGTGTCAATGAGACTATATGTGTCAATGAGACTATATGATGTGTCAATGAGACTATATGTGTCGATGAGACTATATGATGTGTCAATGAGACTATATGTGTCAATGAGACTATATGTGTCAGTCAATGATACTATATTTGTCAATGAGACTATATTTGTCAATGAGACTATATATATGTGTCAATGAGACTATATGTGTCAATGAGACTATATGTGTCGATGAGACTATATGTGTCAATGAGACTATATGTGTCAATGAGACTATATGATGTGTCAATGAGACTATAATGAGACTATATGTGTCAATGAGACTATATGTGTCAATGAGACTATATGATGTGTCAATGAGACTAAACGTGTCAATGAGACTATATGATGTGTCAATGAGACTATATGTGTCAATGAGACTATATGTGTCAGTCAATGATACTATATTTGTCAATGAGACTATTTGTGTCAATGAGACTATATGTGTCGATTAGACTATATGTGTCGATGAGACTATATGTGTCAATGAGACTATATGTGTTGATGAGACTATATGTGTCAATGAGACTATATGATGTGTCGATGAGACTATATATATGATGTGTCAATGAGACTATATGTGTCAATGAGACTATATGATGTGTCAATGAGACTATATGTGTCGATGAGACTATATGATGTGTCAATGAGACTATATGTGTCAATGAGACTATATGTGTCAGTCAATGATACTATATTTGTCAATGAGACTAAATTTGTCAATGAGACTATATATATGTGTCAATGAGACTATATGTGTCAATGAGACTATATGTGTCGATGAGACTATATGTGTCAATGAGACTATATGTGTCAATGAGACTATATGATGTGTCAATGAGACTATAATGAGACTATATGTGTCAATGAGACTATATGTGTCAATGAGACTATATGATGTGTCAATGAGACTATATGTGTCGATGAGACTATATGATGTGTCAATGAGACTATATGTGTCAATGAGACTATATGTGTCAGTCAATGATACTATATTTGTCAATGAGACTATATTTGTCAATGAGACTATATATATGTGTCAATGAGACTATATGTGTCAATGAGACTATATGTGTCGATGAGACTATATGTGTCAATGAGACTATATGTGTCAATGAGACTATATGATGTGTCAATGAGACTATAATGAGACTATATGTGTCAATGAGACTATATGTGTCAATGAAACTATATGATGTGTCAATGAGACTAAACGTGTCAATGAGACTATATGATGTGTCAATGAGACTATATGATGTGTCAATGAGACTATATGTGTCAATGAGACTATATGTGTCAGTCAATGATACTATATTTGTCAATGAGACTATTTGTGTCAATGAGACTATATGTGTCAATGAGACTATATGTGTCAATGAGAAATACTGGGCTCATATTGGTCCCTTAAGTACAAGGTCCAACTAGCAGGGGCCCTTAAAGATGGCTGCCATCTTCCTGATATCTAGTTTTTACCAAAAGTACATTTATCCAATGTTTCATTGTTATCTTCTTGTTTCTTACCATCAAATCTGATTTAAGTCACCAAGGCATTATCATTTTTATTTTTATGCTACAATTGTATGCATCAACTTGGTCCTCTGAAGCACCTTATATATTATATTGCGCATCTATTGAAAAATTTACAAATTTAACATTTTATCAGATATTTAAAAAACATTACATCTTCTTTCCTCGAGATTTTAACCGAAAAATCGTATTTCATGGTCCTCACTGTCGTGTACGTGAGAAGGATGGGCCAAACAAGGAAGTTGTCTCTTTTATGTTTTTGTATGTTTTCAAAAACTAAGATATCTCCGAAGGCATGAAGGGAGGTAATAGAATTGTCTTCTTCATATTTTGCATATTTATTTTGAGAAAATGTGTTCAGGATCAGAATTTTGTCGTATTTTTGGTTTAAGACCGATTCTTTCCACGTACACGACAGTGATCCTAATGCACATATAATGTCGCTAATGCTAGCAATTTGAATCTGGAATTCTCAAATTCACACTTTGAAAACATCAATCACTTTTTAAAGAAGCAGAAGTACCAATGGGTCATCCGAATGTCAAAAGTCCGAAAGGACAGAGACAAAACCAGTAATCACCAACAAGAACGGGACAAAAAGAGACAACATGTAAAACATGAAAACACAAAATAAATGAATATCAATCAACAAGGCAAACTCCAGTCAAAACAAGAGTGAACTAAGGTGCTCCGGGAGAGTAAGCAGTTCCTGCTTGCTATAGCACACCCGTCGCGTTGCCAATAGTCCATTCAGCGTGTCAAATCCGGTAAAGGAAGACAAAACAAAACCCTACGACAAACCACCATCTGCACTCATCTGAGATCAAAATCCTATATTTGTCTATAAGTGCATGATGTCTTCCGTAAAATTTCTTGAGTGAAGACAGCAACCGAGGAAAAAAGGAAATTCCATTTTCGTTCCTGAATTACACCACAATCTTTTCTCTGTTTTATGGTTGAAAGTTAACAAGTTAACACCCTTATTTAATGGTATAGTGAAAAGTTTGATTCTTCATTTTGGGGGTACAAAAATGGGTTTTTATGTAGTTCGCGTCATGTATTTCGTTTTCGTGCTTATTTGTGTTTTTTTTTAAATAATGTACCTAATTAACATTCCTGTTACCTTTAAATATTTCTTTGTGTTTTTTCTCTTTCTATATATAACTTTATTCTCATAACCATTGGTATAGAGACAAACTATATACATAATATACAATTAACAAATACAAACATTCATACAGAACAGCAATGACAGAGTATTAATTAGGAGGACTAGCTCTTTTCTTAAAAACTGTAAATGATGATTTGCCTACTGACTTTTAACATATTTCAGACGAGAGCCCTGTTTTCAGTCACAGGTTAAACGACTTAACAGTAAAGGCCGTACCAAACGGCGTATCAACCCAAGTTTTCAGCAATATCTCCAGCTCTCTTGCTTGCTTAGGGCAATTTAAATGGTTTATAAATATTGCAGCCGTATACAATAGCAGGACGGGCGATTGCCAGACGTACAGGGCACCGATGACGGGACAGTTCGGTCTAGTCTTTGATTTTGAGCTGAGACATCAAAAGCAGTCGTTTTTTTTACTACAAGGATGGAAAGATAGGCGGCGGTAAATACCAGAGTTAGATTTCTAAAGAACTGAAATTTCCGATTTTAAATTCAAAATTGTATAAAACACCAGGTTCCTTTCCCTTTGTAATGCACACGGTCGATATCTTCGGTGCTGGATTTGGCTTCCTTATTCGAACGTTTTGGTTTTGAGTACTTTTCGGTTTTAACGGCTAAATAGTGCTTATACTAAACTGATGCAAAACTCGGAGAAAACCTTTTACCACCAAAACTTAATTCAGTTATCTTGAAAGAAGCAGAGGTACCAATGGGGTATCCGAATGTCAAAGGTCCGAAAGGGCAGAGACAAAACCAGTAAACACGAACAAGAACGGGACAAAAACGAGGTCACGATCGAACCTATAATTGTTTGATTATTTTATACCTTTAACTATTATCTTTTCATTTAAGGCATCAGTTGTAGATTTTTTTTTCTATTTTCAATAATAGTAGCGAACATCCTCAAATACTATTTTTGAAAAGGCATTTGCCATACCTGGTTCACAATATTGATAGAAGATTTTGTTTTAAAAGACGATGATTTAATTGAATATTAGGAGGTGTGGAATAATTGTACGCGTGACAGATTGCAATTAGAATTCCAAATTCAAAATAATAAAAAAAACAACCAGTAGCCTTCAGTGCTGCTCATAATTTTGAGATTAAAAACTCTAACTCTGGATCCATTTAAGCACTTTGGCATTACAATCACTGATTAATCCTTGTACGTAATCCTTTTATTTGTTGTCATTTGTATTTATAACATAAAAATTGCATGCTTTGCTTCTTTTAAAGTTTAATACAATCTCAAAATAAAATTTTGATTGAGTTAATCAATTGGTACATTACATTTAATTTCAAATATTTTTATTTTTCATTGTTTCAGTTGAAATAAATATAGAATTCAACAATCGACCTTTACTGAAGACAGATATGAATGTTTCAGATTTTGAGTGCAAGTATAACTTTATTATTTTAATTCAATTCATTCTAAGTAACGTTTTTGATACAACGCATGTTAAAAAGAATGAATAAAACAAAACCCTCTTGCAATATTAAAGCATGACATCTAGCTAATTTAGTGAATTTTTTTTAACAAGCAATAATCGAATTAATATTTACCTATTACACAATTATTCAAGATACATGAAATAATAAATGAAAAAGATTACCCCCTCCCACCCAAAAAAAAGAAGAAAAAAAAAGAAAAACCAAAGACTAAAGGCCAACAAGATTTAACACTATTCAATGTAAGTCTCGCCTGTCGGCACCATCAATATACGTATAGTTATTCAACTTATAGTTCTTGAGATATAACTTTAATATTGCTTTTATATGTTTTTTAAAATTGTCAGTCATTCAACCGGAAAATCAAGGTCAAAGTCAAAGATGGGGACGCAACTGTTCTAATCTACTACTGGGGCATATGCATACCAAGTTTCATCAACATAGGACTTTTAGTTCTTGAGATATAGAGGTGCTCGAACATGTATAATATGTATTGAAAATTATCAAAGTCATTCAACCGGAAAATCAAGGTCAAGGTCAAAAGATGGCGATGCACTTGTACTAAGCTACTACTGGGGCATATGGAAAGCAAGTTTCATCAACCAAGGACTTATTATAGTTCTTGAGATATGGAAGTATTCCTAAAACCTTAACATAACCGCCGCCGCCGCTGCCGTCGTTAAAGTAACACCTATGTCTCGCTCCACTTCGCAGGCAAGACAGAAACATAAATCTAACGATGAAAAAGCTTTTCTTCACTTGTAGGTTCTAAAGTATGGACAAAAGCGCAATCATTACGTGAGTATAACATACATGTTCAAGGTCAATGCAATGCATAGTCCTTGTTAATTTTCAGGATATGTAAAAAACATTCTATAAAGTTTTAAAATCTTTGGTTAAGGTAGCAACAAAATTACCGAACTTGAAGGATCAATTTCAATGTCCAAGAGAGGACATATCGGAAAAAAATGAAGACCAAAATACTGGTCCTGACTTGGTACAAGCATGTAAAAAGAAATGGTAGGTTTAACCAGGTCTTATGGCACCAAACCCCCTCTTCCAATGCGATCTTAGGCATGTTAGGGTAGTAACAAAAACCAAAAAAAAAAAAAATCAAACACAACACGTCATCTGAAAAAATTGTACAAGTCCGGGCATATCGAACACACGGCTTTAACAATGTAAATAAATTAAGGTTATTCAAGCAAAGATATTTTGGATTTCGTCATTCTCCAGATTACCCTTTACTGACGGGTGCATTACATTTGGGCTAAACTTCAGAAATACAGATTTTCATTTAGGCTAATAGAACTCGCATTAGGCTAATTGGATTTTTACCTGAACAAGTAGATAAGGTTAGATTACTACCATTGTCTATAGATTATATACATATAGGTGATAAAAACTATCAAATTTTAAGCCCCAAAACATTCATATATTGATGATGTCCTTTCACTAAAAAATTCTCGATTTGGTGACTTCTCCATCTCATATATTCCCAGGAACTTGAGATAAAGGACACAATGGATTCTAGGAAGTGTCTGCTTCATACTTAGATCTACATCTCGAATTTGACTTTCAATGAAGACTTAATTAAGAAAGCTCTATGACAAACATGATGACTTCAACTTTCCAATCGTCAACTTTCCCTTTTTGTGTATCAACATTCCGTCTGCTCCTGCTTATGGAGTCTTTGTATCACAGTCGATTGGTTTCTCCAGAGCGTGCGGGAATAACATCGATTTCCTTGGCAGAACGTCACGTTTAACACGGAAATTGCTGACACAGGGTTATGTTGTTCCCCATTTGCTGTCTTCACTCAAGAAATTTTATTTTAAACACCGTTCACTCGTAGACAAATATGGTATTTCTATCTCTAAAATGAGTGCAGATGTTGGTTTGTTGTAAAAATTTGTTTTGTCTTCCTTTACCAGATTTGACACAATGAATTGAAATTAGCAACACGACGGGTATGCTACAGTAGACTGGAACCGCTTACTCAAAGCACCTGAGTTCACTCTTGTTACGACTTGAGTTCGCGTTGTGGATTTCCGTTCGGTTGATTTTGTGTTTTGTGTTTCTTCGTGCTGTGTTTGTTCGTGTTTACCGGTTTCGTCGTTGCCCTTTCGGACTTTTGACACTTGAATGCCCAATTGGTGTCTCTTTGCTTCTTAATACACCAAAAAAGTGAAAATTCAAATCACTTGTAGTTACCACCGATTATCCCTCCTTAATACTTCTATTCACTTTACAAATCACTTAAGGTGTCTCGGGGCTATTAGAATTCAGTCTGATTGAAATACAGACACTTATTTCATCGTCTTTGGGCTGTATTTTAAACAGACTATAGATTTATTTCATTTTTGGCACATGGATATACTTAAACTGCAAAGATATCAAATAAAAAGAGGGGGGTCACCATTCATTTAAGTGCTCTAGCAGATTTTTGAAAATAGCAAAGTTTCAATATTTTTATATAGAATATATAGGGAGAAAAGCTATTTATATAGAGGCACTTACAAAAGGATTCCTACTATAGAATCAGCTCAAATTCTGAAGGACAGTCCCAATTCTAAAGCTCTTAAAAATTGAATGGAAAAAACAAAGGGTCACCTTTCATTTTTTCAAGATATTCATGAAAATTGAAAATTTTCCTTTTCATTCTATATAAATTATCTCCCTTTGATTTAGTACGAGGAAAAAGGATTGAAAAAAGACCTTTTTGTATTGAAATTGCTCCTTATTTGATAAAATATATTAAAATATATAGTTTTTGTCTGCCATGTCCAGTTAGTTTATCAATTTTATACAAAATACCAATATGTGCAAAAAGATGCTCATACTAAAAGCCTCGAGCCTCCTTAATCGGTCTTCTTTTTTTACATTTTGCAATGGGTAGTATATATATAAGTTAAAAGTTACCTTAACGAACACAGTAAAAACAAATGCTTAGGGACCGACCATTTAACTTGTAGGAGGGGGCCTTGGTTTTTTCCTAAAAAAATATTTTGAAAATTATTTTTGATGAAAAAAATATTTTGGCAGCAGAGGGTAAGAAAAAAACCTTGATATGCAAAACTTCAACAATGACCAAATTGAATTCTCCATGATTTTAAAGTCAAACTTGAGGCCCATTCTCGAAGGGAATATATACAAGAATATGCTCAAAATACATACAATGCACCATCTCCCAACATTTTTGACGGACGAATGGACCTGAACACTTATATGTGCCCTCTTCTTTCGACGATTGGGGCATAAAAACTATCGTACTGCAGGAGCAGATTTTATGTATCTGTATAATTGAAGAAATTTCCAGAATTTATATAATTCTTATCTGTATGACCTTTGTAATAAAAATAACAACAAAGTTCCAGACAGAAAATTTACCTACGCCTGACGCGCGTTTCGTCTATTCAAGACTCATCAGAGGCACTCTACCAAAAATATTGAAAATGCCAAATACTTTATGATTATGAAGAGCATAGAACAATAAAACCAAAAATACCAAACGGGGTAACCAAATTATTACTAAGATAATCAACCTATGTCTGGGGTAGGAAGAACCTTAGGGTTTATATAATTTTGAAATTTAAACGGATAATTTAAAGCTTTGATGTGTTCTCCAACACAAAAATGTTGGTGTTGGAGCGGGATAACCTCGGGGAATTAAAATTCCACCAGCAGTGCTAACCTTCACGTGTGTTCGGAATAAAAATAACAACAAAGTTCCAGACAGTAAATTAAGCTACGCCTGACACGCGTTTCGTCTATTCAAGACTCATCAGAGGCACTCTACCAAAAAATTGAAAATGTCAAATACTTTATGACCATGAAGAGCATAGAACAATAAAAATGATGATTTTTCATGACATTTAAATAAAACAATTGTAATGAATCATTTGTCTCTTGACCCTTTTCTATATGCGTTACCGATAATTAATTACTTGAATTTTCGGGCATAACTTTCATTATAAGATTCATGCCTATAAAATTTCGGTGTTTTGATATATTTCATATTCTTAAAAGCACGTGTATGCAGATTATATTCTTAAAAAGGGTAATCTTATTAGAAAAAAGTAATTTTATCGTTATTTTTTTGTAACATCATTTTGTCATTAACTTGGAAGACAACTGAAACATTCTATGGAAAAATATATTGCATCTTCAGAAAGGGAATGGTTTCAAGTGTTCCCTGAGCCATGGCATTTAATGTTCAATTGAAATATGTAAAGTAAAATAATACTCAAACACACCTTGTTTTGTTTTCAATCAAATTATCCCTTTTCAAAGTGTGTTATTAACCATTTCCATGTGCGTTAATAAACTTTTCCTCCGCTCACGAGTCCATACGGTGTCTCATTCCACCGGTTTTCGGGCTGATATAAAGTAGAACAAGGTCATGAAAATCCATGATCTTTTAATAGAGATTTTCGTGATGGAAATTCATGCTTTGAAAAATAATCATTTTCAAAGATCATGAAAAATCACGACTTTCTAATGGTCATGATTTTCTTATGACTTATCACTATTTTTTGTCATGAAAAACCGTGACAAAACGGATTCACACGAAAGACTCTTAGGTAGAATATGGTCGAGAAACTGAATATAATTGCGAGTAACTTCAAATCCTGAATTGTAGATGTATTCTTGAATAATTTCAAAACATCTCTATCAACTTGGTTTTGTAAGAATTTGGAAAAAATAAAGCGAAAAGATGCCATTCTTGTACACAATTTGTACCACTGGTTTTGTAGGTCTTTGCGATTTTCGTTATTTCAGACGACAACAAATGGGTCAAATGTAAAAAAGAAGTAGTTGATCAGAATCGAGACACACAAAAAAATCTGTACAGACAGTCATTGTTTTTTATGAAATCAGACAAATGTAGTGCTGACAGAAAAGGTGAAATGTCATGAAAAATCGTCATTTTCAAAGGTCATGGTTTTTCATAAGATATCTGACTTATTAAGCTTTAGCCAAAACGTCGACTGCTATTAACCAAATCGTATTGCCAATTAGCCCTGATTATTTCCCGAAAATAATTATGCAGGATGAACAAAATATCCTTAGCCCCATAAAATTTCATTCAATAAAAAACGTACACTTACGTAAAGTATATATACACATTGTTTAGTTTATTTATTTATCCTGGATTGGGAAACAAGCTCAATGCTTATGTCAATCCCTCTCCAGCTAGCAGCTTGCGAGTGTGGCCTTTGCATCGGCCCCCATTGAGCCTACTCTTATCGAACTCTACAAAGGGGTCTTTAACGTGCACAGGGTATTGCTCTCCACATACACGGGACAACCTTTTTTCGTCCCTTCCAACTAGCATCGTTCCTTGAGACCATCCTCGCAAATGGTGTCAAGAGAGAGTTGGAAAATTGGTTCATGAAATTTTCACCACTGACGAGGATCGAACCACGAACCTTGGTGTAAGTAGCCTAACGCGTTAACCACTGCACCACCGGCTCTCTCCAACATATATAAATACGCATCAATATCTTTTATTTGTTTGTATGTTATTCGATTACAGCACTTGGCACAACACCACATGTGACCACCAAGGGAATGCTTAATGTGACAGGAAGCTCGACATTGATGTATTATAAAACAACGACCCAAGCCATGCTGAATAAGACAGGACGAAATGCAATGTGCAAATGTAATATTAAAAACTGTTTTGCAAACTTTACAAACATTGAAACGGTTAGAGAAAAAGCCCAAGAGCTGAAGAAAAACTTGACAATAAATAAAAAGATGCTTTCTTCCTACACAAGGAGACTTTCTTGTGCAAATGATAAGCGGGTTTCTTCTAAAGTTATTGGGCAGATGGGTGTTGTTATATTAGCAATAATTATATCAGCAATCTGTTGGTTTGATATTATGTCTTTGATCCAATATGTGCAAAGATGTCAACGGAAAGTAACACCACTTTAAAATTATAAAATGTTTTAGCTGAAGCCGATGCTTGTCTTTGTTACATTAAAAATCAATTAGAATAAAGAGTATATGCGACGTTTTCAAAAAATGTCCACTTTTTAACATGGCTTATTGAAAAATGCAATGTTGATAAACTGACCTTTTAATTTTAACAACATTTTCTTAAACATTTATATTGACAGAATACAAAATATGCAACCTTAAATCAAAGTGTATTATGGATAAAAATTATACGACTTGGGACATGGGTTAGAAAAAAGTCCACTTCGCAACAACATTCTAAGACTTCAATTTTTTACACAAATTACATCTTTCATAATGTTTTTTTACATTATATGTAAAATTCAGCACAATTAATATCACACGACTATAAAACTTGTAAAATGTAGTGTAAAAATAAACAAAAACAACTATTCAAAGGTGTGATTTCTGAAACTTTAAGAAAAACGTACATTTAGACTTATAACAATTCGAGGCATATAGTTTTAATATAGTTCTAATATAGTTCAATGATTCTTCAAATCAAACTTTAAAACACCAATGAAAAAGATTTGCTTTTAAATCATTTAAATCCTGATAATTTGAAAATTGAGGCATGTTGCATAGTGGACATTATTTCACAACTTTCTGTTTTTGTTTAGACTTTGAGACGCGTGATTAATTGTTGGTCTCTTCTTAATGATTTAAGTATTGTTAAAATAGGTCGTGAAACACATTCTTATTTGCTGTTAATGATATTTTTAAGTGAAATTCAAGTTTTTGCATAAATTGTCTACTATGCAACATAATTTCCCCTATGCAACGAAATGTGTCCATTATGCAACGATAATTGTCCACTTCGAAACGAAATGGTTGCAAAGTGGACATATTTACATATAAGTCGACTTTTTGTTTTATTTCAATGTCTTTAAATTGTAGTTGTTTTTTAATTTGGTCAGATCTTTTGTTTTACTTTAAAAAAGTCAAAATATTAAGTGCCTTTCTTCTTAAATTCTTTTAAAAAAATACACGTTGCTTAGTGGACAATAACAAAAATATTATAGTGAGAGGTCATACCAACTGCCTTCATGCATGCACTATGTTTTTGTCGCCACATAAACTTAAGGTTCCACTAAAGTCAACATCTGGGACATGCATTTATTATGTAAAATTGAAAAGAATTAGGCAGGAAATTTAAAACCAGCTTTTGCTTTAAAAATTACTTCAATTGATTCCTTTCTGCTACATCTAGTGCAAGCTAGATGTATTTTGTTAAAAAAACTGTATCTAAATAAGATAAAATTAAAAAATTCTAAGGCCAAGTTAGGCTGCGTTTGACTTTTTGAAATTTTGTGAACAAAACCCAGTATTGTGTTAATTTGAATGAAATTTTCAACAACATATCACTAGCTTGCACTAGATAAAAAAGCATAAAACTTGTTTTTAAAGTCGATATGTTATTTATTGTTTTTAATTTTTCTGTATAATTCTTTTTAAATTTCCATAGGAAATGGATGTCCTAGATTTTGACTTTAGTGGAACCTTAAGTGGTGTTAGGTACAATATACAAGGAAGGAAATTTAAATCAAGATAAAGGAAGATTGGATTTACCTTCAATTATTGTTGTTGTTGCGAAGTGGACATGTCTTTCACGGACACTAAATTGCTAATAGCAAAGTTTTTGTAGAGATTAGCTTAAAGGCATATTGTCTACGGCAAACTCTTTCCCCCCCCCCCCACCAATTTTTTAGTGTCAATTAGACCGAAATGCAATAAAATGAATATTGAAAAACAAACTTGCTACAAATTTTGCCTCAAAGGTAGTTTATTTTGATCAAAATATCTCGACAATATTAATTGATATTTTATTTACCTGCATCACGTGGCATAATCCTACTTTAATCCCAGGTGGGACTAAACCGGATTGCACAAAAAAATGCATGAATTGCTGTATTTTTGTGCCTAATGTTGAATCTACCAGAAATACATGAATTACTATATTTTTCTGCCTAAAATTTAAGGAAGTGGTGTGAAACGTATGACACGTTGATTATGTTTTTTATGAAGGATCTTATATGTATATGCGTTTTTTTCATAGAAAAGTGTCTTATATATTAATCCTGTTTTAGTCCCACCCCTATGGAAAAAAACAGTACTTTTATATAGTAGGTGGGACTAAAACAGGATTAATATATAAGCGTTTTTAAAAGAAAAGTGTCTTATATATTAATCCTGTTTTAGTCCCACCCCTATGGAAAAAACAGTACTTTTATATAGGAGGTGGGACTAAAACAGGATTAATATATAAGCGTTTTTTAATAGAAAAGTGTCTTATATATTAATCCTGTTTTAGTCCCACCCCTATGGAAAAAACAGTACATTTATATAGGAGGTGGGACTAAAACAGGATTAATATATAAGCGTTTTTTAATAGAAAAGTGTCTTATATATCAATCCTGTTTTAGCCCCCCCCCCTATGGAAAAAAACAGTACTTTTATATAGGAGGTGGGACTAAAACAGGATTAATATATAAGCGTTTTTAATAGAAAAGTGTCTTATACATTAATCCTGTTTTAGTCCCACCCCTATGGAAAAAAACAGTACTTTTATATACACGGTGGGACTAAAACAGGATTAATATATATGCGTTTTTATAGAAAAGTATAATACACTTTGTTTCAATCATTCTTAAATAACGCCATGAAAAGGGTTTTCTTTTGGGGATAATGCCTTCAGCAAAAAGGGGCTTGGAATGTTTTGGGGGTACGCAAAAAAAAAAGAGGAAAATGTATGACTTTAACATTGACCTTGACCTTGACTTTAAACAGTTGACATTTACGTTGCTTTTATGAAACGACTTTGACCTTGACCTTGACCTATATTTAATGTTTCTTTGTAAGGCTCTTTTTCATATCTGAAGCTTGAACTTTTACCTCGACTTCGACCTTGACTTCCATAGTTTAATGTCACACAGCTTTTAAGAAATGACTAACTTTGACCTTGACCTATATTTAATGTTATACTTTCACGCTTTATCTGTATTCTTGACTAACTTTGACCTTGACCTTGACCTATATTTAATGTTTCTTTGTAAGGCTCTTTTCATATCTGAAGCTTGAACTTTTACCTCGACTTCGACCTTGACTTCCATAGTTTAATGTCACACAGCTTTTAAGAAATGACTAACCTTGACCTTGACCTATATTTAATGTACTACTTTCACGCTTTATCTGTATTCTTGGCTAACCTTGACCTTGACCTATATTTAATGTTCTACTTTCATGCTTTCTCTATATGTTTCAAGTGTTTATTTTGACTCTTATATATTCAAGGACGGAATAACGAGCATTGATATAACCTATATACTTTTAATGCTTTTTAATATATTGTAGGACGGAATAAACAGCATTGATATCTCCTGTACATGTATACAGTTTATTCAGTGTTATATATTCTAGGACGAAATAAAGAACATTCATATCTCCTGCATACAGTCTATTCCTAAATACAGTTTATTCCGTCTAATATATTCTAGGACGGAATAAAGAGCATTGATATCTCCTATATACAGTTTATTCCGTCTAATATATTCTAGGACGGAATAAAGAGCATTGATATCTCCTGTATACAGTTTATTCCTTCTAATATATTCTAGGACGGAATAAAGAGCTTTGATATCTCCATTATACAGTTTATTCCGTCTAATATATTCTAGAACGGAATAAAGAGCATTGATATGTCCTGTATACAGTTTATTCCGTCTAATATATTCTAGGACGGAATAAAGAGCATTGATATCTCCTATATACAGTTTATTCCGTATAATATATTCTAGGACGGAATAAAGAACATTGATATCTCCTGTGAACAGTTTATTCCTTTTAATATATTCTGAACGGAATAAAGCGCATTGATATCTCCTATATACAGTTTATTCCGTCTTATATATTCTAGGACAGAATAAAGAGCATTGATATCTCCTATATACAGTTTATTCCGTCTAATATATTCTAGGACAGAATAAAGAGCATTCATATCTCCTATAAACAGTTTATTCCGTTTAATAAATTGTAAGACCGTTGTAAAGAATAAAGATCATTGATATCTCCTATATACAGTTTATAATTTCTAATATATTCTAGGACGGAATAAAGAGCATTGAGATCTCCTGTATACAGTTTACTCCTAAATACAGTTTATTCTGTCTATTTATTGGTAGGTATGAAAAACCGATATGGACCAACTTAAGTCCCACCTATTGAATGGTGGGCATGAATAACTGTTATGGACCAACTTAAGGCCTACCTATTGAATGGTAGGTATAAATACTATTATGAACCAATTTCAGTCCCACCTATTGAATGATAAGTATAAATACTGTTATGGACCAACTTAAGTCCCATCTATTGAATGGTAGGTATGAATTACCGTTATGGACCAACTTAAGTCCCACCTATTGAATGGTATGTATGAATACTGTTATGGTCCAACTTAAGTCCCACCTATTGAATAGTAGGTATGAATAACCGTTATGGACCAACTGAAGTCCCACCTATTGAACGGTAGGTATAAATACTGTTATGGACCAACTTAAGTCCCACCTTTTGAATGGTAGGTATGAATAACCGTTATGGCCCTACTTAAGTCCCACCTAATGAATGGTAGGTATGAATAACCGTTATGGACCAACTTAAGGTCCACCTGTTGAATGGTAGGTATGAATTACCGTTATGGACCAAGTTAGGTCCCACCTATGGAATGGTAGGTATGAATAACCGTTATGGACCAACTTAAGGCCCACCTATTGTTTTAAGTGTTTATTTTGACTCTAATATATTCTAGGACGGAATAAAGAGCATTGATATCACCTATATACTTTTAATGCTTTCTAATATATTGTAGGACAGAATAAACAGCATTGATATCTCCTGTACATGTATACAGTTTATTCAGTGTAATATATTCTAGGACGAAATAAAGAACATTCATATCTCCTGTATACAGTCTATTCCTAAATACAGTTTATTCCGTCTAATATATTCCAGGACGGAATAAAGAGCATTGATATCTCCTATATACAGTTTATTCCATCTAATATATTCTAGGACGGAAAAAAGAGCATTGATATCTCCTGTGTACAATTTATTTCTTCTAATATTTTCTAGGACGGAATAAAGAGCATTGATATATCCTATATACAGTTTATTCCTTCTAATATTTTCTAGGACGGAATAAAGAGCATTGATATCTCCTATATACAGTTTATTCCGTCTAATATATTCTAGGACGGAATATAGAGCATTGATATCTCCTGTTTACTGTTTATTTCTTCTAATATGTTTAAGGACGGAATAAAGAGCATTCATATCTCCTATATACAGTTTATTCCGTTTAATAAATTGTAAGACCGTTGTAAAGAATAAAGATCATTGATATCTCCTATATACAGTTTATAATTTCTAATATATTCTAGGACGAAATAAAGAGCATTGATATCTCCTGTATACAGTTAACTCCTAAATACAGTTTATTCCGTCTATTGATTGGTAGGTATGAAAAACCGATATGGACCAACTTAAGTCCTACCTATTGAATGGTAGGTATAAATACTGTTATGGACCAATTTCAGTCCCACCTATTGAATGGTAAGTATAAATACTGTTATGGACCAACTTAAGTCCCATCTTTTGAATGGTAGGTATGAATAACCGTTATGGACCAACATAAGGCGCATCTATTGAATGGTAGGTATGAATTACCGTTATGGACCAACTTAAGTCCCACCTATTGAATGGTATGTATGAATACTGTTATGATCCAACTTAAGTCCCACCTATTGAATAGTAAGTATAATTAACCGTTATGGACCAACTTAAGTCCCACCTATTGAACGGTAGGTATAAATACTGTTATGGACCAACTTAAGTCCCACCTTTTGAATGGTAGGTATGAATAACCGTAATGGCCCTACTTAAGTCTCACCTATTGAATGGTAGGTATGAATAACCGTTATGGACCAACTTAAGGCCCACCTATCAAATGGTAGGTATAGATACTGTTATGGACCAATTTCAGTCCAACCAATTGAATGGTAGGTATAAATACTGTTATGGACCAACTTAAGTCCCATCTATTGAATGGTAGGTAAGAATAACCGTTATGGACGAACATAGGGCTCATCTATTGAATGGTAGGTATGAATTACCGTTATGGACCAACTTAAGTCCCACCTATTGAATGGTATGTATGAATACTGTTATGGTCCAACTTAAGTCCCACCTATTGAATAGTAAGTATGAATAACTGTTATGGACCAACTTAAGTCCCACCTATTGAACGGTAGGTATAAATACTGTTATGAACCTACTTAAGTCCCACCTTTTGAATGGTAGGTATGAATAACCGTAATGGCACTACTTAAGTCTCACCTATTGAATGGTAGGTATGAATAACCGTTATGGACCAACTTAAGGCCCACCTATTGAATGGTAGCTATGAATAACCGTTATGGCCCTACTTAAGCCCCACCTATTGAATGGTAGGTATAAATACTGTTATGGACCAACTCAAGTCCCACTTATTGAATGGTAGGTATGAATGACCGTTATGGACCAATTTAAGTCCCACCTATTGAATGGTTTGTATGAATACTGTTATGGTCCAACTTAAGTCCCACCTATTGAATAGTAGGTATGAGTAACCGTTATTGACCAACATAGGGCCCACCTATTGAATGGTAGGTATGAATTACCGTTATGGACCAACTTAAGTCCCACCTATTGAATGGTATTTATAAATACTATTATGGACCAACTTAAGTCCCACCTATTGAATAGTAGGTACGAATAACCGTTATGGACCAACTTAAGCCCCACCTATTGATTGGTAGGTATGAATAACCGTTATGGACCAACTTAATGCCCACCTATTGATTTACTGTATATAGGAGATATCAATGCTCTTTATTCCGTCCTAGAATATATAAGACGGAATAAACTGTATATAGGAGATATCAATGCTCTTAATTCCGTCCTAGAATATATTAAAAGGAATAAACTGTACACAAGAGATATCAATGCTCTTTATTCCGTCCAAGAATATATTAGACGGAATAAACTGTATATAGGAGATATCAATGCTCTTTATTCTGTCCTAGAATATATTAGACGGAATAAACTGTATACAGGATATATCAATGCTCTTTATTCCGTCCTAGAATATATTAGACGGAATAAACTGTATATAGGAGATATCAAAGCTCTTTTTTCCGTCTTATAATATATTAAAAGGAATAAACTGTACACAGGAGATATCAATGCTCTTTATTCCGTCCAAGAATATATTAGACGGAATAAACTGTATATAGGAGATATCAATGCTCTTTATTCCGTCCTAGAATATATTAGAAGGAATAAACTGTATACAGGAGATATCAATGCTCTTTATTCCGTCCTAGAATATATTAGACGGAATAAACTGTATATAGGAGATATCATTGCTCTTTAATTATTCCGTCCTAGAATATATTAGACGGAATAAACTGTATTTAGGAATAGACTGTATGCAGGAGATATGAATGTTCTTTATTTCGTCCTAGAATATATTACACTGAATAAACTCTATACATGTACAGGAGATATCAATGCTGTTTATTCCGTCCTACAATATATTAGAAAGCATTAAAAGTATATAGGAGATATCAATGCCCTTTATTCCGTCCTAGAATACTGTAAACGTACTTATTTTCGCTGGTACTTATTTTCGCGATTTCCGTATTTGAAACAAGTTCGCGGGTACTTAATTTCACGGTTTTTCTCATTGACCATTCGCGGTTTTCGCGGATTAATGATGTTAATATAAAACTAAAATAACGCTCCTTTCTTAATTATAATTCGTGATTAAAAATAAATACCGACAACAACTGACTAATTGATTGAGGCTATGAATTTGTAATTTCTTTAATATTTAATTAATTTAATTTCTTTCAAATGTCGTATTTGTAAATATGTTTGTTGGTCAATTATAAATTGAAGCGCATTATTGATTTACTTATTACTCAGAAGCTCAATTAACGATCAAAATTTATTGTGGCTACAATTCTATAATCCGTCTGTCATTTAAAACTGCTATCGATTATCACACAATTGAATGGGTAAAGATCAGATACAAAAAGGATGGTCAGCTTGGGTCATTCACTTCTAGCGTGTAGAAGGAAAGGTCAAAGGTTGTGTACAATAAAAATGTCAATTTAAATCAAGGTTAGCTTGGGTCGATTGTAAAGATGTTTTGATAACAATCCCTTTGATGTTTGGCATTCACATAGAATCGTTACTTTCAACATCGAGAGTACACTCTAGCCAATAAGTATTACATGAAAACAAAGGTCAATATTTTCGTCCAAAAATATGGTATTTAATTTCACGGGTATTTATTTTCGCGGAAATTAAGTGACCGCAAAATCCGTGAAAATTAATACCACGCGAAAATAAGTACGTTTACAGTATATTAGAGTCAAAATAAACACTTGAAACATATAGAGAAAGCGTGAAAGTAGAACATTAAATATAGGTCAAGGTCAAGGTTAGTCAAGAATATAGATAAAGCGTGAAAGTAGTACATTAAATATAGGTCAAGGTCAAGGTTAGTCATTTCTTAAAAGCTGTGTGACATTAAACTATGGAAGTCAAGGTCGAAGTCGAGGTAAAAGTTCAAGCTTCAGATATGAAAAGAGCCTTATAAAGAAACATTAAATATAGGTCAAGGTCAAGGTCAAAGTTAGTCAAGAATACAGATAAAGCGTGAAAGTAGTACATTAAATATAGGTCAAGGTCAAAGTTAGTCATTTCTTAAAAGCTGTGTGACATTAAACAATGGAAGTCAAGGTCGAAGTCGAGGTAAAAGTGCAAGCTTCAGATATGAAAAAGAGCCTTACAAAGAAACATTAAATATAGGTCAAGGTCAAGGTCGTTTCATAAAAGCAACGTAAATGTCAACTGTTTAAAGTCAAGGTCAAGGTCAATGTTAAAGTCATACATTTTCCTGCGAAGGCTTTTTTTGCGTACCCCCAAAACATTCCAAGCCCCTTTTTGCTGAAGGCATTATCCCCAAAAGAAAACCCTTTTCATGGCGTTATTTAAGAATGATTGAAACAAAGTGTATTATACTTTTCTATAAAAACGCATATATATTAATCCTGTTTTAGTCCCACCTTCTATATAAAAGTACTGTTTTTTCCATAGGGGTGGGACTGAAACAGGATTAATATATAAGACACTTTTCTATTAAAAACGCTTATATATTAATCCTGTTTTAGTCCCACCTCCTATATAAAAGTACTGTTTTTTCCATAGGGGTGGGACTAAAACAGGATTAATATATAAGACACATTTCTATTAAAAAACGCTTATATATTAATCCTGTTTTAGTCCCACCTCCTATATAAATGTACTGTTTTTTCCATAGGGGTGGGACTAAAACAGGATTAATATATAAAACACTTTTCTATAAAAACGCATATATATTAATCCTGTTTTAGTCCCACCTCCTATATAAATGTACTGTTTTTTCCATAGGGGTGGGACTAAAACAGGATTAATATATAAGACACTTTTCTATAAAAACGCATATATATTAATCCTGTTTTAGTCCCACCTTCTATATAAAAGTACTGTTTTTTCCGTAGGGGTGGGACTAAAACAGGATTAATATATAAGACACTTTTCTATTAAAAACGCTTTTATATTAATCCTGTTTTAGTCCCACCTCCAATATAAAAGTACTGTTTTTTTCCATAGGGGTGGGACTAAAACAGGATTAATATATAAAACACTTTTCTATTAAAAACGCTTATATATTAATCCTGTTTTAGTCCCACCTCCTATATAAAAGTACTGTTTTTCAATAGGGGTGGGACTAAAACAGGATTAATATATTTAAGACACTTTTCTATAAAAACGCATATATATTAATCCTGTTTTAGTCCCACCTTCTATATAAAAGTACTGTTTTTTCCGTAGGGGTGGGACTAAAACAGGATTAATATATATAAGACACTTTTCTATAAAAAACGCTTTTATATTAATCCTGTTTTAGTCCCACCTCCTATATAAAAGTACTGTTTTTTCCATAGTGGTGGGACTAAAACAGGATTAATATATAAGACACTTTTCTATTAAAAAACGCTTATATATTAATCCTGTTTTAGTCCCATTTCCTATATAAAAGTACTGTTTTTTCCATAGGGGTGGGACTAAAACAGGATTAATATATAAGACACTTTTCTATTAAAAAACGCTTATATATTAATCCTGTTTTAGTCCCACCTCCTATATAAAAGTACTGTTTTTTCCGTAGGGGTGGGACTAAAACAGGATTAATATATAAGACACTTTTCTATAAAAACGCATATATATTAATCCTGTTTTAGTCCCACCTTCTATATAAAAGTACTGTTTTTTCCGTTGGGGTGGGACTAAAACAGGATTAATATATAAGACACTTTTCTATTAAAAACGCTTATATATTAATCCTGTTTTAGTCCCACCTCCTATATAAAAGCACTGTTTTTCAATAGGGGTTGGACTAAAACAGGATTAATATATAAGACACTTTTCTAAAAAAAAACAGCAATGGTTGTATAAGTTTTTAATAAAACCATTCATTAAGCATGAAAATAACCTAAATCGAGAAAACAAATTAAAATATCATAAAATCAGTATTTTAAAAAACATAATCCCAGGTGGGACTAAAGTGGGATTATGCCCATCACGTCACATTGACACAGATTTAGACTGAGTAGTTTTAACGCAGGAACAGGGGGGTTTAGCGATGCATCCTTTCCCACCTTTACATTTGGGAAAATCTTCACATCCAGTCTTCCCATTAGAAATTTTGCATTTATAAAAGGTAGCAAGAGCATTGTCAGTTACTGAAATTTGACCATTTGCTGGAACAAAGGTAACATTTTCAAAATGTGCATGAATTATGGTTTCGCGCTTAAATTTTATCCTAAACATTTCATCAGGAGGTCTAGTGATGCATAGATTACCTTTGCATACAATTTCCACGCCATCTTCTATCCCAACTATCTGAATGCTTTTGGTTGTTACTACAAAGTCATGTAGATGATATTTTCCATTTCGTAGGAGAAGAGTTGTATGAGGTCGTTCTTCGTTAGTTGTTATTGCACCCAATAGATCATCGTTTTTAGTTAAAACTCTATATACCACTATAGGGTAAGCGATCTTCATACGATAGTCAATCAAACAGTCTTCATTCAAATGAGCTGCAATACTAGCCGATGCAAGTCCTACCATTTCAAACACTGGTGGTAATTGATTATGTTTAATCAATTTGTCTATGGAGTATGCTTTCAAGCAATAACCCTTCCAGTTTTTGGGATCCATTTGAATGCAGGTTTCTGCGTCTTCCAATGCATTTTTAAAGTCCTTGACTTTAATGTAAAGGGATCCCCTATTTAAAAATGCTCTAATGTCATGACTTTCTTGTGGTGTGATTTTGATATATTCAGAGTAAAAATGAATCGCATCGTGAAATCTATTTTCTCTATAAGCATCATTTCCTAGATTTTTAAGCGTCTCTGATGCATTTGAACATAGGTCTTTCTTGTCTTCTGATTTTGTAAATGCAAATGAGAGACTGTTTTGTATCCGAATCCTATCTTTTTCTAGTAGTGGTATCTTAACGGATATATATTCGTTACATTTCTCCGGTGGTATGTCCACTAAAGTCATTATACTCAGAAGCTGTTCTTGTTCAGCCAAGGCCTTGTCTTTCCGTTGATGTATACTGTGAAACACTGCAGATGTGTGGATTACGTTTGTCGTTTCAAGATTAAACTGCATAAAACTGTCGTTTTTCGAAATCTTCCATATGTGTTCCCTAAGAGAAGTAGCACTCATTGCGATCTTGCTCCAAAGATACAAGTTTTCTCTTGAAGATATATTTGTTGATGAAAGGATATCAAAGGGAGATGCTGTAGATTCTAATGCTTTGTTGACCATTCTGAGAGCATGTTTCAAGACAATTGCCTTATCCTTTATCCCATCTCTTATTACCTCTTGGACAAGTCTGTGAACAGATAAAGTTGTCTCATCGCGTTGTTGAAACAAGGAAAATCTAGTTAGAACATTTGTAACTTGATTTCTGTCAAAACTATCTTGCAGCTTATGGCAAATATCTTCATCCTGAACCTTGGGAGATCCCTCGTTCAATAGTTCAATCGGAATTTCATCTGGATAAAAGAACGAAACAATTTCCATCACTTTTACTGGTGCTGTTCCAAGATCCTCTTCTTCCGATTGTTTCTCGATATATTTCATGTTTAATAGCCAAGTAGTCTTGACGGTCAGCCTCTCTTTTCCTATTTCTCCTTGAACCGTTACTCGGCGTTTATTCAATAGCTTCTGTCTTTCTTTTAAAAATCGCTCTAAATACTCTTCAAAAGTACACTTTATACTTTTTATAAAGGCAGAAGCTTGCTCTAGTGCTAGAGGTAAACCTCCTAACTCATCTACTAATTCAGAAATGGAGCCATCTTCCATTGTACAAATTTTTTCCCCTTTTTGCTGAAGGCATTATCCCCAAAAGAAAACCCTTTTCATGGCGTTATTTAAGAATGATTGAAACAAAGTGTATTATACTTTTCTATAAAAACGCATATATATTAATCCTGTTTTAGTCCCACCTTCTATATAAAAGTACTGTTTTTTCCATAGGGGTGGGACTGAAACAGGATTAATATATAAGACACTTTTCTATTAAAAACGCTTATATATTAATCCTGTTTTAGTCCCACCTCCTATATAAATGTACTGTTTTTTCCATAGGGGTGGGACTAAAACAGGATTAATATATAAAACACTTTTCTATAAAAACGCATATATATTAATCCTGTTTTAGTCCCACCTCCTATATAAATGTACTGTTTTTTCCATAGGGGTGGGACTAAAACAGGATTAATATATAAGACACATTTCTATAAAAACGCATATATATTAATCCTGTTTTAGTCCCACCTTCTATATAAAAGTACTGTTTTTTCCGTAGGGGTGGGACTAAAACAGGATTAATATATATAAGACACTTTTCTATAAAAAACGCTTTTATATTAATCCTGTTTTAGTCCCACCTCCTATATAAAAGTACTGTTTTTTCCATAGTGGTGGGACTAAAACAGGATTAATATATAAGACACTTTTCTATTAAAAAACGCTTATATATTAATCCTGTTTTAGTCCCATTTCCTATATAAAAGTACTGTTTTTTCCATAGGGGTGGGACTAAAACAGGATTAATATATAAGACACTTTTCTATTAAAAAACGCTTATATATTAATCCTGTTTTAGTCCCACCTCCTATATAAAAGTACTGTTTTTTCCGTAGGGGTGGGACTAAAACAGGATTAATATATAAGACACTTTTCTATAAAAACGCATATATATTAATCCTGTTTTAGTCCCACCTTCTATATAAAAGTACTGTTTTTTCCGTTGGGGTGGGACTAAAACAGGATTAATATATAAGACACTTTTCTATTAAAAACGCTTATATATTAATCCTGTTTTAGTCCCACCTCCTATATAAAAGTACTGTTTTTCAATAGGGGTTGGACTAAAACAGGATTAATATATAAGACACTTTTCTAAAAAAAAAACAGCAATGGTTGTATAAGTTTTTAATAAAACCATTCATTAAGCATGAAAATAACCTAAATCGAGAAAACAAATTAAAATATCATAAAATCAGTATTTTAAAAAACATAATCCCAGGTGGGACTAAAGTGGGATTATGCCCATCACGTCACATTGACACAGATTTAGACTGAGTAGTTTTAACGCAGAAACTAATCGGAATCTCGTGTTTTGTCCCCCGAATACATTAATATGTTGAAAAATAACAATATTTTTCGTATTTACCTTCCAAATCACATTTAAAACTTAATACAGGCAATAATTGTTAGTTTGATTCATTGAGTAGCTCTAATGTTCGGTTGCCAGTTTAATTTTCTTCCGAGCTGAAACTTCGAGAAACAGATTATGCACCACGTGCAAGAACTATGGAAGTTTTCAATCAAAGAAAGTATAGTGCGCATGCTTACAGCTCATCTATATCTCATGAATATGAATTTTTGTAAAGCTTTACAAATATTATATATTTTTCAATTTTTGAAGTAATAAGGTACCCTAATGGTATTTTGAACGTTTGTATCTTTCAAATTAATAGAATTTACAACTCAGTGTAAATTCCGTTATCAAAGTGTCAGTGCTCTGTTGTTTTGTTTATTAATATTCAATTGGTAACAAGTCAAACCATACATGAAGTTTCATCATTCTTATTTTAATTGCCTCGCGCCAGAATCGGCAGTTATTCATTGGCTAATGCTGAAATCAATACAATAATTCATTAACTTTTGGAAGGGATGGTCACACACAAGTTATCGGAGGAACTTTTTCAATCAAAAAAATATAATTCATTAACTTTTGGAAGGGATGGTCACACACAAGTTATCGGAGGAACTTTTTCAATCAAAAAGGAAAATATTGGAATCATTGAAAACAATATAAGATAAGTAACGATTTCTTTTTATGCAAAGTCAATTTTCTTCTAACAAATGGAATTCAAGGAACTTCACAAATAATCAACGAACTTTTCATTGAGCATTTGTTGGTTTGTTCTTTTCAGAAATTAAACTCGGCCTCAAGTTTTATCAAGAAGGAAACATTTATGTTTACGGATGTTGTTTATATTAAAATCATTAAAGTTGTGTAAAAAATGTAAATAATCATACAATACACTTTAGCTACGCACATTCATGACATTCAATGGTACACGGTACCGTATGCGATGTCATGCACATATATATACGAGTGAAGACACGAAAATAAGTCAGCATTACAAGTTATACACATACATATATATTCATTTGTACAAATACGTTAAGCGATGTCATACATGTATTCTTGTACACAAAAAACAAGTCAGTAAGACATTGTACATGTACATTGTAATTACCATCTGTTTCAGTTTATACGAGTCTCTTGTCTCTATGCCTTGTTCTATTTATCCTTAAGGTGTTTTTACGAATATTACTGAAAGGTATATGACTAAATGCAAATATTTAATTTTTTCAAATGCCAAGTAAAAAATTGTTCGTTGTTGCCACTTAATGCAGCTCATAAGCGTCAGACATGCAGATATGTACATGTAGTTTCAAATTAGCAGTTAAGAAATTCTCTTACAGCGATTTGGTCAAGGTATGCTTAGATAGTTCACACACTGCCCGTGAAGTAATGTGTTAAGATTCTCTGCTCGTTAATTGTTGTGTTAAGATATTTTGCTCGTTAATTGATGAGTAAAATATAGTAATAAAAGTAGATTTATTTTGTTGAAAGTGTAAGTTTAATAAGTTTAATAAGTAGATAATGCGTGCTCTGCCTGTTAATTAATGAGTTACTGAATCATCTGTCCATAATAAATACAGATTGATGTTTGGTCCAACTAATAAGTATAAATGTAAATCTCATTGGTTAAATAAATCTATACTTAAAAAAGTCCCTTTATATATTACATAAAATGTTCGTTGCTACTGCACAGTAATTTCAAGTATAGTTATCAACATGCTATAAGAGTATTAATATAATAATTATCAATATGTGTATTTAATTGAGCTTGTCTGTTCTGAGTTTCAGTCTCTGAATTCAAATGAATGCCAAGGACGACCTTTCATCATCAAGAACAAATCAAAGAAGTTCATTTGCATGACAACAGGACGTAAATGATATAGTTATCTGAATTTAACACCAACTGCTTGAGCCAATGCTTAACAGTCACCTCATTATACATTTTTTTGTATACTAGTTTATAATCGGCAATCAAAATTAACAAAACAATTGTTCATTGATAATGTTGGCAAACATACACTTAAGACAATGACCACGGCAAATGGTTAAAACATCTCAATGAGACAGGAAATACAACTTTGAAATTGGTCAACTCCGTTTTAGCTCATTGCTGCAAGGAATACATGGAAATCGGCAATAATTTAATTGGCAACCAGGAGTGAACATGTCCTGAACAAGTTTAACAAGAGTGACGCCAGACGGTGTACCTGCTATACCAGAAACCAATTATTGATATGTCAAGGTAATGTGTTGATGCATATTTCAAACCAATCCTTAAGAACTAAGAAATTCCTTTGATCTTTATTCATAATAGTTGACTCAACACTTGACATGTGCATTTAAAAGCCTTGTAGACATCAAAAGCATCATATATTTACATGAACTAAAATGTACCAAAATCTTTATTTTTGTTGAATTGCATACATGTGGAAAGGTATCATTTGTTTTGCCTAGGAGAACAGCAGTGGTGAAACATGAAGGCACATAAATGTACATAAACTGTTTTCAATACAAATGACAACAAAGTTCCAGACAAAAATTTTGCCCACTGAAAAGGTTATAATTAGCAACACAAAAAATTCAAAACATGATGATGGAATTTATTATGATATTATTAATTTAATTTTGATTCTGCATTTTTACTGCTACCACTGAAATATTTTCTTGTGAAGGTATGTATTCCTAATAAATCCGTTTGTTAATGAATTAGTTACTTAGTATAGTGGTTACATGGTGCTTATTAAAGATCAGTTTTGAATTTTGAGTTCATTAACAAATCACAAGCCCTTGTTGCCATTGAAAATAAAGCTGGTTATGGAGTTCTCTGACTGATAAGGAAAGGGTTATTAAATGCATAATTAACTAACTGATGGTTAAATTAACTACTATTCAATTGAATCAAGGTCTTCTATATACTTGTACGAATATACCAAAATAAGTTTCTTAGCCACACATTGAATATTCTGATGCAAAATACTTAATGATAACAACAACTTAAAAAAAAAAAAAAAAATTAAAAAAATATTTGTTACATTCATTCTTTTGATTATTTTGAGTTTCAGTCACATAATCCTGAATTCAAAGTTTCCTAGCTAGAGAGATCAACCAGGTTGAAGTATGCACCTACAAGGAACTCAAACACCAAGAGGTACAATAGAAGGCTTAAGGTAATGTATTCTGATGACAAGAAAAAACTTAAATATACTGAAATCAATTTAATTCAAGTAGGATCTCAAATTTTAAGGAACAAAGGTTCTTATAAAAAGTTTAATACATACACATATTCATAAAGAAAGAAACACTTCCCAGGTTTATGCTTTTTACCTGTACATTATGGTAGAGATACTATCGGGTGAAAGGATTTGTGAAAACATGTGGTATTCACTTTAGAATGGGGGTAAGGATTTGTGAAAACATGTCGTATTCACTTTAGAATTTTCAGAGCTGATAGGAAAGTTAAACTAAAGTAAACTAATCTGAGTTAGTCGAAGAATTTGGATTTATACAGTTTTATACAATTAGCCCACATGTATCTTTTATTTTTACCTTGGGTATTTCATCTTGGGCAATGTTTAGCCTATGGAAGAAGCAGTAAAAGATGCTTTTCACACACACACACACACACACACCCTCACACACACGTTATTGATGTCAAACACCATCCAAACACACACGTGCACCAAAATTTGGACATATAGTACATCTGGTAGCAAAGGACAATCTCCTGATTTAGCAATAAGCCAAATGGCAATTATTGTTCTTCCGTATTTTTGCAATTTATCAGACTGGTACACATACATGTGCTCGGTACATAATTTGATGTTGCAAACACACATATACAATTATTGGACTTAAATTATTATGGCATGGGCTGTACCTTGGTGATATACCAAACATGAATTCCAATGGAGTAGAATTTAAATCATAGTTTCTACACGTTATATTACATACCTGTATTTTTGGCTTTTAAAGATATCACTTTTGGCCCACAAACACACAAAATGCACACACACAACATATTGTTAATGCACAAAAATGCACCCACACAACATATGGCTCATGCCAAAAAATGCACCCACACGACATATGGCTCATGCACAAGTCTTGCAGAAGATTCAGATCCAAAAATTGGTAACTCATATAAACTTAGTTAAGCTGACAAATTGACATATTAGTAAAAAAAACAAAAAAAAAAGTAAAAAAAAAAAAAAACAACATGTTATTACACATGGACTTGCATGTTCCAGTTTACCATTTAAATGATATGCATGGCTTACATGCATCTTTATAGTTCCTAAATTAAGGACTGACTGTCTCAGAAAACAGATATATACATGTCGAAGGGTAAGAATTATTCCTTGTTTAAAGTATCGCCTTTCTTTGGTGAACTTGGCATGGGAATCGAAAATATCAGAGATGATCATATCAATGCTTTCAGTCATCCCAAAACTCTGTTCATCAAGGGCCTACTTCATGAGGGTTAGCTTTGGATTTCTAATGTTTGTATTATATGTAGCACTATTGGTTTTTAACCTTCAAATGCTTGATTCAAATGCTGCTGATGGGGGTTTCTCCTTGAAAAATCGATAAACATCATAATCAAATTAACCGTTTCTATTCCCGTTTTTTTTTGGTGCTGTGTTATATACTGTTAGTTATCAATAACTAAGTAAAACATATTGACAGTGATTACTTTGTGATTATAAATTTGGGAATCTTTTTATGGGGGACTCATATGTACTCATCCTGAAGTCAAAAATAGGGATAAATTTTGGGGAAGTCCGCGTGATTTTACATACTTTTCATGGGGAAAGGGTCCTTGTAGAGGACACTAGTGAATGTTTGGAAATCCAAGATGTGAGCGTTTTAGCACATGCATGTTGAAAAATAATTACAGTAGATTATATAATTTGTGTGACCAACTAACAACACGCACTTATATTCGATGTATAGTACACGTTTAAGGTATGTAAACTTTAAAAGCTTTGTCTTAACTGTATAAGGGTTTTGGATCCCACTTGTGTTCCCACGGTGGGCTAAATTATGTTGAATAGTTTATTATATCAAATATATATTTTCATATTCATTCAGGTTGCCATTCATGCGATATGCAGGCATCCTCATATTTATATATATATGTTAACAAATCATATTCAACGCACGATCTGCGTACACATTAAAGGCTTAATTCAGTTGCACAATTGGTATATATATACATGTATATAATTTCAAATTATAATTATTCAGGTTGCCATTATGCGATATGCAGGCATCCTCATATATATACGTTAACAAATCTTTCATTCATGATCTGCATACACATCAAAGACTAAAATTAGTTATAATTAGGTATATAAAATATATATATTTTCATTATCATTGGTTTCCATTATCAGCGTTATGCAAGCATCCTCATATATATTTTAACAAATCATATTCAATATGCGAACTGCGTACACATTAAAGGCTTTGCCACCTTCCTTCCCTCTGTACTGCTTCTCTAGAAACAAATTTAAACTTTAATTTTTAAATAAGAATTTCAGGTGAGGTAACTCCTAAAAGGGTTAGCTAAATGATACTACTTGGGTTTTAATTGTCAGTAACATCTTTGATTTCTTGATCTATACAATGTTGTTTCCTTTTTGTTTTTTGACCTTTTAAATTTTTTAGTGTGATTTAAGAGGAAATCAGATTTGTTGTCCAGGAACTTCCGGGTTTAAACGAAAGTGATCATGTAATTTCATTACTTTTTAAATATTTGTCTCAACAAAAAAATGACAAGCCTTGAAGAATCATAACCTAACCATATCCTATTTCCAGCTGTCCTAAATATTCGTATAAAGTCTGTGTTTTTTACATATTTAATTTGATAATGTCCCTGTTGCGAAAATGGTCAAAACTGGTGCAGCGAACCCCCATTTGCGATGGCGGTTGACAGGTCAAACAAAGTTTTCCCTGTCAATTTGGCATCTTCGCTTCACCTTTTCTGAGTTAATTAACTGTATAAGGGTTTTGGATCCCACTTGTGTTCCCACGGTGGGCTAAATTATGTTGAATAGTTTATTATATCAAATATATATTTTCATATTCATTCAGGTTGCCATTCATGCGATATGCAGGCATCCTTATATATTAACAAATCATATTAAATACACGATCTGTGTACATATATACATCATTTATATGTCATACCATCTTCATTACGCAATTTGCGTTGAATTGTAATATATTATATTTAGTTATTAAATGGGACCATTTTCGCCAAACCTAAATATCTTGTTCTACTTAGTGGCATCTTTGATAATAGAATTTACAACTCAGTGTAAATTCCGTTATCAAAGTGTCAGTGCTCTGTTGTTTTGTTTATTAATATTCAATTGGTAACAAGTCAAACCATACATGAAGTTTCATCATTCTTATTTTAATTGCCTCGCGCCAGAATCGGCAGTTATTCATTGGCTAATGCTGAAATCAATACAATAATTCATTAACTTTTGGAAGAATTTTTTTTCAACTATGAATGTAAGTCAGCAAATATTTAACGTTACATACTTTAAAAATTGATCTAAATTGGTTGGAATTGTAAAGAAATGAATAAAGTTTTTGATATGGACACTATCTTAGAGGATGTTTTGTGTCCTTTTGTTTTGATTTTTGAGATTTTCTGATTACATATTGATCTTTACATTATTGCTTTCGCAACTTAAAGTACAATGAATACAATGGCACTTGAAATATACTCAATATCTAATTAAACATTACATGTACACATCGTGGACACAAAAATGGACATTTTTTGAAATCCGCCCATATGTGATTATTTCCATGATATAATGTTATTGTTGAATACTATCTAGGGTTTAGTATCTGGAATTCTCGATGGAATAGCAATCAATATTCAAACAACTTTGTAGACCATCGTGCAAATAAGTGTCTTGAAAGAGGTAAAGAGGCACCAATTGGGCTTTCGAGTGTCAAAAGTCCGAAAGGGCAACGACGGAACCGGTAAACACGAACATGAACAGCACGAAGAAACACAAAACACAAAATCAACCGAACGGAAATCAACAACGCGAACTCAAGTCGTAACATGAGTGAACTCAGGTGCTCTGGAAGAGGAAGTTTACCCTGCCTGCTATAGCGCATCCGTTGTGGTGCTTATTTCCAATTCAGTGTGTCAAATCCGGCAAATGAAGACAAAAAAATTTCTACGACAAACCAACATCTGCACTAATTTTAGAGATAGAAATTGCATATTTGTCTACGAAAACACGGTGTCTACCATAGAATTTCTTGAGTAAAGACATCAACCGTGCAGCAACATAACCCTGTGTCAACAATTTCTGTGTCAAACGTGACGCTCTGCCAAGGAAATCCATGTAATTCCCGCAAGCTCTGGAGTAACGAACCAACTGTGATACGAAGACTCCTTAAGCAGGAGCGGACGGAATGTTGCTACACAAGAAAGGGAACGTTGACGATTGGAAAGTTGAAGTCATCACGTTTGTCATAGAGATTTGTTGAAAGTCTTCCTTGAGAGTCAGTTTCGAGATCTGAATATGAAGCAGACTTCTTAGAATTTGTTGTATCCTTTATCTCAAGTTCCTAGGGATATATGAGTTGGAGAAAGTCACCAAATCGAGAATTGTTTAGTGAAAGGACACCATCAATAAAACGGAACGTGATGTTAAAAGAGAGAGCTAGTCTACGATCTCTTTTGTCTAGAAGAGATTGTAAGAAGTCTGCTTCATATGAATGTAGAAACAAATCAGCAAGCAAAGGTGCACAATTAGTGCCCATTTGAATCCTTATATGTTGGTCTTCTGTATATTTGTTCTTATTTTTGGACTCATTGATGACAAAGTAAGTCTTACTGTAATCGACTACCAAACATTTGTACCTGCGTTTCCATAAAACCTGGTTTAACCCACCACTTCTTTGGAAGTGCCTGTACCAAGTCAGGACCATTGCGATCTTTAATTCTTCTGGTTTTGTGTTTCTCTCAAATACAAATTAGAACGAAGTTCCAGGCGAAAGCTTCTGTATTTTGTTCATAATAATTTTCATATCCTACATGTCCTATTATGTTCGACTTATAAAACCTAATTCCAAGAAAATTCACAGTCTCACACTATTTTACATAACTATATGTTTTGGGTTAAGCAAATTTTACAGTGTCACACTATTCTTTGTTACTACATATATTAAGGCCTTGAAGGTCGCAATGGAAGAGGGAGGTTTGGCGCCATAAAACCTGGTTTAACCCACCATTTCGTTTGAAATGCCTGTACCAAGTCAGGACCATTGCGATCCACCAGTTCTCCGGTATGAGTGATTCGTTTTTGTCATTTTCTCTGGACTATGAGATTGATCATTCAAGTTCGGTAGTTTTGTTATTACCTTTATTTCCATTCTTTTTGAAAAAGCTGCGTTTAATCAGCTGTGTCAATCGTGATTTGAGTTGATCATGTGGAACAGAAGCGTAAAGGGTGAAGAAATTGAAAGCCGGTTTTGATGCTGTTGCATGATGAAACTGATTTCAAGTTAAGAATCTTCAATAATTCTCTCAAATTCTTCAGTTTCCACATTTGATTGACACCAATTCTCAAATAACAACAATCATAATATTTCTGGATGCCAGTTTTTATTGCCGTAAGCATTAAAATCAGAACTGAAAGAAGTTTAGTGGTACATTTTGATGACCCTGCAACGAAGCGTTGTTTGTATGGATTTATATGCAATTTAGGAATCATTGATATTAGCGTAAATTGATTATGGCAATAACCTTTCAACTATCCGCTGGTTTGATTACACGCCTTGCTTCAAAAGAAGCAAAGCTGTATCGAAGGGGCAATCAAACATCATCACATTGAAAAGGCAAAAAATCTTCACAACGAAACAAACCACACAAAAAACAAAAACACACATATCAAGCAAACCGCATTCAGCAACACGAACTCAAGTCGAAACGAGAGTGATCACATGTGCTCCGGAAGAGAAAGCAATTCCAGCTGGCTATAGCACGAAATAACAATGATTGTTTATGTACAGTTTATACTGTGTTAATTGAGGTTATAACACATCCGTCACGTTGCCAAAGATTGATTTAGTGTTGGTTAAATCCGGAAAGGATGACATTACGAAACTCTATGTCAAACCAACATCTTTGCTCATCTGAGAGATAAAAATCCCGTATTTGTCTACAAACACATGATATCTTCCATAAAATTTATTGAGTGATGACAACAACACAGGAGCAACGAATCCCTGTGTTCAAAATTTGCTTGTCAGCCGTGTAGCTCTATCTAGGAAGTCGTTATACTCCCCACATGCTCTGTAATAATGAGTCAATTGTAATACGTAAACTTCATGAGCCGGAGCAGACGGAATGTTGACTATTGTAAAGTTGAAGTAATCAGATTTGTCTTAGAGCTTTATACAAAGCCTTCCACTTGTGTCAATTTCGAAAAATATATCAAACCAGGAGCCTGAGTCGCTCACCTGGTCTTAATGTCGACCCTATAAAGACTTTTCTAAAGCTAAATGAGCCGAACATTTAAGCAAGTAACAGCTTTTTTCTATCTACTATAGTTTTCATTCTGTAGCCGTACCCAGATAGCAAAAGTATGTTGGGCCCACGTTGGTTTATGGTTGGCAGTCTCGTTGGCCCATCGTTGGCTGAATATATTGGCCCAACATCATTTTGCTCACCGGGCCCACGTCATTCCCAACCGTTGGCTCGACGTTGGCCCGACGTAGTACAAATGTTAATGCCAACGGCGAACCAACGTTAATAATATGAAGAGTTTATTAGATCTTTTATTTATATTTACTCTACTATTCATACACTAAAGTGTATTTTACCGATCAGCAGTCAAGAAGTTTCTTGATGAAACTTGTCTTTGATCTTGCTGATCTTTTCAAAAATAAGGCAACAACATAAGAAGTCAATTCTAAAGGTCTCTATTTTTTGTGAAGTTAAAATGTAATAGGTTAAATTAAAATCTTAATATTGCATAAAATTGATTCGAATCATCAGTATTGTCAAAACTTGTTAATCAATTAATAAAGTATGCATTTTTCGTTCCATAATATGTAAGAAACTTGAGTCTTGGTTTGTATAACTTGTAAAATTATTTCATGTCATTGCATATTATAATGATTTTTAGGGGAAATAATCAAGTTTTTGACGTTGGCCTTAAGTTGGGCCAACGTTGGCCCAACTTTTAATTCTGAATACAACTTAAAACCTCTTACACGGAATTTCTTGACCCTTAGATATTTGACAGATTAAGAGATGGGAGAAATCTATTCATTTTCAGGATATAAAGTTCAAAGTATAAATCATGCAAAGTCGATATGAATTCAGATAAAAGTTTACTCAAAAGTACACATTATTTGCACACAAATTGTGTTAATATTGACATTACCACAAAATTGGATCGTAATTCAAAATGAATTTGAAGAATGATAATTATATAAATGCTTCTTGATCCGTGTAAGCCTTAAAATATTTACTGGATTAATTTGATAACAAAATCATTTATTCTCGGCTACCCAACGTTTTGCCAACCGATGGCTTTACTTTGGTGGGCCAACATTGGGTCAATGTCGTACTGCCAACCGTTGGTTTTGACACATTGGTCCAACGTTGGCCCAAAGTATACAGGCCAATGCCAACCATATGCCAACCTTGCCAACTAAATGCCAACGTTGGCCCAACAATGTCTTGCTATCTGGGTAGGCCCAAATCATGAAAAAAAAACGTTATTTCAAGGGCCCTAACCCCTATAAGGGGTCATTTGACAACTTTGACCCTATGAAAACTTTTGTAGAGCTAAATGAACTGAACGTTAAAGCAAGCAACAGCTTCTCTCTATCTGCTATAGTTTTCATTCTATAGGCCAAAATTATGAAAGAACATTATCTTAGGGGCCGTAACCCCTATAAGGGGACATCTGACAACTTCGACCCTATGGAGACTTTTCTAGAGCTAAATAAGCTGAACATTTAAGCAAGCAATAGCTTCTCTCTATCTGCTATAGTTTTCATTCCATAGGCCAAAAATGTGAAAGAACGTTATTTTAGGGGCCGTAACCCCTATAAGGGGTCATCTGACAACTTCGATCCTATGAAGACTTTAGTAGAGCTAAATGAGCTCAACATTTAAGCAAGCAACAACTTTTCTTTATCTGTAATAGTTTTCATTCTACAATCCAAAAACATGAAAAAATGCTATTTTTCACCTTTAAGGGACCGTAACTCCTATAAGGGGTCGACCCATCTGACAACTTCGACTCAATGAAGACTTTTGTAGAGCTTTTGATGCTGAAGCAGTAGCGTGGCATCAGATTTCATCTATCTCTTATACTTTTTGATTTACAAGCCAAAAACAGTAGTCTGACCCCCTGGTCTATTTTTAGGAACGGCGGCCATGTTGTTCGGACGGCGGTCACCATTTGTGCAATCTTGGTAGAGGACATCCCATAGATGAAGTGTGCAAAGTTTCATAGCAATCCCTTCAGTCGTTTCGGAGGAGAAGATTTTCAAAGAAAAGTTAACGACGACGACGACGGACGACGACAGACGACGACGACGGACGCAAAGTGATGGCAATAGCTCACATGGACCTTCGGTCCAGGTGAGCTAAAAATGAAGCTGACCTCCTAGAATCTGTAGTGTCCTTAATCTCAGGCTCCGTTGGAATAGTCATCAAAATCGAGGATTGTTAGCTCACTTGGACCAAAGGCCCATGTGAGCTTTTGCATTACTTGGCGTCCGTTATTGTCCGTCGTCGTTAACTTTTTCTTCAAACTTCTTCTCCTCTTAAACGGCTGCACCCATTCATGAAATATTTGGTCTGGTGGTACTTTGGGGTGTTCAGCACCTGAAGATCTACCTTCCCTGAAATTTTGAAGAAAATCCAACAACCCGTGTAGGAGCTATTGTCCTTTTAATGGCCTTTTTTTTTGCAAATTTTGCACCTGTTTAGCTCAATAAACACTTTACAAGATATTTGAAAAAATGAAATTGCATATTATTAAGCACATCAAGATCTACAAATATGTTATAAGGTCAACGTTGTAGGAACTTTCCTTTTAGGTGTTATTCCCCTTAGAACGTCAAAATTGAGCATCACAGTGATGTAAATGACGTTAGTCCCGCCAAAAGTAAAAAAAAGTTTCCAAGAGTTGTCCCCCTTATTGTGACGAATACTCGGAAAAATAAAATACCTGTACCATATAGATTTGATAAAATATGTGTAGTTTTATTGTCTTATGTATTCTAACATAGTTATTTACAGTCATCCAAACCATTATATTTTATTAATATTACTCAATAGTTAGAAAAACCCGAATAGAAGAATTTTCTATTGGAAATTAAGTCCCGCCCCCTTTACCTTATTTTGCAAATCAGAAGAAATTTTATACCTCATTTCTTAAATCGAATTTAGCACCCCGAAGATCGACATCGATAGAATTTCACCACATGATAGATCATAAAATATAGAATTTGAGAATTGCTGCTCATTCTTTTGTATTTTTGAAAATTATAACAAAAAATTGATATCAAGATGAAAAACGCAGATTTTTTTATTCTGATTTACCCTTTACGTCCAAAAATTAAAATTATTCTGAACATTATCAACAATGAGCACCTAAATCCAAATAAATTGACCAAAAACGAACCCAAATAAATGATTTTAATCAATTCGATGCTGCTTATCGGGGTGCTAAACTTCAGTTTCCAAATCCGAGAAAAGTCATGTTGCAGACAAAATGGTTGCCATGGATACTTATTTATGGTACTATATGAGCAGTATTTTAACGCATTTACATATTTTTTAAATACATATCAAATTCCTATTGATTTCGATATAAAATAACTTTATAATTGATTTTAAATTTTTTATGTTTGAAAGGGTCAGGAAACGGACGATTTTCCGGAAAAAGTGCATTAACCAACCTGCGATGTTCATAGCATGTCCTTGTTACATTAAAAACGTTAACACCTCTGACATTTGAAGTCCAATTGAAACCAAACTTGGTATGGATGATTATTGGCATTTGGTGTATAGAAGTGATGGTGGGAATTATGATTTTTTTTGTAAAATATGGCGGCTGTGACTAAAAATAAAACATAGGGGAAAATTGCAGTTTTTTTGCAAATGACACAAAAACGATGACAGATGTATATTTTGATAGAAAACAAAAGTAATCAGCACCTCTAGATCTACCAGCCCTGAAATTTTGAAGAAGATCCAAAATTTCGTGTAGGAGTAATTGTCCTTTTTATGTTTTTATGGATTTTTTGCAAATTTTGCACCTGTTTAGCTCAATATCTTAAACACTTTACAAGATATTTGAAAAAATCGAAGTCAAAATCGAGCATTTTCACAGCATGTCCTTGTTACATTAAAAACGTTAACACCTCTGACATTTGAAGTCCAATTGAAACCAAACTGGCAGTTGGTGTAGAACTGATGTGGGGAATTATGATTTTTTGTAAAACATGGAGGCTGTAGCTAAAAATAAATATAGGGAAAAATTTCATTTTTTTTTTTTTGCAAAAAACACAAAAACTTATAAAGTTTGATAAAGAACAAAAGTAATCAGCACCTCTAAATCTACCAACCCTGAAATTTTGAAGAAGATCCAACAACCCTCTCTTTGTGGATTTTTTGCAAACTTTGCACCTATTAAGCTCAATATCTTTAAAACGATATAAGATATATAAGGAATATTTGGATTGCATATTGTTAACCACATCGAGACCTACAAAATATGTAGAAGAATCAACGTTGTAGGACCTTTCCTTTTTGAGGTTGTACTCCTTAGAACGGCAAAATTAACAATTCTAACAGCATTTCCTGATTACATTAAAAACTTTAACTCCTCTGACACCATAAGTCAAATTCAAACTAAACTAAGTATGGTTATTTATTAGCATTAGGCAAATAGAACTATTTCTGGGATTTTTGATTAGTTGTAAAACATGGCCACAGTGGCTACAAATAGAACATAGGGGTAAATTGCAGTTGTTTGCTTATAACTCAGACATGGTGACAGTTTTGTAAATTCTGATAGAAAACAAAAGTGATCAGCACCTTAATTTCTACCTGCCCTGAAAATTTAAAGAAGATACAACAACCCATGAAAGAGTAATTGCCGTTCCATCCTGATTTTTATGAATTTTGCACTCACAAAAATGTATTAAGCTCAATATCGTTAAATCTATATTAGATTTTTTAGAAATGTAAAGCATATTGTTAACCACATAATGATCTACGAATAATGTGATAAGGTCAACATTCTAATACTGTTCATTTTAGAGGTTATTCCTCTTAGAATTTTTTAAAAGAAGAAAATATCTAAAAAGTTTCAATTGCTAAATTAGTACTCTACACATTAATACTACATTAAGTTAAACTATATTGTCATATGACGTCCTTATCAAACGTATGACCCTTTCAATGTCAAATTGATTTTGCCTAATAGCCTATACATCAGGCAGATAAGTCAGGTGAGCGATTAAGGCTCCTTGGAGCCTCTTATTTAGTGAAAGGACATCACCAATAATTCGAAATGTGAGATTAAAGGATCAAGCAACTCTGCGACTCTTTTTTGTCTAGATATGATTGTTACAAATCCTCTTCATACGAATGAAAAAACAAATCGGCAAGCAATGGTGCACAATTTCTGCCCCTTTGGATACCAGCTGTCTGCTGAAAAAAGCACATCATTCGGTCTACCGATTTTGTCTTTGTCTTTCAGTTATAATGATGTTTGATTACTCCTTTAGTACACCTTTACTTCTCTTTGCTTATCGATAATAAAATGTTAACACAATATGGAAAGAATCATTTTTTTCTTTCTGTAAAATAATTTAATCTTTTGTTGTCACTACACTACTAACTTTAGATACTATTCTTAACTGTTAGAATTAAAAAGAATCAAGTCATTATATAAAAGTAAGAGCTTAAAAAAATGCAAATCATAATTAGCCTGACACTGAACTGAAATATATTGTTTCTACGAAACCTGATTTAGACCAGAGGCAGGCTTAAAGACAATGGGACCTGGAAAATTTAGTCTTATAATTTTACAAAATGTATTTTTACTCAATTTCCTTGCAAGGTTCGCTGTTTACCCTGTGTAATATGAAAAAAAATGTCAGTTTACTGGATAAAATAGTAAGATTAAATTTCTATGACATTTTTGTTTTATTTTTCAGGCGTTAGTGTCAAAGCTGAGGATTCAGAAAATAGCGTTAACGGCGATTCCTATCATGTTTTTTTCTCTATTGATTACTTTCAAATATATGCCAATAAATTTTCAGTCCATATTAAGCAATCATTTATTTCAAAAATTTATAATGTTAAACGCAATGGTTTGTGATTGTTTTGATTTGTGTTTGGCCGATTGTTGTATTGAGATAATCACTTCATCATGTCTTGATAACTGTGTTGTGTTTTGTTTTACCACCAGACTTAAAAGCGCAACGTAGGAGGGAGGTTTTGGCGTCCCATAAGACCTAGTTTTACCAACCATTTCATTTGAAATGCCTGTATCCTGAATCAAATCAGGACTGTCGCTATCTAAAGTTTTTCCGGTATGTTTTCTATTTTTGGTACTTTTTTGGACGTTGAGATTGATCCTCCTAGGTAATAGATAATTTTGTTATCACACCGTTTTTGTAATCAATTTCTCACAACAGACAAACTAACAAAAACAATCTATATTAGACCACATACTTTGGTTCCCCAGTTTGGTATTTTTGGTTATACTGTTCTTTGCTCTTCAAATTCATACAGTGTTTGGCATTTTCAATATTTTTGGTAGAGCGCCTCTGATGAGTCTTGAATAGACGAAACGCGCGTCAGGCGTAGCAAAATTTATTGTCTGGAACTTTGTTGTCATTTGTATTTACAATGATATAAATAAACTGTTTCTCTGAAAGTTTAGGCTGCCCTTCTAGCTACTTTAAATATTGCACAATTAATTGATCATTGAATACTACTTTCAAACTGATTCTCATACAGACCAATGCTTCTGCTGCATACTTTATAACAAAAAATCACAAACAAGCGTGCATAAAATCTGTTCAGTTTTTTTAAGCCAAAAATGACCACAGAATCTCATGAATAACCTACACATTATGAATTTTCAAACTATTTTCTTACATTTAGCTACACTTGGATGGCCTTACTTTTTAAAAATATGCCTTGTCGAATCGCCACCATCGTGGTTTTTTGCTGCAAATGGCTGAAAAGTATACGAGAATGGGAATGAAGACTGGTGGATTTACCATGAGAAATAGCCCAGATGCAATTCTGAACACAGCTTCGCACTCCAGGAAAATCATAGAAAAATAACATAGTAAGTGTATGAAAAACTTTTGTAATTATAGGATAATTAATTGGGGTCACCAGATATAATGCCTTTCATCTGTATAAAAATAGGTTTGGTTGTTTAATAGACTTCATTCATTCGGGGTTTTTATTGTTAGATGTTAATTGCTTCTTTAATTCCTCCAAACACGATATATAAAAATTTACTCAGGTGCTTCGGAAGAATAAGCACTTCCTGCTTACAAAGTTCTGTTTTTTATTGATAATTAGTTTACAATCATATACATTGAATTGTTGCTCTTGTGTCTAATACAAGACAAGAAGAAGCTACCATACGTAGGTCGTATTGAAGATTGCTTGCTGTTTGCATGACGAATTTTGAATTGATGTTGATGGATGGAAATTGTGTCGCGTTAACAAATTCCTCCTCTAAGTAAATATTTTTATGATGCTACAATATGAAATGAAAAATTCGTTAAGAAATTGAAAGCCCAAGACTAAAAGTAAAATCTACTTGATACGTTCTTTTTCGTTTGTTGTATCTGCAAAGCCAGGATTACTTTTGGAAAACTAGTTTTATGAATTAAGATCTTTAAAATCTAAAGCTATCTGGGTGGTTGTTTTTTTAGTCAAACAATACACTGTGCTATTGGCTCTTTACTGGTAAAAAACGTGAATCAGTCTATACAATTTTCGACCATTTGCGGTTTGGTACTTTTAATAACGTCTAAGCATCTGATATTTTTTCTAATTTCAGACTTTCGCCGTATTTCTGGTGTCATTTAACATTCCACTTCACTTCTGACTGTACCCAGTTCCCCAGAAATTAATGTTTCCATCAGAAGGGTTTCCAACATCAGGAACTGTGTGACGTCAAAAGGGTTTCCAGTATCCGGAACTGTGAGACGTCAGAAGGGTTTCCAGCATCTGGGACTGTGTGACGTCAGAAGGCTTTCTAGCCTCATGGACTGTGTGATGTCAGAAGGGTTTCCAGCATCATCGACTGTGTGCCACCGTGTGATGAGTTGTTTAAATGCATAGGTACTTTGTATCATCACAGAACAAAACTTTGTCAGATGTTCATGGTCGACCTAAATGGGAGGTGTTGTTTGAATTATACCCTTGATTTAAAAGCTAATCAAGAAAGAGATTTCCACTACAAGGATGTACAAATTGGAGGTAAAGAGCAATATAAGGGAGAAAACATTGATTTTTATGTGGGAGAAGCAAAGGTGTACCAAAGGGGTAATCAGTATCATAAAACCATAAATACAAAGACAAAACCGGAAGAGGAAAAATCATCATAACAAAAAAAAAACACATAACAAAATAAAACACACACACACATTACAACAAAACCGCATTCAGCAACGTGAACTCAAGTCGAAACGAGAGTGAACTCAGGTGCTCCGGAAGAGTAAGCAGTTCCTGCTTGCTATAACTCACCCGTCACGTTGCCAAAGATCGATTTAGTGTCGGGCAAATCCGGAAAGGATGACATTACAAAACTCTATGTCAAACCAACATCTGTGCTCATCTGAGAGATAGAAAACCCGTATTTGTATACAAGCACATGATGTCTTCCGTAAAATTTCTTGAGTGATGACAGCAACCTGGGAGCAACGTACCCACGTGTTAACAATTTGCTTGTCAGCTGTGTAGCTCTAGCTATGGGAGCTATGGATATTTTTTTCGTACTGATTTTCTTTTTTGGAAAAATTAGAGTCTGATTTTTTTGGGCACCCTTACGCTTTTAATTAATTTATTTTTAAACTTACTACAACTTTTTCAGCCCCAAACACTATCCTGCATTATCCTGCTTTTTAGTCCCCTACCGGCGAAAGCCGAAGGGGACTATAGGTTTGCGCTCTGTCCGTCCGTCTGTCTGTCTGTCCGTCTGTCCGTCTGTCCGTCTGTCTGTCACGCCTCAGTTTTCCGCACTTTTTTTCTAAACGCTTATAGATAATGAACTGATTTTTGGTATGTGAGTTTACCTTGATGAGTTACAGATCAAGTTTGAGTTTTGTGCCGGTCCACAAATTTTTATGGGAGTTATGGCCCTTTGAACTTTGAAAATTCACTAAAATTTCAGTTTTCCTCACTTTTTTTCTAAACGCTTATAGATAATGCACTGATTTTTGGTATGTGAGTTTACCTTGATGAGTTACAGATCAAGTTTGAGTTTCGTGCCGGTCCACAAATTTTTATGGGAGTTATGGCCCTTTGAACTTTGAAAATTCACTAAAATTTCAGTTTTCCGCACTTTTTATCTAAACGCTTATAGATAATGAACTGATTTTTGGTATGTGACTTTACCTTGATGAGTTACAGATCAAGTTCGAGTTAAGTGCCGGTTCACAAATTTTTATGGGAGTTATGGCCCTTTGAACTTTGAAAATTCACTAAAATTTCAGTTTTCCTCACTTTTTTTCTAAACGCTTATAGATAATGAACTGATTTTTGGTATGTGAGTTTACCTTGATGAGTTACAGATCAAGTTTGAGTTTCATGTCAGTCCACAAATTTTTATGGGAGTTATGGCCCTTTGAACTTTGAAAATTCACTAAAATTTCAGTAAGTTAGAAAATCCATTGCAATTTTGTTTTCTACACTTTTTTATTGTTCCTTTTAGATAATAAACTGATCAAGTTTAGGTATTCATTTTGACAAATTGTTACCAGTGACTGAAATATGAGGCCGGTAGGGGACTATGTATTGTTTTGCAATACTCTCAGAATGCTTGTTTTAAATAAAGCACTGTCCTTTTTCTATTACAACGTGAGACCGTACTCTTTATACAGAAAATAATTTGAGTGACACTTGTTTAAAAAAAAATCTTTTTTTAAAATACACACATCTATCGAACGGTCAAGTGATTTTACGTTGACTTATAAGACTTGAGATTCGAATGCCATATTGCAACTTCTTGTTCTTATTTTGAAAGTGCCAATTGATGAAGTTTGTATATTATTTGTCTTTCAAATCTTTTATAAATGTATGCATTACTAACCCCCCCTTTACGCACAAAAAAAATACTGAATAATTATGATTCTTGTTCCTCAATTTTGTGAAGAACAGATTGTTCTTTCGATCAGTCTTTTTAATACTTGAATTTGGCTCTGCCTCTTAATTCTTTAGCGCTTTGATTTACGACGCAGACATAATTAATGCTCCAAAAATAATAATAACTTTTATATTCCTTTAAATAGTATGACCGAGGGGTGATGATCTTCTCAAAAAATGATTTTTATTGCGAATTTAGCTGAATGCATTTGATCTGGACATTGTCGGAAAATTAATATTAAAATAAAAAAATCCAATCATTTTTGTTTGTTTGAAAAACCATATATAAATTACCAGCAAATTTCCTTCGAACTAAAATCGTTGGCGCTTTACACAAAATTGCATTTCAATTAACTGTAAACATGACAGGTTTAAGTCACCTAGTATTTAAATTTAAAAATGGCAGCACATAATTTTAATATCTTGATAATGCTTTAATCTTTTGTGGAAACCCAAACAAAAAACCCCTACCAAACTGTTCTATTTATAACGATATTCTATTTTCTGATATATAGATATTGATTGAATTTCAACCATTCACGCGACTTAAAGGAATTTCGATAGGAAAACTTCAATAGGTAAACTGAAAAGACAAAAAACAAAATTTAAAGCTTCCTTTTTGATATACTTCTTCCTGTATTTGTAAGTAGGTTTTTAATGTTAGATAAATTGATCAATATAAGTAAATTTATATTAATTTTACACGTGTTCAATTTATTATGAATGATTAGTAACTACTAACTAACATTTTTGTAAACAGTAAATTAAAGGAGATTGAATTAATACATGTATTTACTAATTTTATGGGTTTTTTATGTGATATACTTGTTTTGCTTGATCCAATTGATTTTTTTTGGTTGGGGTTTTGTATCATTGAGTATTTTTTAGAGTAGGAAAGTATAATTTAATGGGCACTGTACTGTCCCCACAAAAACCTTATCATACAATCACATTTTCTCAATTTGTACCTCTGCTTCTTTTCTCAGAAGTCCGAGATCCGTTGAAAAAACCATACATTCACGCTGTAACGAGATTAAACTAGAGAGCTCCGGAAGGTGCCGTCAGGATTCCAACGACCAAGTCGATGACAAAAATACACGATACATCTGTACTTATCTGAGAGTTAAAACTCCAGTATTTGTCTACAATCCGTACAATTAATTTCTTAAGTGAAGACAACAACCAAAGAGCAAACGGACTCCTTTGTTTCAAAGTTGTGTCAGACATTACGCTCTACTAAATAAATTGTTACTTCCAACAGGTCCTTAAAGCAAATAATTAAGACGGCGGACAAGAAGAGAAAGTTTGCAATTGAAAAGTTGAAGTCTTTAAGTTTTGTACATTTTTAGTTCCTTACTATTAATAAACTTCATCTTATAACAGCATCAAAACTTTAGATCATTCTTCGTTGTATACATGTATTCCCCATACACCAATGAAACAGGGATCGGTCGGCACGTCTGATAACGCGTAGTTTATTCTAAAAAAATGAATTGAACGCAGGTAAAATATCAGATAGTCGATTATCAAAAGACTTATTTTGTCATCAATGTCTACTAAAAGGAAAAATACAGAAGAGCAAAAAGGGACTTATCATTTTTTAACTGGGAGGGAGGGCTGCACATTATGTTTTTATTTGGAAGGGAGGGGCTGCACATTTTGAAATCAAGCTTGCCATTTTTACTTGATCCCCCAAATCATTTCATAAGAATTTTTTTATCCCTCTTAAAAATACAAAAATATGAGCCCCCTCTTATAACCTTATACTATATATAAAACGTCGAAATATCTTAACATGCAAATACTTACATGTACCTCAAATGATAAGTGATTTGATTGTTTAGCATATGAAAGATAATGGGACATGATAGTTTTTTTATGCCCCAGCGACTTTAGTTGAAAGGTTTATTGTTTTACCCTTGTCCGTCCATTCGTCCGTCCGTCCCTCAAGTTTTCCAGACTTTATTTCCACACGCTTGCAGATAATACGCTGATGTTTGGTATTCGAGTCTGCCATGATAAAATACAGATCAAGTCTGTGATTCGTATCGGTCCGTTGATTTTCAACGAAATTATGGCCCTTGGACTTTTTGTGAAATTTTTCGAAAATTTGTGAAATAAATAGTTTTTCGGACTTTTTTCCACATACTTGCAGATAGTGAGATTTTTTGATATATAAGTCAACTTCGCGTTTCATTCGGATCTGTTGATTTTCACCGACATTATGGCCCTATATGACTTCCAAATTTTATGAAAATGTTTTTTTTTGTATTTTTTTCTGCAATTTGAGTCAAGGTCAATGTCATCAATGAGTCTATGAAATAAAGGTAATAACAAAACTACCGAACTTGAATGATCAATCTCATAGTCCAGAGAAAATGACAAAAACGAATCAGTCATACCGGAGAACTGGTGGATCGCAATGGTCCTGACTTGGTACAGGCATTTCAAACGAAATGGTGGGTTAAACCAGGTTTTATGGCGCCAAACCTCCCTCTTCCATTGCGATCTTAGGATCCGGTAATGACCATAGAACACAACATAGTTGTGAGACATAATAGGGATATTGAGGTGATCATCTCAGTATAGCACACCAGTCAAACACTAATTAAAACAATTAACTATCATATCTTTTAACTCAATTTTGAACTTTTCTACTAGTGGCTGATAACGAAGAAAGAATTTTTTTAGGGATCATATGAGACGTATTTTCTTATAGCCCTGCTTCAAAAGTCGGTCACGAAGAAACCGGTGTCTGATCCAAAAATCTGTGAAATGTGTGCAAGCTCTGGCATATCGAATAAGTTGAGAAATATAAACACCGTATGCAGGAGAAGTAGGTATATTGCTCTGTAGATTAGGAAAATTAATAATTCGAAAATTAAAATCGTCTCGTTTATCGTAAATTTTTGTACTGAGATGACCACCTGGGTCAAATTCGAGGTGCAAATCCAAGAAAGACGTGAAGCAATTAGATTCGGTGGTCTCTTTAATCTCCAATTCCGGAGGATATATTGAAGGAATCCAACTACCAAATGAAGTGTTATTGATAGAAAGGACATCGTCAATATATCTGAATGTAAGATTAAATGACCTTGCCTCTTTCATCTTCTTGTTCTTTACGAGTCCCTGAAGAAATTCAGTCTCGTAAGAGTATAAAAACAAATCGGCGAGGAGAGGAGCACAGTTTGTGCCCATTGGAATGCCGATTTGTTGTTGAAAAATCTCTCCTCCGAAGGTGACAAATATGTTGTCAATGAGGAAATCAAGCATACTGCAAACTTGTTCCAGTGTGTAACAAATTTTATCTTTGAAAGATGTGTTGGAAAAGAATGTAGAATTATAACCCAAAACAACAAAATTCCTTGAGTTTGAAAAGGCTTTTTCGAGAAGTTTTTTCAGGCGACATTTTAGTTTTTCGTGTGGCAAGGTAGTGTATAAAGTTGAAAAATCGAACGTTTTCAAAGAGTGAACCTCAGAAAATGATCTAGATTTAAAATGATCTAACAAATCTTTTGAGTTTTTCAAAATCCACATATGGTTAATTCCACTACGATTATAAATAGTGTCGCAGTATGCTTGTTGACCTTCTTTGACAGCAGACAAGATTTTAGTTAAATGAACGGACAGCTCTGTAGTTGAACATGATGAAGATCCAGCTATATACCTTTCTTTGTACGGATTTTTGTGAAGTTTAGGTATCCAGTACAAATATGGTAACTCTTTATGTTCCTCTTTCATTGGAATATTGAAAGAGGACATAAAAGAGCTATGGTTGGCTATGATTTCATCTTTGTTAAATGTAGTCCGTGTGTATGTAGCACTAGCGGAAGTATTACCATCAATGCCTAGTTCTTTTATTAGACAATTGAAATAATGTGCTTTACATACAAAAACTATATTATTGGAAGCCTTGTCTGCTGGCGTGACAACATACCTGTCATGTAAGGAAGAGAGACAATTGAGAGCTTCACGATCTCTAAATACAGAAGAAGGCCGGGGGTTCACACATTTGCGAAGTTTGTCTATTCGGCTTCGTACAAGAGATCGGATAGTCCTTACCCAGTCCGACAGTGATTCAAGCTCTGGTTCTTGGTCCTTTTCCCTCTTTATCCAGGCTCTAGCATAGTCCTCCACAGCGTCCATGATGATCTTAAAGTTATGATTCCAATTTATACGTTGTGGCTCCCTGAATTTAGGTCCATGGGAAACCACATTACGTAATAAATCATTTTCAATTATCTTAAGATCACCCGTGATGACATGACCAGATGGACGATAGACAAAGGGAGAAGCATAGCAATCACATGTCAGAGGGGACTTTAGATATTCTTCAATGTTTAGGTCCTGCAATGCCTTTTTGTGGTTGAAAATTTTACTACTTATGGTTTTAGTGTAGCGGTAGGAAACAATTGGTGTTGACTGATTTTTGAAATATTGAGGAATTTGAGATGTAACTTCCTTACGATTTAAAATATTGCTAATGTTTATAGCATCTATTCCTTTGTTCTTAAATGGAATATGGAGAAATTTCCTATCCTCAGTAGTAAGAGGCTCAAAAGATCAAATATACAAAGACCAAATAGTCGTCAACATTATTTGTTCACTTTGGTGGACGTGCTTTTCAGCAAACAAAGGGGATTCCAATGAGCACTAATTGTACACCTTTGCTTGCCGATTTGTTTCTACATTCATATGAAGCAGACTTCTTTCAATCTCTTTTAGGAAAAAAGATCGTAGACTAGACTGGCTGTCTCGATCTTTTTAACCTCACGTTCTGTTATATTGCTGATATCCTTTCACTGAACAATTCTGGACTTTCTCTATCTCATATATCCCCAGGAACTTGAGAAAAAGGACACAACGCATTCTAGGAAGTCTGCTTCATATTTAGATCTACATTTTGATATTGACTCTCATGGAAGAATCTCAACAAATCTCTATGACAAATGTGATGACTTCAACTTTCCGATTTTCAAGTTTCCCTTTTTGAGTAGCAACATTCCGTCTGCTACTGCTTATGGCGACTTCGTATCAGACTTGATCTGTTACTCCAGAACTTGCGGGAATTACATCGATTTCGTTAACAGAACGTCACGTTTGACACAGAAATTGCTTATACATGGTTATGATTCTTTCCTCAAAATTCACACGGTCAATATCTTCGGTATAGGAAAAAGGTAATGCCCACTACCAATTAATATACAATATTTCAAGTAAGACTTAATCACCGTCCATAAAACTAAAGATGGCGAAGGTGTTTGTGTCTTCAAGATACAAATGATTTCCCCGCGATGTATGGATGAAGCAAAGAGGCACCAATGGGACATTCGAGTGTCAAAAGTCCGAAAGTGCAACGACGAATCCGGTAAACACGAACAATTTCCAATTAAGTGTGTCAAATCCTGTAAAGGAAGACAAAACAATTTCTACGACAAACCGACATCTGCACTCATATAAGAGATATAAATCCCATATTTGTCTACGAGTACAGTCTGTCTACGGTCAAATTTCTGGAGTGAAGACAACAGCCGTGGGCCAACATAACCCTGTGTCAGCAATTTCTGTGTCAAACGTGACTTGAAAGTTGAAGTCATCACGTTTGTCATAAAGTTTTGTTGAGATTCTTCCTTTAGAGTCAATTTCGAGATCTAAATATGAAGCAGACTTCCTAGGTAAAGAATGACAAGTCATGAACTAAAAGTGGGTGTGTGTACAACAGTCACGGTAGAGCAAGTCTTAGGTCCTTTTTGTCTATAAGTGATAGTAAGACTGTTGGATATAAAATCAAAACATCAACCAATGTGACACAAATAGCCCATTGGGATACCAATTATCTTCCTGAAATGTACAAATATGTTTGTACAAGAAAGCTAAGCATTTTAACTAGAGTATTTTAAAAATTTGTTCTTTAAATTAGGAAAATAATAGACAAAAGAAGTGTCTGTATGTTTGTACCTGCATTTTCCATTCTATTGGAAAAATATCTTTTAAGTTGTTCAAGATTTACGCGTTGTTCATGTATATGTTATACGCTAACAATTTATCTAAAATTTATCAGTTGTTTTTGTGTTGAAAGAAAGTTTTTTTACTTCAATTTTCTTGTAAAATTTAAAAAAATCAAAAGAATTTGATTAAATTTTACGATTATTCAAACTACACCTATAATCGTTAAGTACGAAAGCCTAGAGTAGGGGCGTTAAAGCCTGTTTTGGCCTAAAATTCTATCCATGTCTCAACCTTTGAATTCTGTTGTCGTATGCTGATGAAATATTTATTAGATATTTAAAAAAAAAGAAACATATTTTTTTATTTGTAAATTATTATTTTGGTTAAACAAAATTATTTGAAACTGACTTTCTTTCAGTAAATCGCCAATTTAAATAAATGTTCAGCACTTTTAAGATACAATTTGAACTAGAAATGTTTGCGCACGAAAGAAACAACTTGATATTGTTACAGATTGTTAATATGGCTTTTATAAACCTTCTCTAAAAACATGAACTTATTTCTCGTGTGCGGACGATGTTTTCCGTGCTTACTAGTGCTGTTGTTTTATTATTATTGGTTGGGTATCAATTTTCGTGGTTGTCAAGGGTGGCCTTGATCCTCGTATTTGATATCCCACGAAAATGAAATTAATCATGTATTGTATGGTACAGACCTCAGAAATACGATTTTAAAGATTCCACGAACATTATAATTTTTATTAAACCACGAAAATTGGTACCCACGAAAATAAATGAATACACAGATATATCAACGTCCTATGCTTTTATTCCAGAATATTTAGAATGGACAAAGGCGGACAAAAACATCCCAAGAGAACGCCAAAGGAAATCCTCCACATAATACATAAACTTTTGCAGGAGTATTGTCAGTCATCTGAGAATTTCGTTGATATAAAAACCAGATCAAGAGCATCTCGACAGAAGAAATCACTAAGTGTTCCGTGTCGTCCTAATACGTACGTAACAAGAGACCAAGAAACAATAACTAACCCTTTACCGTGTCAAGGCTCTTGTGAGTGTACTTGTCATATCTCTGCAGAATCTGCTAAATCACCATCTTCCATTGACGAAATAGACGTCACAGACGACAAAAATAGTGCACGTGCAAATTTTGAATCATCTACTCAGGCAAAAGGTCAACCAACCGCTTCTTCGCCTGCGGACGAAGGTGACGTAGAACATCACGTGCCAACTCAAGACGAACAACATGAAACCAATACTATCAATGATTATTGCGACGAACAAACCATAACATATGACCAAGAAACTAACAGAATAAAAATTCAAAATATGGATCTCATGATGGAAAATGTTGATCTCAAAATCATGATGCAAGAGGTAACTTGGTAATAAATTGTTTAAAGATTTTGACCTAAAAATAATGCAAACTTTTCAATACTTACTGAAGCATTTCTGAACAACTTTATATCTAACGTCATGCAAACAAAATGCAGATTGTAAACTATACATATGACATTAAAGCGGATGTGCATTCCTCGAAAAATCATGTACTTTAGTATTGAAATGATAAATTAGGCAACGTAAATCCATTTTAACTACACGGCAGTACATATTACGATTAACATGATTAACTCACAGTTTTTTTTTGTCTGTTTCAGCTTAGCAAACTCGTTAATCACATACCTCAGGATGAAGATTCTGTCATCAGTCTTCACCTGTCAAAAATTAAAGATGTTTTATCACAAGCTGAGACAGTGCAGGGGAAGTCGGAAATTCTTTGTGATAAACTCTGTGACGGGCTAAACAACATCAAACACCAAGCTGGACACACAAAGCTTTCACCAGAGCTAAAGGAGTTTTGCAACATGACGAAGGGAACATTAGGTGATACAGTTTATCTTAAATGTTAATAGCATTCATGCTCTTGATATAGTTGTCTTTTTAGTCAAGTACTGATTATAAAAGGTAACAATTATTTAATGCTTTAATCATTAATTCTTATGTTTTCCGCTTTGCACAAAACAGTAAAAAAGATTGTAAAACCATATAATGTTACCTTCAATTTTTCAGGAGTTGAATATAGGAAAATTGGAGAAGAATTGGGTCTTGATGGGGAACTAATCAAAGAAATTGAAGAAGAATATCTTGATGAAGAAGGATGCTTCCACCAAATTATTCTGGAGTGGAGTAAAAAATCGGAAGATCCTTCATATCAAGAATTAGTAGCAGCTTGTCATAGGATCAACCCTCACGTTCTGAGGTGTAGGTTAATTGTTCACTTTAGATTGAAGTTCACTTAAATCATTCTATTACCTAATTTTATCTACCGGAAAATAGATATCAATAACAGCGAGTGTCCTCAAGAGAGTTCATCTATGTCTCTTTTTTTTTCATATTGTCATTTTGTTATGATTTTACCGTGTGTTATTTTGTGCTTTGTTAGGGACTATCAATTAGGGGAAGGTTGGGCAAAATAAACTTGTTTAGCCCCGCCGCATTTTATATCATGTGCCTGTTTTAAGCCATTAATCCTTTTCAAATCGTCGGTTTATCAGTGTGCTATTTATGTTACTTGTTTTATATCTAGAAATGGGTCTTTCGTTGATGATTTGGAGATTGGTTTCGAATCTTATGAATTGTATTTTTGGCCTTAATTAAATGAGCCAAACCAAGACTGCGTGGAGCGACCACTGATCACGTTGAAGGCTTCTGGCTGTATATTTTAGATTGCCGTTTGTTTACGTTATGTTGCTCACACCTTTTCCATGTCTCATTGTCATCTATCAAGTTTTGGATCTTGTTCTAAAACAACTTATCGTAACAAATCCACAATGAGCAACGTTAAGTCAAGTCGAAACGAGATATAATAGTATGTACACTATATAATATGGAGCGGATTGAATGTTGCTACACCAAAGGGCAAGTTGACGATTGGAAAGTTAAAACCATTTGAGAAGTTTTTAAGAAAGTTAAAGGAGTCGTTAACAAAACTTTTGTTCGTACCGATGATTAATTTTATTGTATTAAGAGTTATGTTTCTTTTTTACTGCTCTAGGTAAACCACTTTGTGGTGAAAAAGTCGAGGTATTGGAGAAATGTTATGCCGACCTTTGTGCCGAGGTTATAGAGGCCCCTCTTTTACCCCATTTAGTTTCTGCTGGTGTGATGTCTTTCCGTCTTCAGAGGTATGTCCTCAACGGAAAAACAAGTGATGTCAGAATCAGCCGTCTCATCAACATAGTGTCTACGAAAGAGGACGGGTTTGATACCCTACTTCAGGCTCTGGATATCACATATCAGCATCATGTCTCGTCTAGGTTAAGAGGTGAGTTGCACTCATTTGAGATAAATAAAAATCTCATATTTATCTACGAGTGAACGGTGTCTACCGTAAAACTAAAGACAGCAACCGTGGAGCAACTAACCATGAGTTAGCAATTTCTGTGTCAAACGTGACGCTTAGCCAAAGAAACCGATTTAATTCCCGCAAGCTCTGGAGTAATGAATCAACTGTGATATTAAGACTCCATAAGCAGGAGCGGATGGAATGTTGCTACACAAAAAGGGAAAGTTAAAGTCATCACGTTTGTCATAGAGCTTTGTTTAAAGTCTTCCTTGAAAGTCAATTTCAAGATGTAGATCTAAATATGAAGCAGAATTCCTAGAATCCGTTGTGTCCTTTATCTCAAGTTCCTGGGGATATATGAGATGGAGAAAGTCGCCTAATCAAATCGAAAATTGTTCAGTGAAAAGACATCTTCAGTTTAACAGAACTTGAGATTAAAAAAGAGAGAGCTAGTCTACGGTTTTTTGGTCTAGAAGTGATTGTAAGAAGTCTGCTTCATGTGAATGAAGAAACAAATAAATAAACTCAGCATCTTTATTAGGGGCAACTATTTTTGTAATTAAAAAATTAAAGCAAGAAGCCTATTTCTCGTAACTATAGGTTGGTGATAAATGCCTTTTGAAATGGTGTTTCTGTTTTATTATTTCAGACGAACTGGAGAAGACACAATCTTTTCTTGGCGACCACACAGTTGAACAGTTGAGTCCAACTGCTACTGTTCCACGTGTAAGACCAATTCAACTTCCACTTCCGCCCGTCGTAAGGCGCCGATACGGTTCAATGGGTAGCCTCGACTTCGATGATGATAGAACTTTTGCCTCAACGCCATCTGCTCTGAGCTGTCCAACTAATTTGGACCCACAGATCATCCTTATGAAAATCTATCAAATGATTGGTCAGGCTTGCCAAATTCCTCGTTGATTCTTGAAGAAATGAAATTTTTAAACATTCAGATTGTGAAATGCTAGAGTTTTACCATTTAACA
>OZ020312.1:1187950-1363290 GCA_963971305.1 Arcuatula senhousia
GGTCCTTTCAGTGCTTCGGAGGGGTCTTCAGCTTCAGTTTTCGGAACATCCCCCTCTTTCTCCTGTTCTGATAGATCTGTCCTCTACTCGAGATTCCCTGAAAAACCTATTGCTACAAGAGGAAGTCACAATTCTGCTGCAGAAGGAGTATTAGAGTTAGTCAATCCCCCTTACAGCCTAGGTTTCTATTCTCGCCTGATGAGTCTTGAATAGACGAAACGCGCGTCAGGCGTAGCAAAATTTATTGTCTGGAACTTTGTTGTCATTTGTATTTCGAACACACGTGAAGGTTAGCACTGCAGGTGGAGTGTAAATTCCCCGAGGTTAGCCCGCTCCGACACCAACACTTTTGAGTTGGAGAATACATCAAAGCTTTAAATTATCCGTCTAAATTTCAAAGTTGTCTAAACCCTAAGGTTCTTCCTACCCCAGACATAGGTTGAATATCTTAGTAATAATTTGGTTCCCCAGTTTGGTATTTTTTGGTTATACTGTTCTATGCTCTTCATATTCATACAGTGTTTGGCATTTTCAATATTTTTGGTAGAGCGCCTCTGATGAGTCTTGAATAGACGAAACGCGCGTCAGGCGTAGCAAAATTTATTGTCTGGAACTTTGTTGTCATTTGTATTTCGAACACACGTGAAGGTTAGCACTGCAGGTGGAGTGTAAATTCCCCGAGGTTAGCCCGCTCCGACACCAACACTTTTGAGTTGGAGAATACATCAAAGCTTTAAATTATCCGTCTAAATTTCAAAGTTGTCTAAACCCTAAGGTTCTTCTTACCCCAGACATAGGTTGAATATCTTAGTAATAATTTGGTTCCCCAGTTTGGTATTTTTGGTTATACTGTTCTATGCTCTTCATATTCATACAGTGTTTGGCATTTTCAATATTTTTGGTAGAGCGCCTCTGATGAGTCTTGAATAGACGAAACGCGCGTCAGGCGTAGCAAAATTTATTGTCTGGAACTTTGTTGTCATTTGTATTTCGAACACACGTGAAGGTTAGCACTGCAGGTGGAGTGTAAATTCCCCGAGGTTAGCCCGCTCCGACACCAACACTTTTGAGTTGGAGAATACATCAAAGCTTTAAATTATCCGTCTAAATTTCAAAGTTGTCTAAACCCTAAGGTTCTTCCTACCCCAGACATAGGTTGAATATCTTAGTAATAATTTGGTTCCCCAGTTTGGTATTTTTGGTTATACTGTTCTATGCTCTTCATATTCATACAGTGTTTGGCATTTTCAATATTTTTGGTAGAGCGCCTCTGATGAGTCTTGAATAGACGAAACGCGCGTCAGGCGTAGCAAAATTTATTGTCTGGAACTTTGTTGTCATTTGTATTTCGAACACACGTGAAGGTTAGCACTGCAGGTGGAGTGTAAATTCCCCGAGGTTAGCCCGCTCCGACACCAACACTTTTGAGTTGGAGAATACATCAAAGCTTTAAATTATCCGTCTAAATTTCAAAGTTGTCTAAACCCTAAGGTTCTTCCTACCCCAGACATAGGTTGAATATCTTAGTAATAATTTGGTTCCCCAGTTTGGTATTTTTGGTTATACTGTTCTATGCTCTTCATATTCATACAGTGTTTGGCATTTTCAATATTTTTGGTAGAGCGCCTCTGATGAGTCTTGAATAGACGAAACGCGCGTCAGGCGTAGCAAAATTTATTGTCTGGAACTTTGTTGTCATTTGTATTTCGAACACACGTGAAGGTTAGCACTGCAGGTGGAGTGTAAATTCCCCGAGGTTAGCCCGCTCCGACACCAACACTTTTGAGTTGGAGAATACATCAAAGCTTTAAATTATCCGTCTAAATTTCAAAATTGTCTAAACCCTAAGGTTCTTCCTACCCCAGACATAGGTTGAATATCTTAGTAATAATTTGGTTCCCCAGTTTGGTATTTTTGGTTATACTGTTCTATGCTCTTCATATTCATACAGTGTTTGGCATTTTCAATATTTTTGGTAGAGCGCCTCTGATGAGTCTTGAATAGACGAAACGCGCGTCAGGCGTAGCAAAATTTATTGTCTGGAACTTTGTTGTCATTTGTATTTCGAACACACGTGAAGGTTAGCACTGCAGGTGGAGTGTAAATTCCCCGAGGTTAGCCCGCTCCGACACCAACACTTTTGAGTTGGAGAATACATCAAAGCTTTAAATTATCCGTCTAAATTTCAAAGTTGTCTAAACCCTAAGGTTCTTCCTACCCCAGACATAGGTTGAATATCTTAGTAATAATTTGGTTCCCCAGTTTGGTATTTTTGGTTATACTGTTCTATGCTCTTCATATTCATACAGTGTTTGGCATTTTCAATATTTTTGGTAGAGCGCCTCTGATGAGTCTTGAATAGACGAAACGCGCGTCAGGCGTAGCAAAATTTATTATCTGGAACTTTGTTGTCATTTGTATTTCGAACACACGTGAAGGTTAGCACTGCAGGTGGAGTGTAAATTCCCCGAGGTTAGCCCGCTCCGACACCAACACTTTTGAGTTGGAGAATACATCAAAGCTTTAAATTATCCGTCTAAATTTCAAAGTTGTCTAAACCCTAAGGTTCTTCCTACCCCAGACATAGGTTGAATATCTTAGTAATAATTTGGTTCCCCAGTTTGGTATTTTTGGTTATACTGTTCTATGCTCTTCATATTCATACAGTGTTTGGCATTTTCAATATTTTTGGTAGAGCGCCTCTGATGAGTCTTGAATAGACGAAACGCGCGTCAGGCGTAGCAAAATTTATTGTCTGGAACTTTGTTGTCATTTGCATTTCGAACACACGTGAAGGTTAGCACTGCAGGTGGAGTGTAAATTCCCCGAGGTTAGCCCGCTCCGACACCAACACTTTTGAGTTGGAGAATACATCAAAGCTTTAAATTATCCGTCTAAATTTCAAAGTTGTCTAAACCCTAAGGTTCTTCCTACCCCAGACATAGGTTGAATATCTTAGTAATAATTTGGTTCCCCAGTTTGGTATTTTTGGTTATACTGTTCTATGCTCTTCATATTCATACAGTGTTTGGCATTTTCAATATTTTTGGTAGAGCGCCTCTGATGAGTCTTGAATAGACGAAACGCGCGTCAGGCGTAGCAAAATTTATTGTCTGGAACTTTGTTGTCATTTGTATTTCTTATCCCCAAGAACAATAAAATGAGACCTGTTTTGGATCTGTCTTTTCTCAATCAGTTCCTTATCATTCCTCATTTCAAAATGGAGACCAACCGTTCTATCAGGTCGGCGATGCCTTTCGGCTTCTCTACTGCACCGCTGGTTTTCACCAAAATTTTCCAAACCGTGGTGTATCATCTTCATTTACAGTCAGTCTTCATACATTCGTACCTGGACGACTCCATCATGGTCAAGAACTTGTCTTGCTCCCTTCTTCAGGAGCAGACTCGTTCAGTAATCAAGCTTCTTCTTAATCTGGGATTCCTGATTTCTTGGGGGAAGTCCGAGATCACTCCATCCCAAAATTTTATCTTTCTAGGGGAGCACTATCGGACAGATCTGGGTCTAGTCTTCCCTCCTGTAGAGAAGCTAGACAAATTGTCCCTTATGGTATCAAATCGCAGTCAGTCAACTTCAGTACCAGCCCGTCAGTTTCTGCAAATGATAGGTTTTCTCATTTCTCTGATGGATGTAGTTCCTCTTGGTCGTTTACACATTTGTCTTCTTCAGTTGTATCTTCTAGAGTTTTGGCAACCAAGCTCTCAGATGTTGGAAGCTCCAGATCCTGTTCTTCCCAGCTTATTACCTCATCTTCAGTGGTGGTTACAGAGGAAAAATCTTCTAACAGGTTTACCTCTAGATCCACCAGATCCCAATCTGACCCTCTATACAGATGCATCCCTGTCAGGCTGGGGAGCTTTTCTAGAGGGCAGGACAGTGTCAACCCTTTGGTCAGGTCTTCAGTTGGAGGAACACATCAATGTGCTCGAGATGAGGGCAGTGCTCCTCTCTCTACGGCACTTCCAGCCTTGCCTTCAGGGTCATTCTCTGCCACAGACAATACCACAGTAGTTGCATATATCCAGAATCAAGGGGGAACTCATTCTCGGTCCCTGTTTCAGATATGAAGGGACATCCTGTTATTCTATCACAACCAGGAAATTTATCTGTCGGTAGGTCATGTTCCTTCAGAACAGAACCTGATTACCGACGCCCTGTCTCGGTCTCACTCTCCAGTGAACACCGAATGGGAACTGCATCCTGTGATTTTTCAGACAATTACTCCGTGGTGGGGTTGTCCCCTTGTAGATCTGTTTGCCACCAGTCTGAGTTGGAAAATTCAAACTTATGTATCTCCGATTCCGGACGAGAAGGCATTGGCAGTAGATGCCACGACTCTGTCTTCGAAAGGGATGGCTGTTGTCAGGAATACCCTCAGAAAGGGAGGTTTCTAACAGAGCAGCCAGTTGCATTGAAATGTCTGTCCGGAAGTCCACAGCCGTTTACGACTCCAAGTGGAACATCTTTTGTTCTTGGTGTGGTACAAGGCAAATTGATCCTCACCGAGTTTCTATGCAACAACTAGCAGATTTTCTTGTTTATCTGGTCCAAGATAAAGGTTTTTCTCCTTCTACTATTAAAGGTTATCGTTCTGCTATAGCTAGAACTATTTCCTTATCTGGCGGTTCTGATTTTTCAAACAATGATATTTTATCCCTGTTGATAAAAAAATTCTGTTTAGAATGCCCTAGGGAAAGACGTTTAGTGCCCAGGTGGGATTTGAGTCTAGCTTTACGGGTCCTACAGTTTCCTCCTTTTGAACCTTTAGATTCCATTTCTTTTAAGCATCTTACTTGTAAATGCTGTTTCCTTTTAGCGTTGGCTACAGGTCGCAGGAGAAGTCAGCTCCATGCTCTTTCCATCTCTGAGTCTTGTTAACGCTTTTCAGCAGACAAGTCATCTGTGACTCTTCTCACTGATCCTTCTTTTTTGGCTAAAAATCAGTTGCCTGACCAGGAATCAGGTCTTATTGTAGTTCCAGCTTTACCAAGATCAGCTCAGAACGTTGGCTTATGCCCTGTTCTTTCGTTGATTCAATATTTGTCATCTTCTTCTCTTCATAGATCAGATGGCAATTCTAGGCTTTTTGTGCCAATTAAAAAAGGTGTAGTTGATATTTCAGCTAAAACTATTTCTACCAATTGACCTCTCCTGATATTTTGGAAAGGCATCAGGTTAAATCTCATGAGGTAAGAGCATTATCTTCCTCTTGGAGTATTTTCAATTCCTCTTCTTTGTCGGAAATCATGTCGGCTGTTTTGGAGGTCTGACAAAACATTCTATAACCATTATTTACGGTCCATGCCTTTGCATAGTGACAATCTTTATTCTTTGGGTCCTCTAGCTGCTTCTCAGAAAGTAATTTTACCTCCTTCGGGGGATTCAGCCTTAAGATAAATTCTGTTATCACAATTTTTGAAGGTAACGTATTTATTGCAATAAATTTATAATTTCTATCTTTAAAATTTATATTTGTCAAATAAATACTTACCTTCATAAATTAGAGGTCCCATTCCCTTTTATGGCTTTCTTACCTACTCAAAAGAAGGATGTATAACAGTTGCGCATGCGCAAGGTTGGGAGGTATGTTTTTTTTTGTTTATATATGGTTTCCGGTTAGCCGCTATAGTCCATTTGAGTTCTATAAATCAACGAAAATTCTTTTAATTTTTTTTGGTCTCTCAACTAAAATTTATTTTTTAAACACAAATAAACTTTTTATTTGTATACGAACTCTGATAACAAAAACCAAGATGTTATCTTCTAAAACAAAAAAGTTTTCCATATGGTCGAATGCTAAATATTTCACTAATTTTAATAATACCTTAAACGGTGTGTTTATCTGACGGAACAGCCAGGTGTTGGGTCCACCTGAACATAATTGAAAGGACTAACAATAGGAGATTAGATGACCAATTAGCTCCACAAAGATTTTTTAAAGGTATACGGAGCAAATGCTGTTCCTGGTCACAAGGTTGTACTCCCATGGATTTCTATGAATTTTTGGTCCATTTTTACTATTAAGGTCTATGGAAAACATTTTTATTAATAATGCAAAAATTTTGAATTTTTTTGCCTGAGTTCGTATGCCATTAAAAAGTCATGACATACTAAAATAGTTAAAGTATTATGCAAGACGTAAATTTACAAGCCATTTTTCGTTGATTTATAAAACTCAAACGGACTATAGTTCCAGATGGATATACATCAAAATTTATGAAGGTAATTATTTATTTTACAAATATATATTTTAAAGATAAGAATTATAAGTTTACTCTTACCCTTGGCCACTTAATCATTTAAAATTTCATTAATAAGAAAAACATTACAGTCAGTTCAATAGTTTATCACGTGGGCTTGTTTTGTTGACAACGTTAACAAAGAAAATTCACGGATGAATTTAGTTTTGCTTACAAGTAAGTTATAGGTAGTATATCTACAGCTAAATCTACGAGGGCTGTCCGTAAAGTTCGTGGACAGTTGATGTAAATTAAATAATGTTTATTGGATTTACTTCAAATTTTGTTGTAATAGAATGAGTATTCTTATTGATAAGTGTACCAAATTTAAGAATAAACAAACAACTACAAGTTGATTTTTCATCATTTGGAAAATCAATCGTATTCATAACCCGGAGCAAGACGTTCATATTTTTCGACGTCATTTTAATCAATTTCTTTTCCATATGGTCATATTGATTGCAATATTTTAAAAACTTAATATGACTTTTGAACATTATATTTAGTCAGATGTATCTAACTTCATATTTTTGCATTCATTGTTTCATTTCTGGAAACATTTTATTCACAAATTGCATGGAAATTCAAGTTCTTGACATCAACAATACAACTCCAATCAAAGTCTGTTGGTGGGGACAGTACTATATAGGAAAAATAGCTATAAATTAATACCACAAAACATGCCAATCGGTTATTTTCTATCTCCATCTGAAATGCACATGCCATCAGAAGTATCTTAGTAAGCTTTTTTCACAATTAAAAGAATCTGTGTATATCTGTTGATATTTTGAAGACCCAAACATACAATCTTATAACCGTCCATTGCTCCACCTCTTTGCAAAACGTTACTTTTTCTACGTCAATGAAACTGATGTCAATTCTCAAACTGCCGATTTCTCAATAAATTAAAATAATTGACCCTTCCAATTTGGTATGCGCATCATCCTAACTATTGGCAACACTGTAGTACAGGTTTTATTGCATCGCTAGATATAGTATATGCAAAGCGAGATCTTGTTCTAAGCATTCTGAATATTTCCGAAAAAAATTCTTACATTGCTCCGACCCAACATATAGTGATTCAAATAATTATAAATGTAGCACTATTTAGGTCGAACATTTGCAAAATAATATAACAGAAATAAAGGAAAATGTTCAAAATTATTACTTTGTAAAGAACTAATCCCTAGTACGTCGTATTGGTTCAAATCTTTGCTTGTCCACGAACTTTACGGACAGCCCTCGTATAGTAACGAATTAATTTGTATTAGAATTATTGGAGTTTTAAATAATGTTTATTATAACAGCAAACTTTACTTTCGATTTCAATTTCGGAAAAAAGCATGACATATCATTGACATCACCTTGTACTCATCATGATCATTGTATTACTCTATTTTATTGACCGGGCTGGTCACGGGTCAATTATTTCGGACTTCTTCATTTAAATCCTACCTAATAGTCCGAGAAAATTAAGCTCCGCCCAACCTTGCGAATAAAATTGAGTAATATGCTTGTAAAATATTTGTGTTAAATATCATACAGGTATTTAACTAACTAGACAGTAACTTTCAATAAAACGGGGATATGATCATTTCCGTAAGGCTAAATAAACGGATAAGTTTTCAACAGATTTTACTTTCGGTTTCAGTATACAGGATTGAATGTATTACAAATTCATTAAAGATTACTTTTTATTCAGTTTTCACCTGAAATATGTGTCAAAGTACTAAATCAAGTAAATTGTCAATAAAAATAGGGATTGATGCTTCATATCTGTATCGCATCCCCCTTCAGAAGTCTTAAAAGAACTAAATATTGCTTGAGTCTACATTACAGAAGAAAACAATTCAACTTATAAACATATAGACATTACCATTATGTATTTAAATAAGTTAAATGGAGATTGTCTATAAGATAGTTCTGGTTACCTGGTTTTAAATGGAAATGCATCAATGGGTATAATATGTACTAAGTCCCTTTAAAGGTAAATCGATCCAGTGCCGACCCTATAGCTTTTGTAAACATATTAAATTTTTGTGATATGCATTGAATAGGTTTGTTAAAAGTTAAAGCATAGGTTTAATTGTCAAGTTCGCTTTTTGGTGTAAACGTTCTCTAAGCAGGTAAGAAAATCAGTATACTTGGTACACTTAAAGACACACATTTAGAAAACGTATGTAAAACTGTATTCATTTGCTGTACCAATGGTGCATTATCGGCAATGGTTAGCGGTGTATCATTGAAACAAAAAAAAAGAACAAAAGTTAAATATTTGAAAAATAAGTATATTATGCCACTTCTTCAAAGAAGAGGGGATATACTGTTCTACCTGTGTGCGTCCTTAGTTTCGTCCTTCCGTAGTTTGTCCCACTTTTGGGTACTTTTGTACTTTATTATGTTATACTTGACGGATTTTGCACAATGATAGAACCCAATGAGTTGTCGTTCCTAATCTTTTTGTAAGTGTAGGGTGCCCAGGGCCGTGCCACGCCCCTCCAAATATCTCAAAATTTGATATTCTTTTTAATGTATCCAAAAAACCGTTGAGATCTCCAACCTATAACAATATTTATTCTAAGTCCTTATGATAAGACGAAGCATTTGGTACTAGTATAGAGAGGGTTAAATGGGGTTCATGATTGGAAAACTTCTTTGGGGGACTTAGTAATAGTTTCATTGTTACAATTATTACTTGTTGGTAACAAGCTAGATATGATGGACATGATACATTGTGTGATACATTTTTGAGTCAATCAAACATTTATTTCCTGTTTGCTGTCAACTTAATATTTAACGCATGGGATAGTTGTGAAAGTTCGGGTATCACTAGTGAGCATTGGCTCACAGATTTATTGTTTCACTAGTTTAAGTAAAGGTCGTGGCTATTCGACCGGACCACGATGCTATGTACTGTTTGTCAACTGTGCACATTTAATTTTAAAGACAGGCACATATCAAATGTAGCGTGGTTAAACTATTCTAGTTGATGAGTCAAAATCTTGAACAACGCAAGTAACACACGGTAAAAATCAAATCGTTAAAAGTTCAATTAAACGAGAGAGATCCTGAAATACAAAGAATACAAGAAACAAAAACTGTTGTAAGTAGTGGTTACACATTGATCTTTGATGAAAAAAAACCATGCAATCAAAAAAGCAAAAATGAAAGTTTTGTTAGATATATACATTTTAAGAAATTTCAAATTGATGTCCATCAAAAACTTAACTCGATATTATCTGTTTGTACCTGCGTCGCCGAAGGCGAAAGCAGATTTAGGAGTTGTATCACTCCGTCTGTCCTTCTGTCAGTCCTTAATGCTATAGGGTTTGGGTCTTGTAAAATCTGAATCTCAAAAACTAATAACTACATCTTTCTGAAATAAAGGTAATAACAAAACTACCGAACTTGAATGATCAATCTCATAGTCCAGAGAAAATGACAAAAAACGAATCGGTCATACCGGAGAATTGGTGGATCGCAATGGTCCTAACTTGGTACAGGCATTTCAAACGAAATGGTGGGTTAAACAACTTAACACAGTGATTATAGATATATTGGAGATGCGCACCTTTTTATAATTTCATTTAGAAATCAGGGGCCCTAAAGGGGCCAATTGCAAACAAGCAATTCTTTATTTGTTTCCACAATAACTTTTGTTCTGGTTGACCAAATGCTATGTAACGTTACATTAATGTTACTTACAATAAAAGGAAGGATAGTGTTGATTTTGGTTGTCACTTTTTTTCGTTTTGAAATTAAGGGCCCAAAAGGGTTAAAAATGAAACTTTATTTGTTTTCCACAATGACATAAGTTATGATTAACTGATTGATATTAAATTTGTCAATAATGTTCTTTACCATTGAATGATTCGTTGGCATGACTTTTGAGGCCTCCCCTTTTTTGTTGAGAAATAAGGGGCCCAAAGGGGGCAAAATTACAACAATAAAACTTTTTTATTGATGGTCTGATTTTGAAGATTTTGATTGCAAGTTATTTTTTGTCGTATATTGGATACAAAATGGAGGATAAATTCATTCTTGACTCCAACTTTTCTGTTTAGCAATTAGGGGGTCAAAAGGAGGAAATTTAAAGATATATTTTTTTCCGATTTTTTGGTGTGTTTTTTATATCCTTGTTAGATATAAGAATCTTAAATATTTTTATTTCTTAATATTCATTGTCAGTCTTTAAATTGTGTTGCAATTTACAAATATGCATTTTCAGTCCACCATAGGATGAATGTGTCAATAACTATTGACTGTCCAAATTGGGACTAAACGTACAGGGTTCAATGTTTTACCGTGCGACGCAGTGCCAGACATCGATTGGTTTTGTTTTATCATGTACTGAATGAAATTGGTCCAAAAATCATTAGTTATAATTCGGTGTCTTAATATATTTGTTAATGACTTTATAACATTATTAACCAATTTAGAGCACTTGTTTTAATATTTCGTATTTGATATGCAAATGCAAAATATTTTTTGTTTACCCTTGGTTCAAGATTGCTAATTTAACCTATGCTTTACTATGCTTTAAAATTAATTGATAATCGAAAGGCAGTGGTTCCTAGAATAGATAGTTTGTACGATTATCCTTGCGGCTATTCGTAGGAACATTTTTTATCCAACTTTTTGTATTTAATCAGGCTGCAGTTATTTTGGACCGTTAGTATATATTATTACAATTAGCAGAAACATTATAACATCAAGTCTATACAAAATTCTTGCGTTGAGGCTGAGACAATTATAAATCCATTATATTATTTTCTCAGGTTAAGGGTACTTTTCTTAGAATGTTTCTAAATTTTGATTTTTGAACAATCGTCAAAAAAAGGGACATACAACTCTGTTCTAATTACCTTCCATTAATGATAAATGGTCATCTTTTGTAGAGAAATATTTAATTTCCCTTTCGAGAATTTAATCGTTAGTTTTAATCATATATTTAAGTAAAAATCTCTTTTTCATATATTTGTGTTATTTCTTTCTTTCTTGTTTTTCCAATCATTTCACCAAAAAGCTGAAAAGGTTCGTATCGGGAGACAGCGGATTAGAATAAGATTGTACAAAATATATTTATTATTTCAAAATTTGATAAGATGGATACATGAAAAAATATTTTAAATTTAAATCAACATTTAGTTATAACTGTGTAATATAAATTGTACTCAAAAAGTATACATTCCAAATAATAACGAAATTAAAATCATACGTTTTCATTAAAAAAACAAAAATGTTCCGAATACAGAAACATACGCAATTAGTAGCTGTGCATTTTGATTGAATGAAAAAGAGTTTGTACGAATAACCGCACGGCTCATCGTACAAACTGTTTGTACCAGGAACAACGTCTAATAGAAATTTAAACCCAATACGGTGTTACTTTTACATTGCTTATATTGAATGAAGCAGAGGTACCAATGGGGTATCCGAATGTCAAAAGTCCGAAATGGCAGATACAAAACCAGTACACACCAACAAGAACGGGACAAAAACAGACAACATGTCATGCGTAAACCACGAATTTAAAATCCAATGAGATATTTTTTTTTTAAAAAACCACGCAAATAAATGAATCCACATTGAAAAGATAAAATCTGTATCTCATCTGGTTTTTAGTTACTTAAAAGCTCTTAACTCAAAATAATAAAACTGACACCGGATTAAGCAATATAGATTTCGAATTTGAACAATTCCCATACTTTAGCTTTTTTTCTATTTATATCAAAAGTGCTTAAATCACAGCATTAGCACTATCTTAATTTTAAAAAAAAGTATCAAAAATCCAGCATGAAATTGAAACTCATTTACCCTTGGATTATGTTTCTTCCCAACATTGATAAGAAATTCTTTTGAAATGATCGATATTTTTGAAAAGGCCTCACGGGCGAGTCAACAAACAAGCAATCAAGAAAGCCGATGGTGTAGTGGCTGACAGGTCCGTTAATGCAGAAGGCAATACCCCATGCACGTTAAAGACCCCTGTGTAGAGTTTGATAAGAGAAGGCTCAATGGGGACCGATACAAAGGCCACACTGGCAAACTGCTAGCTGGAGAGGGATTCACATAAGCAATAAGCTTGTTTCCCAATCGAAACACAAAAACAACTGAACAACAATCAACATTGCTAAGCAAAGTCGTAACGAGAGTGAATTCTGGTGTTCCAGAAGAGTAAGCAGTTTCTGCTCGCTTTAGCACACTCTTCGCGCGCTGACGGTAAATTCAGCGTGTCAAATCCGATAAAAGAAGACAGAACAAAATCCTGATACAAACCAACATCAGCATTAATCTAAGAGATATAAATCTTATATTTGTATATGGGTGCATAATGTCTTGTATAGATTTTCTTGAGTGAAGAAAACAACAGAGGCGAGGGGTGATTTAGAACCAGTGCCAACAGCAAACGCCCTCCTTTTTGACCAGAGGATTACAGAAGACTTAATTGCGCGTTTTTCAGTTTGAATATTTCTGGATCCACGACATAGGGGTGGGGCATCATAACTTTGTGCAAGCAATTGTTGATGTCGCTCTGCCAGGGAAATCAATGCAAGTCCCGCAAGCTCTGGAAATTGTTTACCATTATATATTAAAATATCAATTTCATAGTCCATATTGTTGATAATATTTGGTATACCCCGGTTCAAGATATTGCGCAATATTCAAAGAAGCAAAGAGGCACCAATGGGGCATTTGAGTGTCAAAAGTCCAAATGGGCAACGACAAAACCGGTATACACAAACAAACAGCAGGAAGAAACACAAAATACAACATCAATTAAACGGAAATCAACAACGCCAACTTAAGTTGTAACAAGAGTGAACTGAGGTGCTCCGAAAGAGTAAGCGGTTATTTCTTGCTATAACACACCCGTCGTCGTGTTGATAATTTCCAAATCAGTGCGTCAAATCCATAAAGGAAGACTAGGTAAAACTCTTATAATTAAAACACTGGTTTTACCAATTTTTACTTTCCTGGCAAGTGCCTGTAGTGTTTCAAACGATTATTTGAGAGCAATTGAGTCTCAGTGTTTAAAATTTCTTTGGTATAATAAACCCGATAAAGTAAAGAGAAAATTTGTTATTGCTCCATTTAATAAGGGCGATCTCAATATGACTGACATCAAAAGTAACTTTATGTCGCTTACGATAACTTGGGTATTGAGATTTATCAAAGGTGAGGATGCTAAGTGGAAACTTATACTTAAATTTTATTTTAAGAATTTTGGTTATGGGTGGCTAATTTTTACTACAAACAACGGCTGTGTTCTGCACGATAGTCTGAGCAAATTGCCGATGTTCTATAGAGAGATTATTAAGTATGTAGAAACCCAAAATCATTTAGAGAAATCAAAAAACAAGTTTTGTGGGATAATAAACTTATAAAATTCAATAATAAAACCTTAGTATTCCAAAATTGGATAAAAAGTGGAATTATCTTTATAAATGATTTAATAGATGAACATGGCAATATTTCACAACATCTTATCCTAGAAAAAACTTAAAATAAAATCAAACTGGATGTGTGAAATAAACATAATCAAAAAGGCTATACCACGTGAGTAGATAGATATTATTAAATCGGAGTCTTCTATCAGGACAAATGTCAACATTAGAAGGGGGATATAAGTTGGAATCACTCTTCAATTGATTCTATGAGGATTAGAAATAAGTTGTTTTACAAGCTATTGGTTGAGCAAAAAATTGAGGAATCATTGGGTATATATAAATGGAAACAACAATTTGAGGACATTGACAATTTCTATCTGCAACATTATCTGTACAGTTTCATATCTAATCAGTTGGAAGATAATAAATTAAAAGTTTTCAGATGGAAACTGTTACAGTTTATTATCCCAACTCAGAAACTATTATTTGAATTGAGGCTGGCAACTAATGCCAATTGTCTTTTTTGTAATGAACATAAAGATTACCATCATTTTTTTTCACATGCCCGTATATAAAGACATTTTGGAATAAAATCAACCTCGTTTTACAGAGAAGCAATACATCGGTGTTGTTTTCTTTGAAACACATCGTACTAGGATATAAAAGCACAGACAGTAACTAATTTTTTTTTATAAATTACTTTCTGTCTGTATTGGGTTTTTCATAATATAAAGCATACCATATTTCTTATCAATGTACCGAAAACGTTGATGTTTTTAATTTAATTGTAATTGAGTTCAGAAAACGAGTAAATGGAAAATGTAAAGATGCAAAATTGCACAAAATTAGGAATATTTGAGAAAACTTTCAAGCTATTTCAAAAATCATAAACATACTGTTTTTAAATACAGTTTTGAAATGTGTAACTTAAAATATATCAAAGTAATTTATGTATTCATATTTATTGATGTAGTGTAACTAATCTTTGTTGTTACTGTAATGTCTATATCATACCCTGCTTATATAGACACCAACATTACTGGGTACTTTGCTAACGAAAGCTGTAGTAAGTGATGTAATTGTTAATAGCTATGGGAAAATAAAATGATATATTGTTGTTGAAGAAAAAGGAAGCTACATCTCAAATTCCTCCATATTTCAAAAATCAGTCAACACCAATTGTTTCCTACCGCTACACTAAAACCATAAGTGGTAAAATTTTCAACCACAAAAAGGCATTGCAGGACCTAAACATTGAAGAATATCTAAAGTCCCCTCTGACATGTGATTGCTATACTTCTCCCTTTGTTTATGGTCCATCTAGTCATGTCATCGCGGGTGATCTATTATTTATTTATTACGTAATATTGTTTCCCATGGACCTAAATTCAGGGAACCACAACGTATAAATTGGAATCACAACTTTAAGATCATCATGGACGCTGTGGAGGAATATGCTCGAGCCTGGATAAAGAGGGAAAGGACCACGAACCAGAGCTTGAATCACTGTCGGACTGGGTAAGGACTATCCGATCTCTTTTACGAAGCCGAATAGACAAGCTTCGCAAATGTGTGAACCCCCGGCCTTCTTCTGTATTTAGAGATCGTGAAGCTCTCAATGGTCTCTCTTCCTCACATGACAGGTATGTTTTCATGCCAGCATACAAGGCTTCAAATAATATAGTTTTTGTATGTAAAGCACATTATTACAATTGTCTAATAAAAGAACGAGGTATTGATGGTAATACTTCCGCGAGAGCTACATACAAACGGACTACATTTAGCAAAGATGAAATCATAACCAACCATAGCTCTTTTGTGTCCTCTTTCAATATTCAAATGAAAGAGGAACATAAAGAGTTACCATATTTGTACTGGATACCTAAACTTCACAAAAATCCGTACAAAGAAAGGTGTATAGCTGGGTCTTCACCATGTTCAACTACAGAGCTGTCCGTCCTTTTAACTAAAATCTTGTCTGCTGTCAAAGAAGGTCAACAAGCATACTGCGACACTATTTATAATCGTAGTTGAATCAACCATATGTGGATTTTGAAGAACTCACAAGATTTGTTATATCATTTTAAATCTACATCATTTTCTGAGGTTCACTCTTTGAAAACGTTCGATTTTCAACTTTATACACCACCTTACCGCACGAAAAACTAAAATGTTGCTTGAAAAAAAAATCCTCTAAGAAGCCTTTTCAAACTCTAGTAATTTTGTTGTTTTGGGTTATAACTCTACATTCTTTTCCAAAACATCTTTCAAAGAAAAAATATGTTACACACTGGAACAAGTTTGAAGTATGCTTGATTTTCTCCTTGACAACATATTTGTCACCTTCGGAGGAAAGAGTTTTCAACAACAAATCGGCATTCCAATGGGCACAAACTGTGCTCCTCTCCTCGCCGATTTGTTTCTTTCTTCAGGGACTCGTAAAGAACAAGAAATTGAATGAGGCAAGGTCATTTAATCTTACATTCAGATATATTGATGATGTCCTTTCTGTCAATAACACTTCATTTGATAGATGGATTCCTTCAATATATCCTTCAGAATTGGAGATTAAAGAGACCACCGAATCAAATTGGTTCACGTCTTTCTTGGATTTGCACCTCGAATTTGACCCAGGTGGTCATCTCAGTACAAAAATTTATGATGAAAGAAACGATTTTAATTTTCAAATTATTATTAATATTCCTAATATATAGAGCAATATATACATACTTTCCCCGCCAACAGTGTTTATATTTCACAACTTATTCGATATGCCAGAGCTTGCACACATTTCACAGATTGTTTTATCAGACACCGATTTCTTCGTGACCGATTTTTGGAGAAGGGCTATAAGAAAAAACGTCTCATACGATCCTTAAAGAAATTCTTTCTTCGTTATCAGTCACTAGTAGAAAAGTTAAAAATTGAGTTAAAAGATATGGTGGTTAAATGTTTTAATTAGTGTTTGTCTGGTCTGCTGTACTGAGATGATCACCTCAATATCCCTAGTATGTCTCACAACTATGTTGTGTTCTATGGTCATTACCGGATCCTAAGATTGCAATGGAAGATGGAGGTTTTGCGACATAAAACCTGGTTTAACCCACCACTTTGTTTGAAATGCCTGTACCAAGTCAGGACCATAGCGATCCACCAATTCTCCGGTATGACTGATTCGTTATTGTCATTTTCTCTGGACTATGAGATTGGTCATTCAAGAAACTTCCTGATAAAAATCATTGTCCTGAGCAAAACTGATATAACAGAAAATTTGTCGATTCGTCGTTTATATATAATTACTTGTAATCATTCGTATTATTTGAAGCAACACATTTGGCATTCATTTTCAATGTTTTTTGGTAGAGCGCCTCTGATGAGTCTTGAATAGACAAAACGCGCGTCTGGCGTAGCAAAATTTATTGTCTGGAACTTTGTTGTCATTTGTATTTCGAACACACGTGAAAGTTAGCAATGCTGGTGGAGTTTTAATTCCCCGAGGTTAGCCCGCTCCGGCACCAACACTTTTGTGTTGGAGAACACATCAAAGCTTTAAATTATTCGTTTAAATTTCAAAATTGTCTAAACCCTAATGTTCTTCCTACACAAGACATAGGTTGATCATCTTAGTAATAATTTGGTTCCCCAGTTTGTTATGTTGGGTTTTACTGTTCTATGCTTTTCATAATCATACAGTGTTTGGCATTTTCAATGTTTTTGGTAGAGCCCCTCTGATGAGTCTTGAATAGACGAAACGCACGTCAAGCGTAGCAAAATTTATTGTCTGGAACTTTGTTGTCATTTGTACTTTGAACACCCTTGAATGTTAGTACTGCTGGTGGAGTTTTAATTCACCGAGGTAAGCCCGCTCCGGCAACAACACTTTTTTGTTGGAAAACACATCAAAGCTTTAAATTATTCGTTAAAATTTCAAAATTGTCTAAATCCTAAGGTTCTTTCTACCCCAAACATAAGTTGATCGTCTTAGTAATAATTTTGTTCCCAAGTTTGTTATTTTGGGTTTTACTGTTCTATTCTCTTCACAATCATACAGTGTTTTGTATTTTTAATGTTTTGGTAGAGCGCCTCTGATGGGTTTGAATAGATGAAACGCGCGTCAGGCGTAGCAAAATTTATTGTCTGGAACTTTGTTAATAACTCCTATTAAGAGTAATTCATGATTGTGGTTAAGTTTTAAGTCAATACATAAGCATTGAAATCATGGAAATAAGAAACCTAGTGTAAAAATTGTGCCAATTTTATTTTAATGTTTCTTTCCATGGTAGCATTAATCACTATGGTTTTCTTTTTCAAGGGCCGTAAAAAATTGTATAATTTAAATTCCTATATAAAGTATATGGTTTCGCTGTTTATTGGTCATAATGTTTTCATGATATATTTAAATTTCATGCTTTGCTTAAGACTTTTACGTTGTAAAATATTAACATTATTGTCATGGTAAAAAATAACTCGTGCACAATATAGGCACTGTGCTGCAAAGTATAAGGGTGCCTCTGGGAAATATCTTTTTTATTTTTGACCACATAATTTTCTTACGAACAAACGAATATGAAACAATTCTGAACAATTTTTAGCCGTATGTTATTTCGGTACATTAAACTCGAAAACTAGATGTCCCACAGAAAATAGTTGCTGGCCTACTTGTTTGTACTTGAGGGCAAGGGTCCAAAAAGGTCAACAAAAAGAAGTCCGGGTAGGCTGGTTCAGTAATTAATGTACGGACCGAGGGGAATGAAACTGGAACTATAAGTAGTTTGAACGTATAACATATAACACATAATTAAAATATATATATATAATCATAGGTGAAAATCCACGTTTCAAAAGTAACAAATATTTAACATTTACATGGCCTTGAAGATTTATCCATTTAAATTTTCATTGATAAGAAAAATATCAATATGTTGTCACGTGGGCTTGTTTTGTTGACAACGTAAACAGAAAAGTCACGGATGTTTACTGAACAGAAAATTTAGTTTTCATTAAAAGTAAGTTTCAGATTTTATATCAACTATTTAATCTATGGTAACGAATAAATCCGTGTTAATATATTTGATTTTTAATGTTTAATTAAAAATATTCAACACAAAACAAATTTTACTTTCGATTCCAATTTCGGAAAAAATGCCTGGAATAATATTGATCAGCCATTTTATAGAAATCACATATGAATTACTGTATGCTAGTAAAACAGTGCGAAATCTTAAGAAATATTTCTTTTGCTAGTTAGTACTAACTCAAACCTAGATTGTCAATAAATGGCGAAGTTTATTTCCACAAATCGTATAATGATATTGAAAACTAGTGTGCATAAATATATGCTTTTTGGCAAACTATATGATACCTTTTGCAAGATTATAATTATATGATTAGGGAGGGGTCCTGTGGTGCTAGCAGCTTATCCCTACCAAATCATAGATATGAAGTGACACCCCCCCCCCACCCGAGGGTTAAGAACATTTTTTATTCTTTCTATTTCAATTCACATGATTGAATGCATTACAAGTTTATTATAGCAAGTAAAGTCAAACAATCCCTGACCTTGGGTTGCATGACCCCGGTGAACTCTGGTAAACTTGAGATTAATCTCTCTGTTGAAATTTGCAACAATGGAACTTGATCTCTTTGATCAGTTAAATTAACAGCTATACAAACAAGATTATCTTGTTTTAGGAAAGAGAAATTTACCTGTATGAAAATTTTACCTGTTTGAAAAATTTACCTGTAGAAATTGAATAGTACGAACTGAACTTATGAAATGCTATACAGAGTACCTGTAGTAGGTTACATGGTTTTTAGGAAATACTTGTTATTAAAAACTATTTTTTATATCAGTGTACTTTTAGAATATTAAAAATAATTTTTTTAATGAAATGCTTTAATAATCAAATTTTTTTAATGTTTTTTACAACTCTATTCATCATGGTTTGTCCTCAGATATATCTGAAATATCTGATATTACTGATTATTCAGATTTCTTATACGTTTGTAGTCATAAACGAGGTCATTCTTATCGAAAGTATACTGTTTAATGACTTTAGATTACATTGACTGTTTTAAACAAGTGTCTATCTGTATATATAGTTTTTGGGCTCGTTTAGAAGGGGAACCAATATTCACCCCCCCCCCCCCCCAATCTTTTATCAAATATTCCATTTCCGAAAAAAAGTGTTTGCCAATATCCCATATCAGGATTGAAATTTCCCATTAATAAAATATGAGCAGAAGCTGTTTCCATATTTGCTTCATGTTATACATGTATTTTCAATTCTATGTGAATCAAATGGTATGGTCTTTGATGGTGTAAAATGTAAATGATGCATAAGTAAAAAGATTTTGTCCTTAGTGTAACATTATATTAATCAGATTTTGATTTGAAAAGTAAATAACTATCAAATTGATGGTCATATTACCATCTTTGATGTAGGAGTTTTCCTCCTTCAGAGTAGGAGTTTTCTTCCTACAGTGTAGGAGTTTTTTTCCTTAGTGTAGGAGTTTTTTTCCTTCAAGCAAAAAAATTCATACCCATAACAAGTTAATCTCCTCTGTATAGATGTCAATTTAACTGATCACGGTAATCATCTTCCATTGTTGCAAATTTCAATAGAGGGATTAAGTTGTAGTTTACCTAATTTCATTAAGGAGTACCAATATAAACACGGGGATTATAGTCCTTTATTAGCAGTAAAAGACTTATTTCTATTCATTGTTAACACGAAATCTGTGTTAAACTTAAGTATTATATCAAGTACACTGTCAATAAAAAGGAGTGAAAGATTTTATCCTGTATCGCATCTTTCTTCTTGACGACGCGATCTATAATCACTAACATATTTCTTCTTCTTCAGAAGTTAAAGAATAACTAGATATTGATAGAGTCTACTGAACTGAAGATAGAAATAAATCCACTTCTCTTCTTAAAGATATTAACGGTATGTATTTAGAAAATACAAATAGTTTAATATCTATACGTATCGTTACGGTAACCTAGTTTTAAATGGAAAGGTACCAATAGGTATAAAATATAGGTACCTTTAAAGGTAAATTGATACAGTGTCGTGACTATAATCTTTTGTAAACATTATAAATTATTTGATCAGTTCAATACATTGGATACGTATTTGTTACAAATGACATGATTCAAATCTAAAATAATTACAATGAAAGTTTACAGTTGGCTGTTTAGTGTACGAAAATGTCTTAATAAGTAAGAAAAAACAAATTGAATGCATTTTTGCATAGTATACTAAGTACACATTAAGAAAGATAAGGTAATAACAAAACTACCGAACTTGAATGATCAACCTCATAGTCCAGAGAAAATGATAAAAAACGAATCAGTCACACCGGAGAATGGGTGGATCGCAATGACCCTGACTTGGTACAGGCATTTCAAACGAAATGGTGTGTTAAACCAGGTTTTATGGCGCCAAGCCTCCCTCTTCCATTGCGATCAAAAGTGAACAGTATCAATTTAATATACTTTTGGTATATTATCGGCATGGTTAAATTTCAAAATCTAAGGACGTTTAAAAGAGCATTTAGGTTCTTTAATTTTAACAAAGAAAGGACAAAAGCTAATTATTTGTGGAAAAAAAACAAGAATATTTAGGATTTTTAAAATACCGCTCATTTTGTGAGCGGGTGTCTCGTACACTTATTCCACATAACATTTTTATATTCACTATAATTACTTGTTTAACTTAAAGACTGTTGGCTGTTTTCCATATACTGGATTGTTTAAATCGCCACTTGTTATGTAAGATGTGTCGCATACACTTAATCAATATCTCATTATTTTCCATTGTAGGCCGTTGTTATTCGTCGGTACCCCAATTTGTGTCATAGCACAATTTCGTCTTGTTATATAATTGCTTGTTTAACTTATAGGCCGTGGTTATTCGTCGGTACCCCGGTTTGTTTCAGAGCCATGGTCAACAATCGGAGACAATTTCAATTGCGCATGCGTGAGATAACCGCTCGACACGGATAAAATATTTTATATGAAATATGTAGGACTTTTTTAAAACAAATTCTATTGTGGGATTAGTTTTCGTTGTAGAATAATCTTATAGTTATATTTGAATAGAAAAATTTTCCTTCTTTCCGATGATATAATTTTTATTATTCCATGATGTATAGAAATTGCTTCCATTTTCATTTAAAGTAGGGTACCTTTTTCTCCATACAATTCATTGTAAGAAAATTCGAAAATGAACGGAGTCGGATGTTTGAGGTCGAATATAGGCTTAAAACTACATATGTAAATTTCCTTATAGTTATGTTTCAAAAATAGACCTTCTGCAGATTAAGACTATGTAAAAATGAAAATTTTGTGATTTGAATAAATTGCTTCCATTTTCGTTCAAAAATCGAGTAAACGGGGCAATTTTTGTAAAGTCTTCCACTGTGGCAGCCAATTCACACCTATTTGATATCATATCTGTCATAGATAAGATACGATCGGACCACTAGCTTGATATGGAAATTATATATACTGTATATAAATGGTATTTTAGTAGAAATATATGGTAGTTGCATGTTCAGATGTACTTAGATTGAGCAGTTAGAAATTTGTTGACAGGACTTTTTTAATAACTAATATTTTTTATATGATGTTGAAAAAAATGGTTACAACAAATACGTTCAAAGATAGAATATTTAAAAACAAAGTTAATTCAAAAAATAAAGTGAATAAAGTAAAAAGATAATCTTTAAAAATAAAAATGAATTGTCTTTAGATTTGAAAAGTTTAAACTTTGATAATGCAACTGATAAAAAATTCAAACAAGTTATTCCATTGCGAAATTATATAAGTGGTAATTATTTCATTTCATATAGATCATGAGGGCATTTCTAAAACGACATTTAAATTTGTTAAAAAAAACCGTATTTATAGTTTTTAGATTTCTTATTAATTAAAATTAATTGATTGCATCCATACTCTTTCTTATTTCGTTTATCCACTCTAAAAACAAAGATATAGATTTAAGTTCTTATCACAATGAGGGCCCGTGCTGTGATATTTGGAATTTTTAATAGATCATAAAGATTATCAGTATAATTGTTAATTAACACAGCTATTCGAATGATGAATAGAGATAAGTCTTAAACAATGATATTTTAAAAGTAATTCAATTTAGTTTTTGATATTTCAAAAATATTATTGGTTAGCATGGCATACTTTTAATAACGAATAGATTCCTTCCTAGTCCAGTTATATGATCGTTTAATGAATATTACCTGACAACTTCCATAGAGGTTCTTATTGTATTTATGAAGTGAGAAATGCACTGAACACTCAATATGATACTCTAGGATTTTTATACTCTTTATAGTGGGCAAACAGTATATTTACAGACTTGTTGGACAAATATGTTCAAGATGGTCAACTGGCTACTGTTAATGCAAAATAAATTTCCAAGCAACATGATTTCAGCTATATTCGGGAAATGAACATGAAAGGGGTGATACATTACATGAAATGACCACAGGCGTTTGGGTCCAAGATTTTCTTTTTTATTATAAAATTATATTCACCACCCGGAACCCGCATGGGTACAAATGTTGCATGGTTGGTTGTATAAAAAGATGCGAACGAAAAAAAATCAACATGACAAGAGCTAGGTTTCCGCAGCTATATGCCAAAGTATCTTTGGAACAACAGTCGCAAAAGATACAAGAAAAGATGTGTATAATAATTAATGTCGACAGAAAAAAAACAGGAAAAACGACAAGTAGAACTGATTTTCTCTTAAAAAGAAGCGTTCCGCCAGTAGTTTACTGTTGCTTTACGTTGACAAAAGAATCTCTTTAAATTTTATCGTTTTTTAGACATTTTTACCTAAAGTCATGTCTAAGGTTGATAGTTAATTTCACTGAATATCTTACTATTTTATTTTTTGTTAACAAACCAAACGGCACAGACTGTAATGTTCAGTCCGTAGTGCTTCCTCTCCTTTTCACTCCAAATTCAATTCTATACTAGTCTTCGAAATCTACTACGGGATATCATGTAGTCATATGACATTCACAATTTCTAGCTATAGCTGATTTTTTTTTGGGGGGGGGAGTAGAATATCAAAAACAGTGAATGAATATTTACAGAAGTGCCGAGCGAAGCCGAGGCACGCAAATTTTGCAGACTGTTGTTCTACTAGTAATAATTGATAGATTTTATACAGTCGTATATATTAAGTCCCTGTGCCCGGATCCCGAAATTGAAAATCTCGAGCTTAAATATGACCAATACCAGTGTCCCGAAAAAGGTCCCCCCCTCATTATTAATGGGAGAAGGTAGGGTCCAAAAAACTAGTTTAACCCCGCCATAATTTCATTATGAGCCTGTCCTAAGACAGGAATTCTTTGTCTCAGCTTTTGATTGTCCTTGTCATCTTTGTGTTTATTGTTTTATTGCACAAATGGGCATTTTGTTGATAATTCTTGGATTGGTATTGAATCTTGTGTATTGTATTTTTACAATATTAGCGATAGCTAATGAAAATATCTTGGGTCTGCTTATGCAAAGAGTATGATTTACATGCATGCGTATTATTATGAAAAGGAGTTTTTCATAAACCGATCCTTATTCAAAGTGCTGCCACATATGAATTTTATTCATTTTTATAGAACTAATAAGATTAACATTGCGTGAAAACAGAAAACGGCACCCTGAACCTAAAACATTACAGATATGTTTGTATTTTCAAAATCCTTCCAGTTACACGATTAAAACTGATAAAATGTGATAAGAAATTTTACCACAGCGGGATTTGGTCAGTGATAAAATGTTATCTAATGTTACATAACATGCATAATGACATCCCAGATCGATGAATTTTGATAAATTAACGGGAGATAACTCTTACTGTCATAATTTGAAATAAATTGTTGGGGATGACAATTTGGTCATGTTATAATGGTGCTATCATTAACGTTAGAACTAAACGATCCTGAGTTGTGGAATAAGTGTACGCGACACAACCTAAATAACAAGCGGCGATTGAAACAATACAGAATGAAAACAGCCAACAGTCTTCATTGTAACCAATGGTTGCTGCTCGTCGTCTTGCATTGACACAAAATAATTAAGGTTACACCACTCCCCAAAAAATATTGTCAAAATATCGATTCAAGGACATAACAGAATATAATTAGAGAATACGAAAAACTAAAAGCTTTGACAACGATTCATATAAACGCACCGGCACATATCAAATCTGTCTTAGATAAACTAGTTTTTCGGGTCCAATATCTAGAACGAATCTAAAAGAACGCACAGAAATAACAAAAGGTAAAACATCAAATCGTACATAGTTAAATTGAACAAGAGATAACTTAAAACAGGAGGACTTCATAAAAAAAAACTGTTGATAGTTTTGGTTACACATGGATTTTAGGTGAAAAAAACATGCAAATGCAAAATGAAAAGCAAAAATAAAAACAGTCAGATATATATATTTCAAAATGAAAATGAGAGTAAGTTAATCTAAAACTTAATCACAAGATATTATCTGTTCTTGGATTGAATGAAATTGGTCATGAAACTCATAAGTTTTCTTGGTATAATTGAATTATATCAACATAACAAATTTAGCACCTGTTTTCAATAGTTGTTATTCAATAAGTAAATGCAAAATATTGATCGCAGTTAGATATTGCTACTTTATCGCTATAAATTATATAATTATCGTGATTATGAGAGAGGTTACGAAGGGAATGGCGGTGTTGAGAAAACTCCAAGTCAGTTAAGTCAGTTAAGTCAGCAATTACACATTTCTTTCAAGTTTTTATAAAGTAAAAGTTTGACGTAGAAGAACACCAGGGATTGTGGTACCTTCGCCCATTCTATTAATTCTGGGACATTAACTTTTTAAGAAGTTTTAAACATCAAGCAGCTGTAAAATGTGAAGCACTACGTGAATCCTTATGTAGAAACCCGAGGGATCCTAACACCCCTTTCACGTATCGCTTAGTGAACAGTGATCAAAACCTTGACAGTTTTCAATGAGGCTCTAGAGGAGTGGCTATTGAAAATAATGGAAACGAAAACATCAGACATCTTAAACGAAAGTCGTGAGGTTCTATATGGAATCCAAGATGAAACAATAACTTTAAATAGTTTATACCAACTACTTAACGGAATGAATAAAAGACTGGTCAACATTGAAAGCGGAATGGTGAAAATAGACAAGCTTAACAATATACTTACCAACCTTACAAGTGACGTCGGAAAACTAAAAACAAAAGTCGGTACTTTAGATAACTCGGTTATTACACTAGAAGGAACAGTCAAAACTGTAACTAAAGAAGTAACCACACTGAAGACGAACCAAAGCATCATAGGCAGGGAAGTCAATGACCTTAAAACCAAAGTAAACGAAAGAGCATCAGATCTTCAAGGTCTTAGTAATATAATGGACGAATACAAAGCTAAACAAGAGAATAGTCTGAAAGATGTACACGGTATTAAAACATCGGTGAGCAAAGTTGCAAACGATCTTGACGACCACGCGACTGAACTCCGACACGAAATTAAGTCTCTGGTTAGTGATTTAAGAGAAGAAAAAGAGGAATTAAAGAGTGACATTCTGGATTTGAAATGCAGATCAATGAAAAACAACTTGGTTTTCACTGGGCTACGTGAACCTGAAAATGAAAACACAGAGAACCTAATCAGACAGTTCATTAGTACAGAGCTAGGGCTAAAGTATCGAATTGAGTTCGGAAATGTTCACCGCTTTGGACAGGGAGCAAAACCTGGTAAACGAGGACGCCCGAGGCCGATAGTAGCACGCTTCATATACCACAATGACTTAGCAAACGTCTTGTCTTATGCATACAGATTAAAAGGCAAACCTTATGGCATAAGACAACAGTTTCCAGACGAGATTGAGCAGGCACGTATGAGCCTGTACCCTATACTGAAACAAAAGCGAGACGAAGGTCACAGAGTAAAGTTAGTGAGAGACATATTATATGTTGATGGAGTCCCGTACTGTGAAGGTGAGGAGGATGAAACAACTCATTTAAGTCCAATCAGAACGACGGAACTAAACAGAAAAACGCCAAACCGACGCCTAGACACCGGGAATAAAAGAAGACGCATGCCGTCAACCCCAGAAAATAGGTAGGACACCCACGGAGAGACAAACACAGACGAAAGTGACAGAAATGAAAGACAATTCCACTTCTTATCTTTAAATTGTTGTAGTATTAACAATAGAATAAATTATCCTGAATTTGTAGAGCTTGTTAAAAGTAATGACTTTATATGTTTAACTGAAACAAAAACAGATGATTTCGACAGTATTGATATTCCTGGCTATACTTTTAAATTAAAGAATAGAAAACAAAACTCGAGAATAAAATCCGGTGGAATAGCTTTTGGGTTTAAATCAGAATTAGATAAGCATGTCCATATATTGGAAACCGCTAGTAAATTAGTACTTTGGATTAAAGTTTCAAAACAATTATTTTCGACATCTGAAGATGTTATTATTGGAAATGTTTATTTACCACCAGAAAATTCTAGGTATAGAGTAGAGGATGCTATAAATGAATTAGAGCAGGAATTTTTGAATTTTTCCACAAATTATAAGTTTGTATTGCTCAATGGTGATTTCAATTGTAGAACAGGAGTAGATTTAGATTTTTTAGAAATAGATGTAAATCCAAATTGTACAAATGATATTATGTTTACTGATTATGCAAATACTTTGCCAGATTTTAATATGCTTGTAAACAGAAATAGTAAAGATGTGCAAAAAAATAATTATGGTAATAAATTGCTTGATTTATGTAGAAACAATAACTTATTTATTTTAAATGGAAGAGTTAAAGGTGATATGCATGGTGAGTTAACATGCAGAAATAGTAGTGTTGTGGATTACTTTATCTGTACATATGATTTTATGCCTTATGTTTTAAGTCTTAATGTGCTAAATTTTTCATCTTTGTTTTCTGATGTTCACTGTCCTATTAAATTAGAAATTAAAAAACAAGTAGTCAGTCATAATGTATATGAAACTGAACAAAATTGTAATCATGTCAAAAAAGGAATAAAGAAATGGGATTGTAATAAGAAAGATGAATTTGTACAAAGTATTAGTATGAATGATATAGGAGAACTTATTGTAAAGATAGATAATTATATGAACACTGACAATGTATCACAAGAGATAAGTAATGAATTAGTACAAGATTTAAATGTAATAATTACTAGATCCGCAGAAAATGTCTTTGGCTCCTATGAGTTTAAAGTGAATAATTCATGTAAAAATAATCGCAAAGAAAATAAACCATGGTTTGACAAAAATTGTTGGCAGAAGCGAAAGGCGTTTAGAATAGCTAAAAGGCGATATAAATGTAAAAAGACTGTAGCAAATAAAGATATCAAAACCAGTGCTGAACGTGAATATAAGAGAGAAATGAATAATGCTATTAAGATTCATAGAGAAAAGATGAAGAAGAAGATTGATAATCTTCGTAAGGGGAACTCGAAAGAGTTCTGGAATTTACTTAAGCAAAAACAGAATCGTAAGAATTCAGATATATCTATTGATACTTTATATAACTTTTTTAAAGATTTAAATAGTGATGATGATAATAATACTACTGATGAAACGCATAATCTCAATGCAGATGTGCAAGAGCTTAACGAAATTATTAACAACGATATTACTGAAGATGAAATTATCAGATGTATTCGTTGTCTGAAAAATGATAAGGCATGTGGTGACGATTATATAGTCAATGAGTATATCAAGAGTACTTCACATCTCTTTATGCCAGTTTATGTCAGACTATTTAACTTCATCTTTAGCACTGGTAATGTTCCAGAGATTTGGCTTAGTGGTAATATATTACCATTCTACAAAAACAAGGGTGAAAAGAGAGATCCTAAAAACTATAGGCCAATAACTATTCTAAGCTGCCTTGGCAAACTTTTTACAGCAGTGTTAAATTTTCGATTAAGTAATTATCTTGAAACATATGATTTGCTTAATGAAAATCAATTTGGGTTTAGAAAAGGTTACTCTACTACAGAAAGCATGTTTATACTACACTTACTTTTTGACCTATGTAAATTAAATAAAAATAAACTGTTCTGTGCTTTTATAGATTTTGCTAAAGCCTTTGATACAGTATGGCGCCCTGGTCTGTGGAGAAAGCTTATGGCAAATTCTATAAACGGAAAAATGTACAATATTATTGTAAATATGTATAGCAATATAAAATCTAGGGTTTATAATGGAACAGCATTTTCTGAATTTTTCCCTTGTAATATAGGAGTTAGACAAGGAGAAAACTTGTCACCTTTACTTTTCTCATTGTATTTAAATGATCTTGATGCTTTCTTTGAAGACAAGAATATTATAGGAATGTCAAAAATTAATGAAGATATAGAGAGAGAACTTAACTTTTTTCTAAAGATTTTTACTATTTTGTATGCAGATGACACAGTGCTCTTAGCAGAGTCAAAAGATGATTTACAGAAACAATTAAATGCATTAAGCGACTATTGTGATTTTTGGAAACTTAAAGTTAACGTCGATAAAAGTAAGATACTTGTCTTCTCAAAGGGAAGATTACCTCGAGATTTAAAATTTTATTATAAAAATATGGATATTGATATTGTAGATGAATTTAATTACTTAGGAATAACTTTTGCAAAATCTGGTAGTTTCTTAAAAGCAAAGAAAGCTAACGCGAAGAAAGCTACAGTAGCTATGTATGATATCTTGAAGAAAGGTAGGCTGCATAATCTGTCTATCGAGTGCCAATTGAGCCTTTTTGACAAAGTAGTACAGCCTATACTGTTATATGGTTGTGAAGTTTGGGGACCAGGTGATAACAAAATTATTGAGAGAGTGCATTTGAAATTTTGTAAACTTCTTTTACACCTTAAGTCATCTACACCTGATTATATGATTTATGGTGAGCTCGGCAGATATCCTTTAGATGTTTTTATTAAATTGCGCATGGTTAATTTCTGGGCTAAAATTATTGTGGGAAAACCAAATAAACTATCAGCCATTTTGTACAAGTTATGCTTAGGTAAACATACTTTTGTAAGGAATTTTACTTGGCTTAGTAGCATGCAATCGATTTTTGATAATTGTGGGTTATCCTACATTTGGAACAGTCAAACATTTATTGACAGTAAATGGCTTTATAATGTAGTTAAACAGAATTTGAAAGATCAGTTTAATCAATCTTGGTTGTCATTAGTCCAAAACTCACCAAAATCTCTTAATTATAGAATTTATAAACAAACTTTAGAAATGGAGAGCTATTTTAAATTTTTAGACTATAGAAACGCAATTACTTTTTGTAGATTCAGAGCAACCAACCATAATTTGCCAATTGAGTCAGGTAGATGGAGAAATATTAATAGGAATCAACGTGTTTGCAATTTATGTAATGATTTAGACATTGGTGATGAATTTCATTATATTTTTGTATGCTCTGCTCTAAAAGATGATAGAAAACTATTCATCAAATCAAAATTTCGGTCGAATCCAAACATTATTAAAATGAAGGAACTTTTCCAGTCAACAAATACTGCTGACCTAAACAATTTGTGTAAATTTATTAGAAAAATTTGTAAGATACTTTCCTCTCCGGGGTAGTTCATATTTATTTATTTATATTAAAATATGTTTATACTGTAAAAAATTACTTGACAGTTCATTATTTTCTTTTTGTATTTATATGAATGAAACTTAAGTCGTAACCTATCAATTGATTCATGTATTTTTGATGTAACATATTATATTATACTTTGATTTATTCTTTTTCTATACCATTGTAATTTTGGTTTATGAAATAAAGATATATATATCGCATGATTTAGTCATGCTTTAATCTTGATTAAAAGACAATAAACAAACATAACCCTCTATTAATTGACACCAATTAAATTAATTTATCTTTCATGGATTAAAAGTTAAAGTAAAACAACCTGGCCAAGCCGAACCCCCGGTCGTCTGTCAGAGTCGTCTGTCGTCTTCATGTCGTCGTTTGTCGTAAGCTGTCTATAACCAACAAATTTCATTCAGAGATATTCGATTGCTGAATTTAAAATTGTTTAAAACACCAGGTTTCTTTCCTTGTAATGCACATGGTCGATATCCTTAGTGCCGGATTTGGTTTCCCTGTTCGAACTTTTTTGGTTATGAGTGAAGCAAGCAATGGTGTACCAAAGGAGTACTTTTCGTTCGATACTTTTGGTGTATGATCTTCCAATGTTTTGGTTCAAATACTGTTGGTGAAATATGTATATACAGCATACTAGTAACCAAATTAACCCTTTTAGTATTTGTCTTATTAGCTTATCTTAACTTTAAAAAGCTCTAAAAAAGTCTCCATGAGGTCGAAATCATCAGATGACCCAAATGGGTTTTTCTTCGCTCTTTTGTGACTCTGTACAAGTAAAACAACACTGTTAAAATAAAACTTTTTTTTCTTTCAGACTGTTTAGTATGGCTGAGGCAATTTATTACTGTGGAATCTGCAGTGCTCGTCAGAACTATCGCCCAGCGGTTATTTGGTGTCAGCATTGTTCAGAAGCGCTGTGTGGTGGGTGTCAAGAAAATCACAGCCTTTCTAAAGGCACCGGAAACCATAGCACTATTGCTATCGCTGATTACCAAAAGTTACCGACCGATGTTTTACAGATCACAGACATCTGCCAGGAACACGATGACAAGTACGTTATGTATTGCAAGAACCACTTATTACCCTGTTGTGTCAGCTGCAGCTTAGAAAAACACAAAGCTTGTAAAAATGTAGTCAAACTTAAAAACGTTATTCAAAATTTCAAATTGTCCACAGCCTTGCAGGAAATTGAGGATTCTTTCAAAGAATCTAATGAAAACTTGATTAAAATTGAAGCAGATCGGAAAAATAATTTGAAATCAATTGAAACAGAAAGCAGAAAAGCACTTGATGAAATAGAAAAAGTTCGTCGAAAAATCAACAAACACCTCGATGTTCTTCAAGATAAGATAAAAGCAGAGCTTAAACAAAAAGAAGAGAAAACTAAAAAGCAGATTTTAGGCACTTTGACATCCCTAAGCAAGAACAAAACAGTTATTGATAACAATCTTCAAACGTTAATTAATGTGAGAAAATACGCCTCCGATTTACAAGCGTTCCTGTATTCCGCAAAAATAGAAAAACAGGCTCATGACATAGAAACTCGCCTTCTTGATGCATCTACGTATACTGAGTCTAAATTAAATATCAAAATTGAACCGTTCTTAACAAGATTTGCAGATCAACTCATAACTTTTGGTACTGTAGAAATCAAAACTTCGCCGTCTTCCGTAGTTCTTAGTAAAAGAAAAGAAGTTGAGGCCCAATTGATGATCACTAAACCCCAGCCCAGAAAGTTAGAGGATATCAATCTAACAGTGGACAAAACTATTGATAATATTGGTGATGAATGTTTCGGCTGTTGTATACTTACCGACGGTAGGATGGCGTTTACAAACTTTGGTAAAAAGGCTAGTAGAATATTCAATACCAATGGAACAGAAATAAAGAGTATCAAATCACCAGGTTATCCATACGACGTTACACAAGTCAATGATACAACAGTAGCCATCTCATGTCGTGGTTCTGGTCTCTACCTGATTAATATCAGGACGGCAAAAGTCATTCAATCCCTACTAACGGGTTATTACATACTCGGTTTAGCAGTCCGTGACGAGGATCATCTTATATATTGTGAGGGTGGAAAGGGAATCGGTATGATCTGCATTACTGATGAAACCGTGACTGATATTGTCAAGGAGGATTTGCCTTGGGGCTGCTACGTTACCTCGTTTGGTGATACTGTGATATATACCAACCCGGAAACACATACCGTGAGATGCCATAATATCAATGGTAAGAAGATGTGGTCGTTTAAAGATGGAAGCGTTCTCCGTCAACCCCACGGAATTGCTACAGACAGATATGGGAATGTCTTTGTAGCTGGAAGTGACTCCAAAAACATAGTTATTCTCTCCGGCGACGGCCAAAAACATAAGGAAGTCAAATGTGGACTGGTGAATGTCTATTCTCTTGATTTTGACAAAGTAAATGACAAACTTTTATATGACTATGCTGATCACAAAGCAGTACTTATGGTGACAAACTTTTAACTGCAGGCTGGGGTATTTATGGAGCTCTAGATTTGAAACAAACTTTAGGCATAGTAACTTAGTATAATAACAACTTATCTTTGTATAATGACATAAAAATACAATATTTTTATATTGTATTTTTATGTTTTACTTTTCGGCACTTACTCTTATTCAGAGTTGTATTTTTTTTTTACCTTTTCAGAAGAAAAATGGCATAAACATGTTTTGTAGTAAAGGTTTCAAGGTTTTGAAATAAATATTTGTTTTTGGTTATTCTTGCTTACATTTCAAGCCTTTTTAAATAATGCTGCATACTTTCAGGTAGCATAATCATGATAATAAAGTCGGATGTAAAATTAAGCTTATATGATATGATTATAGATTTTTTTAAATTGTCCAAAAGATATAATGCTCAATTTTATTGAATACATTTTGGATGATACACAACACTTATTCCACATCTCAATATCGTATATTTTGGATGATCAGACGAACAGACTGTAACAGACGGATGGACGAACGAATGAACAGACCTGAAAACTATATGCCCCATACTTTTGTAGATAGGGTATGAAAAATGGAGATAACAACAAATGTTTCAAACATTAAGGTTACACTATTAATACCTTATTAGAGGCGTTATACTTAAACGGTTAGAACTACTGAACATCAAATTAACATGAAGAAGTACAAATTGTGCATTCGAATGCTTTAAGTCTGAATAGATGAATGAAAAGTAAAGACGCACCAATGGGGCATTAAAGTGTCAAAAGTCCGAAAAGACAACAACAAAAACCGGTAAACACGAACAAAAAATATCAACATGGTCAATACAAGCGAAAAAAAAATTTCAAAGAAATTATGAGATTGAAACTTGTATTTTCTGTTTTTGTCCTGTTCTTGTTGGTGTTTACTGGTTTTGTCTCTGCCCTTTCGGACTTTTGACATTCGGATACCCCATTGATACCTCTGCTTCTTTCAAGAATAAGTAGTATCGCTCAAATTATACTTCAAAAGAGTGTGTATAGAATTTGGCTTGACACACGTTCGTGGTACATATTGGTTTCGAGACGATGACTTTTCAGCACTTTAACAGATTTTCATAAAACTTATACATTTAAAGATCCTAGGTATTCGATGAAGAGACGCGTATTGTTGTTTTAGCGGTAATTCAGTTCAAATTCACAAGTTTGAGACAGACCGGGGATCTCAAGCCATGTACATCAAAAGATTAAAAAAAAACAAGTTCCATAATAAATGTTATCAATGTTGGTCTAACCAAAAGATTGAAAATGCAAAACAGCATATGAATATGAATATGAATATATATATATCTTTATTTGCAAAATTCACCCATATGGGTCAAAGCAAAAACAAATACATGTAAAATACAAAACATATACAGAAAACAAAAGAGTATACAGAATATTAACATAATTATGGAGTTATAGTTTTGATATAAGTATCAATAAAAACACCACAACGGGTATAAAACGGGTTTAGTTACCATGTATATACATATTTCAAGGGGAAACCTTAGAAATACAATAGATAAAAACATACCCCCAAAAAAAACAGTCAATTCAAACGAGAACAGAACGAATACATTGACAATATAAAAACACACAAATCAAAGAAACCAACAGCAAAATACCAATACCAAAAAGGGTATAAAAACGGTTATTTTGGTTATGCTGTATATCGATATTTCTAGGAGTGACCTCTCATCAGCAGCATTGGAAGGTCAAACAACCAAAAATATTAAAATCCTAATTCAAAGTCGGTTTGAAAAGGAACTCGGGCATTCTGGAATGTTCGGAGTATAAACCAATAAAACAAAACAAAAAATACCAAATGGGAACCACAGAAGCAAAGAGGCACCGATGGGGCATTCAAGTGTCAAAATATTATAATAAAGAAGCAAACATGTTAAAATCCGGCGTTCAAATGTCATAAATCCTGAAAGGCGAAGGAAATACGGTAGATACACAACAATTATAAAAAAAACAAGCCACACAATTAACTATAAAAGCCATAGTACAACCACACCGCTATCGGAAATGTAAACTCAAGTAAGAACATGAGTTAATTCAGAAGTTCCTGCTGTAGCACATACGTCATGTCGCTAACGTCGGTCAAAACAAATAAAAAACGACAATACTGAATCTCTGTCAAATACTAAACCAATACAGGTATCTGTGCTCATCTAAAAGAAGCAAAGAGGCACCCTTGTGGCATGGAAGTATCAAAAGTCCGAAAGTGCAAGGACGAAACCGATGAACACGAGCAAACCAGCACGAAGAAATACAAAACAGAAAATCAATTAAGGTTATAACAAAACTACCGAACTTGAATGATCAATCTCATTGTCAAGAGAAAATGACAAAAACGAATCAGTCATACCTAAGAATTGGTGGATCGCAATTCTCCTGACTTTGTACGGGCATTTCAAACGAAGTGGTGGATTAAACCAGGTTTAATGGCGCCAAACCTCCCTCTTCCATGGTGGACAAACTGTGATACGAAGACTTCATAAGCAAGAACGGACGGAATGTTGCTACACAAGAAGGGAAAGTTGACGATTTGAACAGAAATCAACAACGCAAACTTAAGCCGTAACAAGAGTGAACTCAGGTGCTCCGGAAGAATAAGCGGTTCCTGTCTGCTATAGCACACCCGTTGTGTTGTTAATTTTCAATTCAGTGTGTAAAATCTGGTTAAGGAAGACAAAACAAATTTCTACAACAAACCAACATCTGCACTCATTCTAGAGATCGAAATTCCATATTTGTCTACGAGTGCACGGTGTGTACTGTTAAATGTCTTGAGAGAAGACAGCAGCCGTGGAACAACATAACCATGTTTCAGCAATTTGTGTATCAAACGTGACGCTCTGCCAAGGAAATCGATGTAATTCTCGCCTGCTCTGCAAAGGCGGATCTAGGACCGGCGTACATGTTTTGTAGTAAAGGTTTCATGGTTTTGAAATAAATTTATTGTTTTGGTTATTCTTGCTTACATTTCAAGCCTTTTTTTGAATAATGCTGCTAACTTTCAGGTAGCATAATGAAGTCGGTTGTAAACTTAAAGCTTATATGATATGATTATAGATTTTTTTTAAATTGTCCAAAAGATAAAATGCTCAATTTCATTGAATACATTTTGGATGGTCAGACGAACAGACTGTAACAGACGGATGGACGAACGAAAGAACAGACCTGAAAACTATATGCCCCCTACTTTTGAAGATGGAGTGTGAAAAATAGAGATAACAACAAATGTTTCAAACATTAAGGTTACACTATTAATACCTTATTAGAGGCGTTATACTTAAACGGTTAGAAATACTGAACATCAAATTAACATGAAGAAGTACAATTTGTGCATTCGAATGCTTTAAGTCTGAATAGATGAATGAAAAGTAAAGACGCACCAATGGGGCATTAAAGTGTCAAAAGTCCGAAAAGACAACAACAAAAACCGGTAAACACGAACAAAAAAATATCAACATGGTCAATACAAGCGAAAAAAAAATTTCAAAGAAATTATGAGATTGAAACTTGTATTTTCTGTTTTTGTCCTGTTCTGGTTGGTGTTTACTGGTTTTGTCTCTGCCCTTTCGGACTTTTGACATTTGAATACCCCATTGGTACCTCTGATTCTTTCAAGAATTAGTAGTATCCCTCAAATTATACTCCAAAAGAGTGTGTAAAGAATTTGGCTTGACATACGTTCGTGGTACATATTTGTTTCCAGACGATGACTTTTCAGCACTTTGACAGACTTTCATAAAACTTATACATATACAGATCCTAGGTATTCGATAAAGAGACGCGTATTGTTTTTTTAGGGGTAATTCAGGTCAAATTCACAAGTATGAGACAGACCGGGGATCTCAAGCCATGTACATCAAAAGATAAAAAAAAACAAGTTCCATAATAAATGTTATCAATGTTGGTCTAACCAAAAGATTGAAAATGCAAAACAGCATATGAATATGAATATGAAAACACCACAACGGGTATAAAACGGGTTTAGTTACCATGTAATATACATATTTCAAGGGGAAACCTCAGAAAAACCATAGATAAAAACATACACAAAAAAAACAGTCAATTCAAACGAGAACAGAACGAAGACATTGACAATATAAAAACACACAAATCAAAGAAACCAACAGAAAAATACAAATACCAAATAGGGTAAAATAGAGGCTCCCAGGAACCTGAAGCGCTCACCTGATCTCTTATGCTAAAGCCTCTTACCTAGTGTGCAACATGGTCATGTACTTGGTAAGTAACATTAAAGAGACTAGTTAAGATAGAAAACACTTTTAAGATCAAGAATACAAAGTTTACAAAGCTTTCCATTCGAAAAAAAAAACAAGTTAAAATTAATTAAGAACACTTAAAGGGGGATAACTCTTAAACGGATGATCTTACAATTTTGATCCTGATATCATTTTTTGAAGATCTCAATGAGCTGAGCGATTTTGCAATGCTAACTATTCCTCTAGCTCTTATGGCTTTTAAGATAAAGTCAAATATAAACTTTGAAAACGGTCAATTTTGACGATTAAGGGGAAATAATTTCTATAAGGAGTCATCCCACAACTTTGACTCAATGGAGAGTTTTGTAGAGCTTCTGATGCTGAAGAAGGAAGGTTGATTCGGATTTTCTCTATCTCTTATACTTTTCGAGCTATAAGCTAAAAACTATGATCTGACCCCCCCCCCCCCGTTCTATTTTTAGTAACGGCAGCCATGTTGGTTGGTCGACATTCACAAATTTCACAAAATTGGTAGAGGACATCCTAAAGATCAAGTGTACAAAGTTTCAAAGCAATCCAATAAGTGGTTTCAGAGAAAATTTTTAAAAATCAGTTTAAATTGATAGAAAAATCAGTTAAATGGGAATAACTCTTAAACGATTGATCTGACAATTTTGACCCTGAAATCATTTTTGTAGATCTCAATAAGCTGAACAATTTTGCAATGGTAACTTTTCTTCTAGCACTTACAGTTTCAAGATAAAGTCCAAAAACTGTGAAAATGGTCAATTTTGACGATTAAAGGGAAAAAACTCCTATAAGGAGTCATCCCACAACTTTGACTCAATAGTGAGTTTTGTAGAGCTTTTGATGCTGAAGAAGGATGGTTGCTTCAGGTTTTCTCTATTTCTTATACTTTTTTAGATTTAAGCTAAAAGTTATGGCCTGACCCCCCTGTTCTATTTTTAGTAACGGCGGCCATGTTGGTTGGTCGACGTTCACAAATTTCACAAACTTGGTAGAGGACATCCTAAAGATCAAGTGTACAAAGTTTTAAAGCAATCCCTTCAGTGGTTTCAGAGAAAAAAAGTTAACGACGGACGACGGACGACTTACGATGACAATACATGACATGCTATGATATCAATGGAAAGAAGAAATGGTCGTTTAAGGGTGCAAGTGTCCTTCGTTTTCCACAAGGTGTAGAAACCGACAGGAGCGGTAATGGCTTCGTTGTTGGATATGGCTCTGATACTGTCACCCGATGGGCGCACAGGCGTTTGGGTTCAGGATTTTTTTTTATTCATAACGTGTATATAAAAATTTTCATATTTAGACGAGTATGAAATTTTTTTTTTTATATACACGTTATTAATAAAAAAAAATCCTGAACCCAAACGCCAGATTTTTTTTTATTCATAACGTGTATATAAAAATTTTCATATTTAGACGAGTATGATTTTTTTTTTTTTATATACACGTTATTAATAAAAAAAAATCCTGAACCCAAACGCCTGTGGATGGGCGGAAACATAAGGAAATTCAATGTGGACTAAGGAAAATTGGTTCTCTTGATTATGACAAGATATCAATAGCAAACTTCACAAACAAAATTAAGACAAGAACGTGTTTGTTTCTTAACTGTGTTGGATCTGTAGTTACAATTTCGAACTAGTATTTTGTGGCAAATGTAACATTTATTAGTAATTTTTTAGATGAAACACTTGTATACATAGCTACTTTATTTATTTTACAATTGTTATTGAATTGTGTCTTTATTATAATTTTTTATAAAAGTTTATAAATAACTATTTTGAACGATATAACTTGAAAACGTGTTGAATCAAATTCTTAAATATTTTTTAGATAATTATGTTAGAAAATAATAGCGTTGTTGTCTTAACTTTATTTTGTATAGATAAGGACATGTTTTGTACATGAAATGTGTAGAGAATTTGTTACAAGAATGAACAGAATTTATATTTTGTGGCAAATGAAACAAAGAGTTATCAAACATTTTCTTCAGATGTAACACTTGCATAGTTACTTTAGTCTTCATTTGTTGTTTGTATAAAGTTTTTTTTTCTTTTTGTGTGTGAAAATATGACATAACTATTTTTGAAAGATTACTAGTAAAATCGATACCGAATTCTTGAGTATTTTTAGACATGTTAAAAATATCGGTTTTTTTTTTTGCTTTGCTGTGTCCAACGATTAAGACGACCCGTTGTTGAACATATCGATTAAAGTAATGTTGGTTTGTCGTAGAAATTTGTATTGTCTTCCTTTACCGGATTTGACACGCTGAATTGGAAATTAGCAACACGACGGGTGTGTTATAGCAGGTAAGACCTGCTTACTCTTCCGGAGCACCTGAGTTCACTCTTGTTACGACTTTAGCTAGCATTGTTGATTTCAGTTCAGTTGATTTTGTGTTTTCTTCGTGCTGAACAAGTCGTGGCCCATTCGGACTTTTGACGCTTGAAGGCCCCGTCCTATTGGTGCCTTCTTTCGATGACGTGTGAATTCCTCAACACAAAAGAGGGAATGACTTCAGGTGCTTCAGTAGTGCCCGAGAAAATCTTCTACTCTGCTCTTGTTGACTGAACAGAGAAAATCTTGTGTCTTTTTTTGTTTTCAAATAATTCAGAATAACAAATGTACCTAGATTTTATGTTTGACCTAATTTTTATGCAGTGCCAAATTAACCCTAAAAGGTATAAAAGATATATGTAAATTGCAATGGAAGAGGGCAGTTTAACACTGTGGTGAAAACCATAATATCTTTTGAAATTTCTGAACCTAGTCAGGAACATTGTAATTGTCTATTTCCTCCGTATGTCTTTGTCCTGTTTTTTTCTTTTTTACATATTATACTAGGAACAAAAAGAAACGATATCTTATTAAAATGTTAGCACTGGTTACGTTTAAACGGCTGTGAAAACCTAAGAAATCATTAGGTTTACATGTGTAAAAAAAAAGCTACGCCGAGCGCAGCATGATACAACCGCAACAAGTTTTACCCTGTACGTTGGAGGCCTAATATGGATAGTTCATTGCTTTGGTCACATGAAGCCCATGGTGGACTTGCAAAGCTTTTTGACACATGCATCCTGTGGTGGACTAAAAAATGCATTTTTGACACATATATAATTTCATCAACATCTATTACAAAAAGCCTTATTTATATACATGTAATAATTTACAATTTTGGCCCTTTGACCCCTAATTTCTCAAAAACAGTAAAAGATATTGCAAATCTCGTTTAAAAGTAAGGCAGGGATTTTCAATGGAATCTAATGAAAAAAAGAGTTTGAAAATCGGACCAAAAATAAAAAAAAGTTGATTTTATGGGTTTGCCTGTCTTTAGCCCCCTGTAGCAATGTAATGGTGAAATACATATCAAAATCATTGACACATTTAGTAGACAGAATTTTATGAGCACTTCAACAAAAAAGAATTTTCAAAATTGAATGAATAATAAACATTCTACAACAGTTTTGTCAATACACCCGTTTAAGCCTCTTTGGCCCTTTTTTCTAAACTAGTAGGGGCCACAAACCCCAAATACAAAACCAACATTTCTTTAGTGGATATAATCATCATATTTAAACTTCATAACAATTGGCTGGCCCACTACAACTTAATTTTAAGTATAAGACTATTTGCCTTGACAAACTTTTAAAATTGGTGTTTTTGGCCCCTTTGACCCCTAATTTCTCTAAAACAGTAAGAGATATTGCAAATCTCATTGAAAAACACAGCCAGGGATTTTTACAAGGATTCCAATGAAAAAAAGATTTTGAAAATCAGACCACAAATAAAAAAGTCGATTTTTGGGGTGTGGCCCCATTTTGACCCCTTATAGCAATGTAACGATACAAGATACATCAAAGGTGTTGTTACATTTTGTTGACAGAATTTATTGAGGAAAACAATAAAAAAAGAATGATCAAAATCGGATGAAAATTAAACATTCTACAGACGTTTTGTCAATACACCCGTTTTAGCCCCTTTTGGCCCTTTAGTCTTTTTTCTAAAATGGTAGGGGCCAGAAACCCCAAATGCAATACCAACCTTCCTTTAGTGGTTATAAACATCATATCAAAATTTTATAACAATTGATTAACTACAACTAAAGTTATCGCACGGAAACCAAAGTGTCTACAGACGACGACAACGACGACGACGACAACGACATCGCCATAACATAATACGATCGCAAAAAATTTGCGGTCGTATAATAACTGAAACTTAGGTTTACACAGAAAACTAAAACCAAAACACTATGACGGTGACGGAACCGAAACGTGTAACAATAGTTTTTGTTTCACGTTTCAGTTCCGTCACCGTCTTTGTTATCTTAATAGACTAAGATATGTTTGAATCCTTTTTTCTGAATGTGCATGAAAACAAATATATACGTCGGTTTCAAAATGTTAAAATTTCATAAAAGATGTTTGAAAGACCAGGAAGTAAAAAAAAAATTTTGAAATTGCAATACATTTTCGAAAGACGTATTATTTCATTATTTTTCCGCCAAAAAGGTAGAAATTTTAAAGCCATGTGCCAACTGATTCAAAAAAGTTTGTCATTTTGTGGTTAAAAAAGTGGTTTCTGAAACTCCAAAATTGAGAAGTGAAAAAATGTAGATTTTTACCTAATAATATTGTTAGGGAAGGTTCACTATCAATTCTGTGAAAATTTCAGGTCAATATAGGTATTTTTATGAGATGATACAATATTAGTCAGTTTAATTTGCATTGTCTGGTATTGTTTCTTTTTGATCACCCCAGTACGGTAGTTTTTGTAATTACCTTTGTTTTAAACCTCATTTTATTTTAAATTGAAAAAAGAATGATACTGTTAGAAATCTGTTTATAAATAATTATAAAGAAAATATTCCTGATTTTGATATAAAAAATGATTTATTAAAACTTAAGCTAATTTTAAACCCATCAACACCATCAATAGCAAATAAACTAGCCTCCTTCCTTAAAAGATCAATTGAACTGAAGATGGGAGACTCTTAGTTTAGTTTATTTGAATATATTTTAAATATAGTGATTATGTCTATATTTGTGGGTTATTTGTGTATATATTATGTTTTGTGTCACAAACTTGTATAAGTTTGATTTGATTTGATTTGATTTTAAAGATGGTGACCACTGCATGTGATAAACCATAATTGTGGTCCTCAATGAAAGACATAGGTTTTATGGCCACTTAAGTATTCAGTAAACAGGGAGCATACCAGATACAAGGATCAAATTGTTTTATATCTTATAGTACCAGATTAGATGAAGCTACATGCAAAATACATGTAGCAAAAAATGTATGAAATTTGGACATGTGTAATTGGATACCCACATAAACTGTAAAGATGTAATGAGACAATCACAAAAACCAATATTAAAAGTAACCGTATCCTATATGTTAGATGATATAAAGATAGGTTATCTGTTGGAGAACAGTGGCGGATCCAGAGGGGGGGTCCAGGGGGTCTGGACCCCCCCCTTTCGTCGGAAAATTCTGTGATTTTCATGCAAAATTTGGGCAAAAATCATCAAATTATAGTTTTGGACCCCCCCCCCCCTTTTCTACCCAGGACCCCCCTCTTTTCAAAAATCCTGGAACCGCCACTGGAGAAATATATTAAATATTTAATACCCCAACTTAAACAATGATACAAATCTTAACATTTTTTTAAAGATAAACTTTATGTGACATATCCCCAGATAATTTGTTTCATCTGTTGTTATTACATGTATCTAGAACCCAGCATATACACATATATATATATGTTGTGTACAAGTTGAAACTTGTACAAATATTCTGTACATGTTATAACTTGTACAAAATTAAAACTTGTACACAACATCCCAGTATTAACACCTTATCGCCCGACTGTTTTGTTATTCGCCGATTTTACTACAACATATATATATATATATATGTTAAGTACAGGCAGATATATCATTATGCCACTTTATGGGGTTAGATATTTAAAAGATAACAGAAAAATACAATTTTAAATTAATCTAATTCTAATTAATCATCATCTCTCTGCCGTACATTCCTGGCACCTGCTGCGATCTTTCTTTTCTTAAATGTCACATTAGTGTCTTTTCCAAGGGAACTAACTCGCTTCTCTTTGAACTTGGAAGGTTTTTCTCTAGGTTTATCATCCTCCTTTTGTGGAGGTGGTGATGGATCTTTACCTGGAGTTGGAGGTAGAGGTATCTCGGGTACTGGGAGGGGTTCTGATGGAGGGAGAGGTATGGATTCTGGTTCTTCTGGCAGAGGTGGTGGGGGCTCTGTGGGGAGACCAAGAAAATCAGCTGGGTACTCTTCTTCTTCTCTGAAATACAAAACAATACTGTATAGCGGGTTTTTTTAGCAGGTGTAAAATTTGGCGGTTTTTAGTTCAAAATGTATGGCAAAAATTTTGGAGGTTTTTATTTTGGGGGATTGGCCAAACCATAGAAAAAATATTGGCGGCCTAGCAATCCCAAAAAACCTTCTTTGGTGTATTAATATTTTCAGTCATATTTAGTATTATTTTCAGGTATAATTAATAATTTCAAATTTGAATACATCTAAAATTACGTTGCACACCAATTTTCTAATTATGACAGATTTTTTAATTATGTGGCTTGTTTATTGTCCTAATCCGCATGTTTATTTAACGGTTTAAATGACAGTTGAAAGAGGTGTCAATTTGACAATTCTTTGATCTTTAATGAATACGGAAAAACATAATTAAGGTTAATTTGCAGTTTTAACTAAACAACCTAAAAATGATTTATCTATGAGTAAAATATTCACAAGAAACATTCTGCGCAAAGCTTTGTACAGATTCATTGTAGGACATTATTTTATTAACTATAACTTAATTTACACAATGTTATGGAGTACCAACATTTTACAAATGACCATGTTATTGGTTAAATTACAATATTGATCGTCCACATAACATTTCATAGGAGCTTTTAAAATCATGAAATTTTAGCGGTTTTTATTTTGGGGATTTCAGTCTGACCGCTAAAATACGCCAAAATTTGCACCCCGCTAAAATAACCTGCTATACAGTATCATAAAATGTGAAAATGGTCAAATAAAGGAAGAAAATGTTTCTTTTGTGATAAAATATATTCTAAATAATGCATTGTTTTGCAATACAAACACATACACAATTTTGACATATTCCATCTTTTCTTACCGGAAATCAGAATTAACTTTTTATATATAGCAAGGACAAACCATAACACAATGCCAAGTTTCTATAATGTAGAAAATATCTACTGTCAATGCAGTTTTAACAAGAAATCTGGTATAACCTGTAACTGCAAAAGCTTGCTCTGTTATTTTAACACCAATCCAGCAAATAAGATCTATATTTTACATGAAAACTTACGGTTCTTCAATAGTTTGCCAGGATCCATATGCAGACTGAGGCACTCTGGGTAAAGGACCAACAGTTACTGGTTCAGGAATATCCTCTACTGGTTCTGGCTTATTGAAAATAAAAACAAATTAGGAATACTTTAAGCAAGCTCACAAAGAATAACCCCAGCTTTGTATTGAAATGCAAAACTTAAGTCCAATTATCTCCCCTGAATGATATCCCGATTTAGCAATAAAATTTATTCATGTACATCTCCATATCATATACGTTTTTGTAAATTACAAATGAGACTTGAACACCAGCTGAGAGGTGATCTGCTCATGATCAGTGTGTTATTTAGACCACTGGGCCACCCAGGTCCCAAAAAAATAATGATAATTTTGGTTTAATTATACACTGATGAATATGTTAATACACAGAGGCATATATATAAAAAAAGTTTTATGAGGATAGCTTACTTCCTTTTGGAAAACGAACCTAAAAATAAAGAAAACAGACGGACAAACAGACACAAATGCAATGTCCCTCTCTTCTTTAGTAGAAGGGGCATTGCTATAGACTTTGAAAGTTCTGTACCTGCTGATTCTTTTTTTGTTCTAGCAGTTCCTGTTGTGCTTTCTCTTTTTCTTCTTGTTCTTTCTGTTCTTCTATGCTAACATATTGTTCTGGTGCTACCCATATAGATTCTAAAACAGAAAAATAAGGTCTAATGTGACATTAAACAAGGTATAATTGAAACTGGATGCACTTTCGAATGTCTCCCAAATGAAGTCCCATTAATCACATGAGAAAATTTGCGCAGGGTCTTTACCTACATGTATAAATACAAGTTTTACAGAAGTCCCGGGGTAAGCAAAATCCTGAAAATGCCTTTAAATGCATTTTTAAAACCTCCTGAAAAAAAATGGACAGGGGTTTCCCTAAAAATGCAAGTCTTACAGAAGTCCCAGGCAAAAGCAAAATCCTGGAAAAGCCTTTAAATGCATTTTTAGAACCTCATGAAAAAAATTTGGGCAGGGGTTCCCCTAAAAATGCAAGTTTTACAGAAGTCCCAGGCAAAAGCAAAATCCTGGAAATGCCTTTAAATGCATTTTTAGAACCTCATGAAAAAAATTTGGGCAGGGGTTCCCCTAATAACTCAAGTTATTTAGTATTCTATCATTTGAGGGGTGGGGCATGGCCCTCCCTCTGACCACCTCTGGTACCAAATAATTTGTCTTATCATAAGGAGTAATAATATATATGGTTATAGGGTGGGGATCTCAATGGTTTTCAGAATATTTAGTATTTTGTCATTTGAGGGGGCGGGGCATGACCCCCCCCCCCCCTCAGACCCCCTCTGGTACCAAATAATTCGTCTTATCATAAGGAGTAATAATATATATGGTTATAGGGTGGGAATCTCAATGGTTTTCAGAATATTTAGTATTTTGTCATTTGAGGGGGCGGGGCATGACCCCCCTTAAGACAATGAAGCGGAGGGTAGTACATAATACCTCACCACTAAATGTGGCCAGGTATGAAAATTTAAATATCTGAGTTAACACAGTATTCCCAAGTTTAATATCACACATTATCAAGTTATATCACTTTTCCCATAGACTTCTATAGTAAAATTTTGCAAAACCCCACCCCTTTTGAGACCCCCAAAATATATGTTCCCTCCAACATATTGAAATTTTTTTTCCGGAAGATCATCTAGGAATATAGTCCTATCAAGTCATATGATATCAAGTGATTCCATCTATCATTTTCTGAGAAACGCCGCAGACAAGTGTTCGAAAAAACGCGCCCGGAAAGAAGAAAAATAATAATTAAAGTGCCATTTGTTCAGAGAACAAATGAGAGGTCTTTCCCGTTAAGTTGAACTTTGACCTTTGACCTTTGTATTAAAGTCAAGCTCTTTAATTACTGATAATAAATATATATATATTTACTATATTATCTGTAACCGTTTAAATGTTATATACAAGTAAATAATGCATAGGATGACGTTTTTGGCCGCCATTTTGAAACCAGTCAACCGTTATATGTACTTCTTGGGCTTAACTGGTAGGTCTTGTCAAGACGGTCATTTTTCATACACATGTCTATTATACTATCTGTTACGGTTTTCAAGTTATTGGCAAAAAACCTATTTCGCAAAAACCTGTTTCGGCCGTTATTTCGAAACCGCTCAACCAAATCATGCATTTTTTGGACTCAAATTGTAGGTCTTTTCAAGACGATCATTTTTTGTTCATATTTTGTCTATACTATCTCTTACGGTTTTCGAGTTATAAGTAAAAAACCATTTTACGACCGCCATTTTGGCAATGGTAAACGCAAAAAAAAATTGACCACAGATTCGTAATCAGGACCCTCTAATCTACCTGGAAACCAAATTTCATCAAAATCGGACAACTTTGACATTTTGCGCCAAGTTTGCGCCATACGCGCGCAACCAGGAAGTAAATTATAGCATTTTTTTTGCATGATAAATCATCATCTTGATGTAAGCTTTCATTTTCACTAAACAGAATCTTGATAACTATTACCGTTTCGGAGGAGATCTGATCACAAGGGTAAACAGCGTTTTGCGCTATTGCGCCAAAACTATAAGGAGCTGGCGCTCACAGGGTAAACCTTCTCTATTCCAGGCATAACTGAATAAGTGTGCCAAATTTCGTTAAGATCGGTCAAGGAACTTTTTTTCTTTTGGCGTCGGAAACTGAAAAGAATAATAATTAAATTACAATCGTTCAAAGAACGATCGCGAGGTCTTTCCCATTTGTGTATTACAATAGAAACAGATTACAGTGACTGAGTGATACAATTTTGGGATAGTTCAACATTTAGAAAATATATGGTTGCTCTTGACTTTTATGCAAGTTGCTATGAATAGTTCATCAAAATCAGTCTAGAAGACCTTTAAATCTACTTGAAAACCAAATTTTATCTAAATTGGTCATTTTTTTCATTTGGCGCCATTTGCGCAAAATTTTATTTTTGACTGCAGATTCGTACTCAGGACCCTCAAATCTACTTGAATACCAAATTTCATCAAAATCGGTCAACTTTTACATTTTGGCGCCATTGGCGCGAAAAGCGCGAAATTTTATTTTTGATCGCAGATTCGTACTCAGGACTCTTAAATCTACTTGAATACCAAATTTCATCAAAATCGGTCAATTTTTACATTTTGGCGCCATTGGCGCAAAAAGCGCATAATTTGATTTTTGACCACAGATTTGTACTCAGGACTCTTAAATCTACTTGAATGCCAAATTTCATCAAAATCGGTCAACTTTTACATTTTGGCGCCATTGGCGCGAAAAGCGCGAAATTTTATTTTTGATCACAGATTCGTACTCAGGACTCTTAAATCTACTTGAATACCAAATTTCATCAAAATCGGTCAATTTTTACATTTTGGCGCCATTGGCGCAAAAAGCGCATAATTTGATTTTTGACCACAGATTTGTACTCAGGACTCTTAAATCTACTTGAATGCCAAATTTCATCCAAATCGGTCAACTTTTACATTTTGGCGCCATCGGCGTGAAAAGCGCAAAATTTGGTTTTTGACCACAGATTTGTACTCAGGACTCTTAAATCTACTTGAAAACCAAATTTCATCAAAATCGGTCTATGTTTACATTTTGGCGCCATCGGCGCAAAAAGCGCAAAATTTGATTTTTGACCACAGATCTGTACTCAGGACTCTTAAATCTAATTGAATACCAAATTTCATCAAAATCGGTCAATTTTTACATTTTGGCGCCATTGGCGCAAAAAGCGCATAATTTGATTTTTGACCACAGATTTGTACTCAGGACTCTTAAATCTACTTGAATGCCAAATTTCATCAAAATCGGTCAACTTTTACATTTTGGCGCCATTGGCGCGAAAAGCGCGAAATTTTATTTTTTATCAGATTCGTACTCAGGACTCTTAAATCTACTTGAATACCAAATTTCATCAAAATCGGTCAATTTTTACATTTTGGCGCCATTGGCGCAAAAAGCGCATAATTTGATTTTTGACCACAGATTTGTACTCAGGACTCTTAAATCTACTTGAATGCCAAATTTCATCCAAATCGGTAAACTTTTACATTTTGGCGCCATCGGCGCGAAAAGCGCAAAATTTGGTTTTTGACCACAGATTTGTACTCAGGACTCTTAAATCTACTTGAAAACCAAATTTCATCAAAATCGGTCTATGTTTACATTTTGGCGCCATCGGCGCAAAAAGCGCAAAATTTGATTTTTGACCACAGATCTGTACTCAGGACTCTTAAATCTAATTGAATACCAAATTTCATCAAAATCGGTCAATTTTTACATTTTGGCGCGAAAAGCGCATAATTTGATTTTTGACCACAGATTTGTACTCAGGACTCTTAAATCTACTTGAATGCCAAATTTCATCAAAATCGGTCAACTTTTACATTTTGGCGCCATTGGCGCGAAAAGCGCGAAATTTTATTTTTTATCAGATTCGTACTCAGGACTCTTAAATCTACTTGAATACCAAATTTCATCAAAATCGGTCAATTTTTACATTTTGGCGCCATTGGCGCAAAAAGCGCATAATTTGATTTTTGACCACAGATTTGTACTCAGGACTCTTAAATCTACTTGAATGCCAAATTTCATCCAAATCGGTAAACTTTTACATTTTGGCGCCATCGGCGCGAAAAGCGCAAAATTTGGTTTTTGACCACAGATTGGTACTCAGGACTCTTAAATCTACTTGAAAACCAAATTTCATCAAAATCGGTCTATGTTTACATTTTGGCGCCATCGGCGCAAAAAGCGCAAAATTTGATTTTTGACCACAGATCTGTATTCAGGACTCTTAAATCTAATTGAATAACAAATTTCATCAAAATCGGTCAACTTTTACATTTTGGCGCCATTGGCGCGAAAAGCGCAAAATTCGATTTTGGACCACAGATTTGTACTCAAGACTCTTAAATCTACTTGAATACCAAATTTCATCAAAATCGATCAACTTTTACATTTTGACGCCATTAGCGCGAAAAGCGCAAAATTTTATTTTTGACCACAGATTTGTACTCAGAACTCTTAAATCTACTTGAATACAAAATTTCATCAAAATCGATCAACTTTTACATTTTGGCGCCATTGGCGCGAAAGGGGCGACTCAACCTCTCGCCCCCTCTTTCCCATGTCGACATAAAAGGGCGTGGCTTAGAAACTAACTCAAAAACTATCTCAATATAAATCAATAATTGTTACATCAAATCTATTTATGGAAAGTGATATTGCACAACATGATGAAATCTGTTGAAACAACGTTTTACGGAGATGTTTCAAGGGCTGTAACTCAAAAACGGGTAGTCGAAAAAAAATTTTTTCCGGATTTGTAATCAGGACCCTAAAATCTACCTGGAAACCAAATTTCATCAAAATCGGACAACATTGACATTTTGCGCCAACTTTGCGCCATACGCGTGCAACCAGGAAGTAAATTAGAGCATTATTTTTGCATGATAAATCATCACCAGGATGTAAGGTACCATTTCCACTAAACAGAATCTTGATAACTATTACCGTTTCGGAGGAGATCTGATCACAAGGGTAAACAGCGTCTTGCGCGATTGCGCCGTAACTGAAAATAGTTTAGCGTCAGGCCCTTAGTCACGTCGATTCCTGGCAGTGCTGAATAAGTGTGCCAAATTTCGTTAAGATCGGTCAAGACACTTTTTGCTCACGAGCGGCAGAAAAAAAAGAATAATAATAATAATAGGCAGAACGAAAACAATAAGGTCTTCCCTTTTGGAAAGGGAAAGACCTTAATAAGAATAATAAGAACTGAGCAAAAACAACATGTCTCCAAACTTCGTTTGGATAATAATAAGAATAATAAGAACTGAGCAAAAACAACATGTCTTCAAACTTCGTTTGGGAGACATAATGATACCACACCACACCATAGTATTTTGTCATTTGAAGGGGTGGGGCCGGATCCCCCCTCAGACCCCTCTATGGTACCAAGTCATTAGTCTCATCATAAAAAGTGATAATATACGTTTATGGTTATAGGGTGGGGATCTGAAAGATTTTCAGAAGGTTATACAGTGTGACGTCAAAAGTATTTCACGCTTTATATTTTTTACATTATATTTCATATAAATTAACATTTTTTCAAAAAATTCTTACCAAGTCATTTTTCAACAGAATTTTGTAAAATAAAAGCCAACAGATGCAGCAATATTTCGATATTTTGGCATCATAAGATGTTAGATGGGTTAGATTTAATCATAATTAGAACAGAAATGAAATATTTTGAAAATCATTTTCCTTTATATTTTAACAGAATATTTTTTGTAATTTTTTTTCTATATGTTTTATTAGAGTATAAAAATGAACCAAGAGGTTTTAACAGATTTGCAAATAAACAAACAAACTTCAGATAATTATGCAAATTTTGGTTTTTATTTCATGAAAATCTGTTGAGAAATGGCTTGGTAATAATTTTTATAAAAAATACTAATTTATATGAAATATAAAGGGAAAAATATAAAGCGTGAAATACTTTTGACGTCGCACTGTAGGGTGGGGATCTCAAAGATTTTCAGAACATCTAGTATTTTATCATTTAGGGGGTGGGGGCATCACCAAATACAGGCTGCCTAGCTAGGCATTTGAGGCTGCAGTCGTTGTACTCATCATTCTATCTAAATTGTATGGAATTTAGAACCATATTTTAGTGATCACTTTTTGAAACTACACTCAGGGTTAAATTACCAGTCTTTATAATGACAATCCTAATTACATATAGGTGAACAAAGCATCTAACAAGACATGGCTAGATTTCACTGCCATGACTTTACATTTTCTTGCTTGCCATTTTGTGATTTATAAACATGTATGAATAAAAGGTAATAACAAACTGATCAATCTCTAGTGTCCAAGCAGAAAAGACAAAACAATGAAAAGAAAACCTGGAGATATGTATAATATAGATGGCAATGGTCTTGACTCGTAAAGGCATTTAAAAAGAAATGGTGGGTTTAACCAGGTTTCATGACACCAATATTCCCTCTTCCAGGGTGTGGTGAAGATAAATGAGATGTTGTTCTACAAAGCCTCAAACTATCAAGGGAGTACCAGCCTGAGATTTTTTGTAATTACAAGTTCTTTAAAATAATAACATTGGAACGAATAACTCAAAATAACAAGACTTTATGAAAAGTTTTTTTAAAAACATGTAAGAGTTTTAAAGATATAAGCACCTAAAACTATGACGGGAAATAAAACTCCTCTAGACTTTTCATAGGAAAAGCACAGAACTTTTTGTCGGTTTTAATATTGATATAGTAATTAGCATTGTTTGAACTTTTTCAAAGGTGTTTATATGGACATTCTCTAACTTATCCAGAACAAATTTAAAGAAAACATGTTGAGAATTTTTTAACGCATATGAATGGAAAAAGGCAGAGAATCCCAAAAAAGTTCAATTTCTCATCTTCTTACTCCCTTAAAAGGCTTACGATTTGTTTCAACATTCCAATAATAAGAGTATCCTTCAGGAGATTTTGCCTCAAACCATTTACATGTAGCTAGTTTTAACATTTTGGCCTCTTCTTCCTTTCGTTTGGTTTCCTCTGCTTTTCTTTTTTCTTCTGCCTCAGCTTTCTTTTCTAAAACAAATCAAGTGTCACATGTTAATATATAATGTAAGATTCACTGTTATTTTTCATTTAATATGAAGAATACCAAAAAGTTTTGAAATAACAAGAATATGTCAAATGAAAATGATCTCCCACTTTGCAACATGACCTTTTTTCTGCCCATTTAACTATGAACAAAGCTAATGTTGAGGACATAATTTTATGATGACTTGTGATTATAACCAGAAGCACATGTGTATACAGTTTTATGATGATATACTTCAGTCTTGAAAAAGTAACATATAAATTACAACAACTGCTCTCCAGTCCATTCCAAACATTTAGTCCTCATTTTATATGTAACCTAGCCAATTCCATACAAACAAGTCCTATTTATTATAGGATTGAACACCTATTTTCGGTGGTTCATACATGTATGAACAGATCTTGGAGCTCACAAACTAAATGAATGGCCAAAGGCCGTTCATGATACAGTTTGTGGGTGAAGAGTTCGTTCATACATGCATGAATGACCGAAAATAGATGTTCAATCCTTTTAGTTCTTCAAATCTATACCTTTTTTTAAAAAGAAAAATAAATAAATTTGGAAACAGTTTGTTATTTAAGACGACGCCATCGCCACCATATTTGTTTACATTGGAAATAAGGCAGAGGTGTTCATGAAAGTATGAGCGGATCTGGCAATGATGTTTTGACCAATCAGAAATGAGTATACGCATGAACGCATGTCTGATAAGAATTATATGTTAATTAGTCCTTATTCATATGTTAATTAGTCCATTCCATAAAAACAGTCCTTATTCATATATAACCTAGTCCATTCCATACATTTATTCCTCATTTTATATGTAACCTAGTCCATTCCATACATTTATTCCTCATTTTATATGTAACCTAGTTCATTCCATACATTTAGTCCTTATTCACATGTTACCTAGTCCATTCCATACAAACAGTCCTTATTTATATGTTACTTAGTCCAATCCATACAAACAGTCCTTATTTTATATGTTACCTTATCCATTCCATACAAACAGTCCTTATTCATATGTTACCTAGTCCATTCCATACAAACAGTCCTTATTCATATGTTACCTAGTCAATTCCATACAAACAGTCCTTACTCATATGTAACCTAGTCCATTCTATACAACAGTCCTTATTCATATATAATCTAGTCCATTCCATACATTTAGTCCTTATTTATATGTAACCTAGTTCATTCCATACAAACAGTCCTTATTCGTATGTTACCTAGTCCATTCCATACAAACAGTCCTTATTTATATGTTATCTAGTCCATTCCATACAAACAGTCCCTTTTCATATGTAACCAAGTCCATTCCATACATTCATTCCTCATTTTATATGTAACCTAGTCCATTCCATACATTTATTCCTCATTTTAGATGTAACCTAGTCCATTCCATACATTTATTGCTCATTTTATATGTAACCTAGTCCATTCCATACAAACAGTCCCTTTTAATATGTAACCTAGTCCTTTCCACACAAACAGTACTTATTTATATGTTACCTAGTCCACTCCATACAAACAATACAAACAGTCCTTATTTATATGTTACTGAGTCCATTCCATACAAACAGTCCTTTTTTTATATTTTACCTAGTCAATTCCATACAAAAAGTTCTTATTTCATATGTTACCTAGTCCATTCCATACATTTAGTCCTTATTTTATATATTTTCTGGTCCATTCCATATATTTACTCCTTATCTTATATGTTACCTAATCTGTTCCATACATTTAATCCTTATTTTATATGTTACCTGGTCTGTTACATTCAAACAGTCCTTTTTTACATGTTACCTGGTCCATTTCAATACAAACATTCCTCATTTGATATATTACCTGGTCCTTTCCATACATTTATACCTGATTTTATATGTTACCTAGTCCATTCCATACATTTAGTCCTTATATTATATGTAACCCAGTCCATTCCAAACATATAGTCCTTATTTTATATGTTACCTGGTCCATTTCATAAAAATGATCCTTATTTTATATATTAACTAGATCATTCCATACATTTAGTCCATATTTTATATGTTACCTGGCCCATTCCATACATTTAGTCTTGATTCTATATGTTACCTAGATCATTCCATACATTTAGCCCTTATTTTGTATGTTACCTGGTCCATTCCATACATTTAGTCCATATTTTATATGTTACCTGGCCCATTCCATACATTTAGTCTTGATTCTATATGTTACCTAGATCATTCCATACATTTAGCCCTTATTTTGTATGTTACCTGGTCCATTCCATACATTTAGACCTGATTTTATATGTAACCTGGCCCATTCCATACATTTAGTCTTGATTTTATATGTTTCCTGGTCCATTCCATACATTTAATCCTTATCTGAGGGTCGGGAAGACCTTTTCCAGGACGCCGGGATTGGCCATTTTATTTAACGGGAATTTGGGAAAAGCGACTAGCGGGACACGGGAATCTGCATTTTATTTTTTGGGATGCGGGATCAGTAGTTTTTATTATCCGGGAAAATGGGATTATAAAATTATTTTGACGGGAATTCGGGACAGGACCCCCTTCTCCCCTCCCCCTTATCTTATATGTTACCTGATCCATTCCATACATTAAGACCTGATTTTATATGTTACCTGTGTACACACATACTTTTACTTGTTCACCCACAGTTACCTTAAAGTAAATGGGATTTTACCAGCATCAGTTTTGATTTTAATGCCATATTTTGCTGCTAACTCTGGATTATCTTTCAGATCTTTCTTAAATGCCTCCATGGCTGCCTAGAGAAACAAAAAAAAACTAAATTGAATAAAGATCATAACTTGAAAATTGAAAACCATCTTTTTTTCTCATACATTTTTGTACTACATGTACAATGAACAAGGATGATTTCAGATTCCCCTACAAACTCTGGATTCTAAAGGTTGGGCCAAAATTAAAATATTGTTTGCTTCCCCTTTTACCACCTACCCAGATAAATCATCCCTACTAGAAAAAATATTTTTTGGACTTTAGAATTCAAACTTTTTTGTCTAATTTATGGGGAATGACTAAGTTCACTCATTCAATAAAGTTTTGACAAATTTTTAATTTTATTCATTATTCAAATACCCCTTAATTCTTTTTTTGCCAAAAAAAAAAGATTTTAAATGCTTCTTTGTTACTTACTTGTTGTGTAGCTATTTATAAAAAAGTTATGCTAGGGGGGGGGGGAAATATTTTTCATTCCTATCTACCCACCACCTGAGTAGTAGGTTGTAAAAGAGGAAACAAACAATTAATAATGTTGGCCCAATGTCTGATTGCTGAAGTGTCTGATTAACATTGGTTCAGTCTGATGAGATTTTAAAAAATTTATATAGATTTGAATATTGGTTAAAATAAGGATTGGTCTTGGCAGAAAAATCCGAAAGACTTTCTGTTTTATTGTCAGGTGTCTGTTTTTCGAGTATGATTTAAGTAAATTTAGAAAATCAAACGACTAACAGATGGACAGATCAACAGATCAGAAAACTATAAGCCCTGTACTTTCATATATATGGGTCCTTAAAATTTGGTACAGCACCTCTGATGAGTCTTTAATAGACAAACAAGAGTTGACACTAAAGTATGTCTCGCCTGTCGGCACCATCACAGAACTCATTGAAGGTCTAGCTGGGCCTTCAGAAAAGTTAAGGTCAAGGTCATGTGACAGACAGATGACAGAATTCCTAACCATCACAAAAATGTCTGAAGTTTGTTCTAGATACCATAGTTATTGAGAAACTATGAAAAAAGACCAACATTCACTAAGTCATTGAACCGTGAAAATGGGGTCAGGGTCACACCACATGGTGTCAGTTGTTCAGACGGAAACCCCAAATGTCTGTATGTCAAATATCAGATGCCTAGCTATTATACTTTTAACTTAATTTATTTTCGACAAAAGTTTTAATTGTCCAAAAAATCATCTAAGTCCACAGAGTCACTGAACCATGGAAATTGTGTCAAGGTCACAGGACATTGTGTCAGTTGCAAAGACCATAACTCCAGGTGTCTGTATACCAGATATCAGATGCCTAGCTATTTTACTTTTCACTTAATTCATTTACAAAGAGGTTTTTGGGCCCCCAAAATCATCCAAGTCCACAGAGTCACTGAACCATGAAAATGGGGTCAAGGTCAAAAGACATGGTGCCAGTTGTGTAGACCATAACACCAACTGTCCGTATACCTAATATCAGATGCCTAGCTATTATACTTTTCTTGTAATTCATTTTCCACAAAAGTCTTACAAAGGGTTTTTTTGGCCTGAAAAAACATCCAAGTCCACAGAGTCACTGAACCATGAAAATGGGGTCAAGGTCAAAAGACATGGTGCCAGTTGTGTAGACCATAACCCCAACTGTCCGTATACCTAATATCAGATGCTTAGCTATTATACTTTTCTTGTACTTCATTTTCCACAAAAGTCTTACAAAGGGTTTTTTTGGCCTGAAAAAACATCTAAGTTCACAGAGTCACTGAACCATAAAGTTTGGGTCAGGCTCAAACGGCATGGTGCCAGTTGCGTAGACCATAACCTGAACTGTCTGTATACCAAATATCAGATGCCTAGCTATTATACTTTTCTTGTAATTCATTTTCCACAAAAGTCTTACAAAAAAGTTTACGCCGTCGCCGCCGGAAAGTAATACCTATGTCTCGCCTTCAGCGACTAAAGTCGCAGGCCAGACAAAAATGTGTCAGGTGTAGCAAAATTTATTGTTTGGAACTCTGTCATGTGTGTCAAACCTGCCTTAAAGGGCACCTGTATATAGCAAATAACTGCCCATGAAGGGCACCTAAAAATATCCCTTTAATGAACAATGCAACCAAAATGAACCTTTATGTAAAGGGTACCTGCTTATAAAGGGTGTGATTTTGTTGTCCCATGACTGCCTTTCATATACAGGTTTGACTGTAATAATTTTGATTTACACCTTACTTTGGATATATTTTACCTTTTCCATTTTTCTAAGATCATCTTCCTCTTCCTCCTTTATCTTGGCCTGTTCTGAACTTTTCTTCTTAACCTAAATTTTTAAAAATCAATCAATCAAACGGACTAAAGCCAAGAACCCTCATATTTGGCCCTGAATCAGTACATTTTTTCAAATTCATTTGTTAGATAAGATTTTTGTGGCCAAGTAGTCTAGAATGATTACTTGTTACAAAACAAAATCAATATTACAGTTTTCTGTACTTGTGAGTAGTGACGCTTAAATTGAAAATATTCTAATTTCAGCTAAATTTCACAATTTTCACATGGTTTTTGGTGTAAATGACATGGGCTCCACCCCTCGCCCATAAATATTTTTGCTTAAATTTTATAAGTACATTATTTTCTTCATATTTCAACAAAAATTTTGATGGGCAAGGGGTGGCGCCACATAGAAAATCACACAAAATTGTGACTGAAACACAAGTCATTTTGGCCAACAAGTGAAAAATCACTGATTTAGCCTATTTTTGAAGGGTTAAGTTACTTGAAAATTCATTTATACACCATATTCAAATATTTTCTCTTTTGACACAGACATCCAGCTATACATACACAAATTTTGGTGTAAAACAAACAAATTTTGATATTTTGAGTATTAACAGGGCCAAATATGGGGGTTGGTTCGTGGCTCAAGTCCTTTATGAATAGGATGCTAACAAATACTTTACCCATGTGATTTATCCAATTTAATTGATATGAAGGTCATGGCCACCAATGTCCTAAATCACAACTCCAGGTTACAAGTATTCGAGGAAAATGGTTTGGAGAATTTCTGGTCTTGATTTAGAGGAGGAGTTTTCTGGTAAGTGTGCTTTTAATTTTTGTGTTTATTGTTTTTTCCAACCAACTTCTTGTGAAAAGTCAGAGAACGGATGTTACGTAGTCAGTTTTAGGAATGGCTTGAGTTAATTAAACAACTTATTTCATGACAATACATGCAATATGTCACTGCAGATTGAATAATTTATTTTTTTGTGGACTTGTTTTACACCATTGAACCCTCAGCTACAAAATAAATTGTGTTTTTTTTTCAGAAACAGATCACCATAAAATATGCATTTAAATAACAGAAGTCATTCATATAAATGACTACAATTTATCTCTTATTCTTAAATTAATTTTTTTTTTTTTTTAAATGAAGATGCAAAATTCAAGCACACTTATCATTAACCAAAAGTTCTCAAAACAAATTTCCTTGTATAACTAAATGTTATGATTTTAGGACATTGGTGGCCATGAAGGTTGGCGCCAAAAAACTAGTTTAACCCCGACACATTTTAATGTGCCTGTCCTAAGCCAGGAATCTTTATCTAAGCTTATGTTTGTATTTAGTCAAATTTATGTTAATAGTTTTTTGTCAAGAAGAGGGTCTTTCATTGCACTTTAGGATTGGGCTTGAATCATATGTATTTTATTTTCAATCCAGGGGTAATTGAAAAACAGCCAGCAGCGACGGCTGGTCACATTGAAGGCTACTGGCTGTTTTCCATTGTGGATGTTTTAAATTTACGTTTATAATGTAACCAAACAACCCCAAATTGTGTGTTTAGCATAACATGGTTAAAAAAGACAGGCAGGGTAGGTAGGATTTTTTTTAAAAATTTTTCCTTTTTTTTTACATTGGAGTAATGAGGAGACATCTCCGTCCTTGTTGTTAAATAGGCCCCCAAAACATTTAAGGGTAGGCCTTAAATTTTAGGTAGACAAGAAAATTTCAATGTACAATGTATATTCAAGTAGAGAAAAATGAAGATATGGATATAGTGGCAGAAGCAGCCAACATCCATTAATGATCCCATGGTACATGTATATATTTATAGTATAACTAACCAATGATTCCGAATATGAGGAAATATTCAACGAGTGACCGAACAACCCAATAATTCACGAGTGCGCCAAGTGCACGAGTGAATTATAAAGGTTGGTCGGTCACAAGTTGAATATTTCCCATATTCGGAATCTTGAGTTAGTTATACTACTTATTACGTAGATAAATCTTCAATTAAGGCTTCATTTATGGTTAAATAACGGAAATTTCCGGTTGGACTATTTTCATGTAGGCACAATGATTTCCGACGTCATAGGTAACGACGAATAACAGTTAATTAAAATTTCCCGCATTTTTAGTTATTTCACTGAGTGAGATCAACGATTTCTGTTCACTCAGAAATCTCGATATTTCACCACTATCTATGTAATAAGTATTGTTAATATATGAGAGAAAACTGAGTTATCTTTCTTTGACCAGAAAACAACTTATTTTGATCTTACCTCATCAATCTTTCGTTTGACATTCTCTTGATGGTTCTTCCCTTTCTCATGAAAATCAACACTCTAAATAAAAGGAAAAAATCTTTCAAATTAAAAAAAAATGGTCAGATTTCATTTAACAGTGAGTAGGTGAGTGATAGATCTGACATTGAAATTTGTCACAGGGATTGGGAAGGAATTTTGAGCAAAGGGCCATTTACCACTTTTCTCATGGAAATTCTTTTAAAGTGCCACTTCTTAATATTCTATGTATTTTTTTAAAACGAAAGGGGGTCATTTTCATTTCTGATGTGCAAATGGCCCATGGCCCCCTGCCTTCCAAATCCCTATTTTCAGAATGTGACCAAAGTTATATCTCTATCAGTGACTAGACACTCTTCATTTTATAACTCAAACCAGATATGTCATTTCTTTTTATCGCTCACAAATTGTGTTTGTTTTTTCTTTGCTTTCTTCACTTAAATAAAAAATTCAGCTTAAATTTCAACAGATTTTCTTCTACATGTAGAAGCTTAAAAGAGTTAATGTTTTACTGTTATAAAATGCAATGACTTTAAATAAAGATTACTTGACTTAATGTAACTGTACATGTCTTGAACATTTTAATAATTCATTTGTTCACTTGCATTTTTAAGTATGTACATGATGTATTTTTTTCTATTTGTAACATTAAAAAAATCTGTCAAAGTCAAAAATGGCCGGATCTCGTTCAACAGGAAGTAGGAGAGCGACAGACCTAAAATCATTTCCCACGTTATGCGACCCCACCCTGATGCTGTATACCAAATATCAAGTGGCTGTGATTAGTAGTTGCTGAGAAAACTGTTACGAAATGTTTTTCCCGCCCGCACGTCGCCCGGATTTTTCACTTCATGAAATCCGGCCAAAAATTAATCATCCAAACTGTTCTGCAATGTATTTTTAGAAAATACTAAAAAAATTGCAACTCACTGCTTTATTATCAGTTATCCAGCAGTTACAGAACTTGCAGTATTTCTTTGGTTGAGACTTCCAATATGTTGCCCTGGAAATAGAGAAATTATAAACTAAACACTCATTTAAATAATTAAAAAAGAATGTTCTTGCTTCCAGAAGATACTATATTCAGCTATTGTATGAATCCGGGTCGTTTCGTACCGATTCCTGTTTGTACCGGGTCGTTTCGTACCTACAACTGAGTCGTTTCGACCCTATTTAGTTAGAACATTTTGTAGAAAGATAGTGATATTCAAGTTGGAATATATGAATAATTTGAGCATAACTGAATAAAAAAATGACCAAAAGCACTAAAATACACGAACACAATCACAAAAAAAATATTTTGTTAATTTTAAAGTCGTCTATGTGTTGGTTTAGATAGCCAACCCTTTCATTTACAAAACAATCATAGCTTGGGTGTAAATTACTCATTAACCAAGCCATCTTTGGCTTTGTTTCTAGCAATAAAAACAGAAATTTCTCATGACTTTGGATAAAATGTTCATAAAGAAAACAACAAGTAAGTTCAAAGAATTTCTCAAAATTTGAATTTGGTAATTGAAGTGCCGATACGTTGGATATTCCAGGTCTTACATGCAGCTAAAGACAGTTTAAACCAGCAGTTTGTTGTATAGTGCTTTATCCAGTTCCTCTGAAAGATCAGTACGAAACAACTCATCTATTTACAAAATCGTTACGAAACGACCGGGTACGAACAAGTTTAGGTACAAAACAACCCTAGGTACGAACGGGTTTCGGTACGAACAGTCCCGAGACCCTATTGTATGAAGTTAACATACACTCCATGTGAAATTTTTCACAGATCTTGAATACACCAAAATTGATAGTTAAGCCTGTATTTTAAGCCAGAAATCATTTTTATATTGTCAAGGCGATTCTAATAACCAGGACAAGTCCGGATTTAAGGAAAAATGTAACTTATTACTTAACATTATTAATTGAACAAAATAAACTGTTTTTGCTTTATTTACAATTATTCAGCAAATATACATGGAGTGACATTCTTCGATTTCTCAAATTTATTACATTAAATGTAAATCACAAAATTCTGGATCCCGGAATTTTGGTTGAGACTTTCGAGTTTCCCAGGCATGGATTTAAAGTCCAGTGCCTTAACCACTCAACCACAGCACTCCCTAACATATAGCAATATAGCTTGAGCATTCAGAAGCTAAATAACATACTTGTATGCAGTCTTGAATAATCAACCAAATCATAAAAAGTGGTGATCAGTTTTATTTATTGAGACAAATCACAAGGGATATATATTCAATCAAGTATTTTTTTCTATACAACTTTCTTTCATGCTTTTTTTGAGACATTTATACCATAGGATACCATAGGATCATTAATGGACGCTGGCTGCTTCTGCTGCCACTATATCCATATCTTCATTATTCTCTACTTGAATATTTGACTTCACGTGACTTCTGGTGTGGATGTTGTCAATGTCCAGTGTGAAGTCAAATTTGCATTCTTGTGTTTCCCAATACTTGTCTAGGGCTTTTTCAAAGTCAAGGACTTTTTTACAGTTTACAACTTTTTCAGGAAGGCTATTCCAAGTGTCCACTACTCTCTGGGTAAAGCTGAACTTTCTTGTGTTCAGTTTGGATCTCTCCTTTAATATCTTCTTATTGTGGCCTCTTGTAGTGGTTTCTGGCATAGATGGAAAGAACCCTTCTGTGACCTCCATATCATATATACCAGACATGATCTTGAATGTCTCTATCATGTCCCCCCTGATCCTTCTATATTTTAATGTTGGCATTTTAAGCTTTTGAAGCCTTTCTTTGTATGGGAGGTCTTTTAGCGAAGGTATTTGTTTTGTTGCCCTTCTTTGTACATTTTCGACTTTTTCTATGTCGGCAACTTTAAAGGGTGACCAGACCGATTCAGCATATTCAAGGTGTGGTCTCACAAGTGCTTGAAATAGGTATCTGAAGCTGCACTGATCAAGATGGGTGTATGTTCTTCTTATAAGGCCCATTATGCTGTTGGCTTTATTTACCTGATTTTGTATATGTGTTGTAAAGGACAGATGTTCATCTACTGTTACGCCAATGTCCTTCTCCCCCTCTGATTTTTCCAGGTAAACTTTATCTCTTTTGTCACTGTATAAATGATAGCTTTTTTTCCTGCAATTTGGTTTATTCTTACTTGATATGGTGACTAGCTTGCATTTATTTGGGTGAAATTTTAAGAGCCATTTATCCGACCAATCTTGTAGTCTGTCAAGGTCTGTCTGGAGTTTGATTTCGTCATCTTCGTTTCTGATTTCTTTGTAAATTTTTGTGTCATCAGCAAAGAGGTATGTTGTGGAATCTACACATTCTGGCATGTCGTTAATGTAGATCACAAAGAGAATTGGACCCAGAACGCTGCCTTGGGGGATGCCACTTGTTACTCTATGCCTTTTTGACTCTACTCCGTTGACCGACACCCTTTGGGTCCTCCCTTCTAGGAAGTCCTCTACCCATCTGATCAGGGAGCTGTTAAGTTTATATCTCTTCATTTTTGAAATGAGTCTTCTATGTGGGACCTTATCAAAAGCCTTCATGAAATCCATGTATATGGCGTCAATTGTGCCACCCTCGTCCAGCATCTTTGTCCATTCATCAATAACTTTTAGAAGTTGCAGAGTTGTCGATCTACCAGATATGAACCCGAATTGTTTCTTGCTGAACAAGTTGTTGCTCTTCATATGGTCTACTATTTGTTCTCTGACTAATTTTTCCATGAGTTTGCATACCACGCTAGTTAGGCTTACTGGTCGATAGTTTCCAGGGTAAGATTTTTCCCCCTTTTTGAAGAGTGCTGATATTTTCCCTTGCTTCCACTCATCAGGGATCTTGCCTTCAGCTAGTGATTGATTGAAGATGATAGTTAAGGGAAGAGCAATTACTTCTCTTAGTTCTTTCAGAGCTTTGGGATGGATTTCATCTGGTCCAGGTGATTTCGTTGGGTTTATATCTTTTAATAGTTTCTGTACCTCCTCTACTTTAATTTCTTTGAGTAAGCTGTCTTTCTTTATTTCAGGATTTATATAATCTGCTTTAGGTAGTTCACCTTCTGGTTCTTCCGTAAACACGCTACTAAAGAAGTTTGCCAGTAGCTCTGCTTTATCTTTGTCGGACTTCATGATTATAGGCCTTCCACTATTATCACATGTCTTTAGCTCAGCTATACCAGTTTTTGCTTTTCTTTTGGAGTTTGCATACTGCCAAAACTTTTTGGGGTTTGACTTGACATTCTTAGCTATATCCTTTTCCATCTTTAATTTTGCTTTCCTGATAAGCCCTTTGACTTGATTTCTGAGTTTTGTAAATTCTTTGTATTTTTCTGGGTCATTTGTTTCCCTGTATCTCTGCCAACATCTATGTTTTTTCTTAATTTTACTTATCGTCTTCTCGTCGAGGGGAAGATAGTTATGTTTCCTGGCCTTGGCGTTTGCTTTACTGTTGCTATGGGGTATACATTGCTTCTTGGCTTCTTCAAATTTTTCTCTGAATATCAGGAATTGTTCTTCTGATGTCTTATCTTTGAGAATTTCTGCCCAGTTTAGGTTTAGTAGTTGGCTCATTTGTTGGTAGTCCCCCTTAAAGAAGTTCCATCTTTCCCTTTTTGTGTTCTGTGTTTCATAGCAACATTTAAAGTCAAATTCTAGTCCACAATGGTCACTACTTCCAAGAGGGTCAACATACTTTAAGTTTCTTATCATGTCTTCCTCATTTGTGAAGATCAGATCTAAAATACTGGGTTCAGAGTTCTTCCTGTACCTTGTGTTCTCACTGACATGTTGATACAAATACAAAATACAAATACAAATACAAATTTTATTAGCCAATTATGGGCCCACAAGGGGCATTTACAAATACAAACATATATGATCAGTGTACTCACATATTATACGGAGCGACTATAAATAAAAATAGGAGTCAGTTCACATTCATGAGAATTAACAATGAAAATATTAAAAATTAGGTCACATTACAATGTAGCAGGAAGGAGCTCAAGTCATTCAGAGTTCTTATATCTTCATTATTGAAGCACCAGTAGAATTTATTAAAGTTTGATAACTGGGTGAAGTTAATATTATATTTTTGAATACTTTCAAATAATTTATTTCTGAGATCAGAAAACGTAGGACAAGAGGTAAAGAAATGGAGTTCATTTTCAATTTCATTTAAATTACATTTTTGACAAATTCTTTCTTCTTTTTTAGTTAAGGGTTTAGTATATCGTCCAGTCTCAATGAATAATTTATGGTTGCTGGTTCTGAATCTTGCTATGCATTTTCTTAACTCAGGTCTTTCTATAAGGTTAAGGTATTTTTCATTTCCAAAATTGGTTTTAATTGAAAGATATGTTCTAAGTTTACCATCTTCTTTAATAAGATTGTCACGAGTTTTATACCAGTTATCAATATATATATGTTTCATCTGGTTTTTAATTAAATGTTTAAAATAATGTTTATTTAGATGACTTGGACCCCTCTCCAAATCAATATTTAAGATTTTTAGTAAATGTGAAAGTGATGAGTACCAGGTGTCTGCACCATTATGATGTAAATCCTTCAAATCAGAGTAGGCATCTTTTAAAAGATCCGATGGACATGTAACAATTCGGTGCCAATAATTTAACACTGCCTTAAAATGTGTAAATGCCATAGGAATTCTGCCAAATTCAGACATAATAGCAAAGTTTGAGGATTTTTTGTTAACAAACGAAAGGTATTTTAGAAAGTGTAGTTCTAACTTAACAGAGGGGAAGACACCTGGCAATCTTCTAAAATTACATAGACTATCTGATTTCATACTTTTTGGAAGAAAACAACCCCATATTTCAGATCCATAATCTAAAATGGATCTAATGGTGTGGTCAAAAACATGTATAGCAGACTTTATACTAGGACCATGGGAGAACAGATCAGACTTAAGTTTGTACAATCCTTTCATTGCTTTTCTGTACAGGTCATGTTTGGTTTCATTGAAAGAGCCACAGGCAGAGAAGATTATGCCAAGATACTTGTATTTAGTAACATTATCAAGCTCTTTACCAAGAAAGAAGAATTTATTTTTTAGTAATTTACCTGTTTTATTGAAAATCACAATTTTGGTTTTATTAATATTTAGATCTATACACCAATCTTTACTAAATTTTCCTAACTTATCAAGTTTACTTTGAAGGCCAGATGCAGAGGTTGAAAGCAAAACAACATCATCTGCATATAGCAAGCAATCTATTCTGCGGTTATTAAGAAAAATTGGGTCAGAAGAGTCTTCAAGATACTTGGGAAGATCATTTATGAAGAGCTTAAACAGATTAGGACTCAACACATCTCCTTGTCTAACTCCAATATTAGAGTAGAAATTTTCAGAAAGGGAATCACCATGTCTCACAGCTAGGATAGACTTACTGTACATATTCTGAAGAATTTTATAAAATAGACCCCCAATACCACTTTTGAGCATTTTTAAGTAAATTGCTTCATGTAAAACTGTATCAAAGGCCTTTTTGAAGTCTACAAAACAGGCAAACAGTTTGTTTTTATGAGCAAACTGCTTATCTATAATAGCTTTTAGTACAAACATGTGGTCAGCAGGCCTTGCCTTTTTTGTGAAACCAATTTGGAATGGGGAAATTACATCATTTTCAACAAAATATTGATCAAGTCTTTTATTAAATATAGAGTTGAATAGCTTGCCTAGACAACCAGTGATGGCTATACCCCTGTAATTTTCAGGTTTACTTCTATCACCAGATTTAAAAATTGGTGTGAGGTATCCAGCCGACCAGTTATTAGGATAATAACCAGATAACAAAATGGCATTAAAGAGCTTTTTTAAACTTGGTAAAAGATAAGTTTGGGTTGCTTTCAGTATATTATTGTTGATAAGTTGAAGCCCTCCTGATTTGTTATTTTTCAGGTCTTTAATAGCATCTAATATCTCTTTATCAGAAATTGAGAAATCAAGGTTAGTGAATAATGATGAATTGGATTCCATTCTTATTAAATGGTCTTTAATTTGTTTGATCCTTTCACTAAATTTGTCATTAGGTTTATTAAGATTTTCAAAGTGGGACTTAAATTCAGATAAATCAATAGGAATCTCATCTTCCTTTTTGTCCTTTAAGGAGTTTATGAGGGACCAATATGCCTTTGGGTTGTTACTCTCAAGAGAGTCTAATTGTTTTATGAGATCTTTTGTATAATTTTTTGCTTTAAATTTTTTAGTTTTGTTATATATTCGAAAAATTTTGTAAAAGCTATTTCTAACATTTTTATCATAAGGTGATTTTGACATTTGTCTAGCTCTGAAAGTGACTTGTGACCTTAAGTCTTTAAGATCAGAGTCAAACCAAAGTTTATGCTTTACCAATTTCTTTTTATTCTTAGCATTGGGCTTTTTTAGGCATTTGTCGCAAACATCAGTAACAATGTTCTCAAATTCTGTACAGGCATAATTTATCTCATCCTCTCTTAAAAAGTCAATTGATTTATTGACAAAGTTTTGAAGTTTTTCAGAATATTCTGGACATTGAAATTCAGATTGAAGTCTTATCGCAGAGGAATCATCCCACTTATACTGACTTGGAATATTCTTATTTTTGATTGAGATTGATTTAGTAGCTTTTGCATAAATTTTCCAAGAAAGCTTGCAATACAAGTAACTGTCCCTTATACACTCTATAAATTTTTCTCCATCTTTATCGCCATTACTTGTCCAATTCTGCCAGTTTATTCTTGGATAATTGAAATCCCCCATAATCAGTAGGTGTGTGAATTGTTTGTCACCTGAGGCTATGTTCAACAACTTGTAAAGCTCCTCTAGATTTTGCTCCCTGCTATTAGGACTTTTGTAGATGCATCCCAAAAGCAATACGTCATTGCTCTTGAGATTTATCTTAACCCATATTGATTCCTTAAAGCTTGTGTCAAACTTTACCTCCACAGCTTTTAGTTCTTGTTTTATATAGACAGCAATGCCCCTACTTCCTTGCTTTGAGTGCTCACTCATGAATAGATCATAACCTTCCATGTTAATTTCTGGTTGTCAGTGTTCAACTTGAGGCCAACAAAATAAGTGGTTTTGGTCCTTCAATCATTTAAGACGAGTTACTTTGTAAATATGATACAAATATCTAAATAATGCATGGAAAGAACTGTTTGGTATATAAATAATTTGTTTACATTTTGTTGGGGCACCTGTTTGTTTTGGCGGAAGTATGCTTCACACATGCGCAGACATAAACTCGATTGGCGGCGAAACCATTTTTAGGAGTTCGTGTATGGACCCTTCTGATTGGTTTATTGACCGAATAAACCGAAAATTGATCTTCGTAAGCTAATCAAAACTCTGTTAACAAACGTGAGATTTCTCATTGCGCATGCGGATTGTCCCGCAACTGTTTGTCCCTGAAATCCAGGCACCTTTTTAGCAGACAATGTTTTGCTGAGGTGAAAAGGTCCCTTTTCAAGTTTCTGGCAAAGATTTTTGTTCGCTAACTCGTAGACAAATTAAGATAAAACAAGTAAAAGAGGATGGTAAGAGATTGTATGTCAAAATACAGTTTATACACGCAATTTTTAAGAATTATGGTTTGTTTATATTTTGATTTTTGTGGTCGTGTCAGGTTGCTTATGTTTACAAGAGTAAAACTTCGAAAATATGATGCCCTTAGAGCTCAAGGTCTCTTTACTCTTTACATCTGCATAATTTCGCTTATGATGATCGATTCTGTAGATGCTAATGTTAGTGAACATCATTTTAATTTAATTATCAATCCTTGCAAATTTCATAAAATTTGGCAGGTAGCCAAGATTTAACAGCTGCTGGGACATTTCAAAAATTTTGTAACATTGATCCAGATCCTGCTGTCTAAACAAAGGCTACTTTCTCTAATTTCAACAGTGGCTCCCTTGTGCCGATTCTCACAGTATAAATTTCTTAAGCTAGTATTAATTTTGTGCGTAGTCTCATGATCTGGGTACGTAGTGGATGACAAGGAGTATCAAATTGTCTCGTGTTATCAATGCATTCTCCCACTAGTGTTAGAATGTCTTGATATAATTTCCTGTTTCCTCATCTTTGACAGGAATTTGAAGGTTAGGCATACTGACAAGGCCTTTAGTTTTTCTGCCCAGGTATTTTAAAGTTTGTTATTGGTTAAAATTTCCATTGTTACAAAAATAGAATATAGAAGGTATTATTGCAACAACCTTATATGTTCTGCAAACTGTAGCAGCAAGAAGAACCTTCACACTTATTTAACCATGTTTGTTTTTTCTATTTCATTGTACAATTTATATGAACTACATTGTACTTGTAATGTAACCATACATATATTCATGTGATAATTAAGTCTGATATTTTTTTTCGTTGTAGGATTCTTTAGAGCCAGGTGAGGAAAAGTTTTAATTAATACAGTTTCATATTAAAAAAACATTTAGCTGTAAAATAGGCTTGTTTAAAACTTATAGTGTATACACCAAAAAGTGCTGTTGTCAAAGGAGTGCTTCAAATCAAATAAGTTTCAAAAAGCTAAATGTATCAACCATTTCTTTAAAACAAGTAAATTTTTCACAAAACAAGAAGAATGCAAATTTCAAATAAAAAACTTGCACCACCCTTAAACTTCAAACCATGATGATCCCTGTATGTAATAAAACAGTTTTAAAGTTTCTGAATGACAATAAATGAACAAACCATCACGTATGATTTGGATAACCAACACGTAGAACATGTAGAAGAACCATAAAAATCTATGGAACAACAGTTTGGTCCGCCTACATGTAAGAGTTTTGAATAGAAATGTTAGATGCCTTAAAACTTGCTGTGATGTGAGTGATTGCTTCATATTGAAGACCTCCCTGTGACTAACATGTTACAATGTAACAAGGTTAAGAATACAATAATGCACCATTTTGACTATGTTCATTTCAATACTTATACTTTCAGGGTAGGAAATTCGCTGAAAAAGTAACCAGCCCTGAATTGAAATTCTACCTGATTTTACTATACATAGCAAGTCAAATCTTCATAAATTTTAGTCAGCCCTGCCAAAAAGTTGCCAGTCTTGGGCTGGAGGTCGGGCTAACATTTCTAACTGTGTTGTACTCTGTTCTACAGATTGGGGTGGTTGGAGTTCTATAACTTATACTTTGTTTATTCTACAGATTGGGGTGGTTGGAGTTCTATAACTTATACTTTGTTTATTCTACAGATTGGGGTGGTTGGAGTTCTATAACATATACTTTGTTTATTCTACAGATTGGGGTGGTTGGAGTTCTATAACATATACTTTGTTTATTCTACAGATTGGGGTGGTTGGAGTTCTATAACATATACTTTGTTTATTCTACAGATTGGGGTGGTTGGAGTTCTATAACATATACTTTGTTTATTCTACAGATTGGGGTGGTTGGAGTTCTATAACATATACTTTGTTTATTCTACAGATTGGGGTGGTTGGAGTTCTATAACTTATACTTTGTTTATTCTACAGATTGGGGTGGTTGGAGTTCTATAACTTATACTTTGTTTGTTCTACAGATTGGGGTGGTTGGAGTTGTATAACTTATACTTTGTTTGTTCTACAGATTGGGGTGGTTGGAGTTCTATAACATATACTTTGTTTGTTCTACAGATTGGGGTGGTTGGAGTTCTATAACTTATACTTTGTTTGTTCTACAGATTGGGGTGGTTGGAGTTCTATAACTTATACTTTGTTTATTCTACAGATTGGGGTGGTTGGAGTTCTATAACTTATACTTTGTTTATTCTACAGATTGGGGTGGTTGGAGTTCTATAACTTATACTTTGTTTATTCTACAGATTGGGGTGGTTGGAGTTCTATAACATATACTTTGTTTATTCTACAGATTGGGGTGGTTGGAGTTGTATAACTTATACTTTGTTTATTCTACAGATTGGGGTGGTTGGAGTTCTATAACTTATACATGTACTTTGTTTATTCTACAGATTGGGGTGGTTGGAGTTCTATAACTTATACTTTGTTTGTTCTACAGATTGGGGTGGTTGGAGTTCTATAACTTATACTTTGTTTATTCTACAGATTGGGGTGGTTGGAGTTCTATAACTTATACTTTGTTTATTCTGCAGATTGGGGTGGTTGGAGTTCTATAACTTATACTTTGTTTATTCTACAGATTGGGGTGGTTGGAGTTCTATAACTTATACTTTGTTTGTTCTACAGATTTGGGTGGTTGGAGTTCTATAACTTATACTTTGTTTATTCTACAGATTGGGGTGGTTGGAGTTCTATAACATATACTTTGTTTATTCTACAGATTGGGGTGGTTGGAGTTCTATAACATATACTTTGTTTATTCTACAGATTGGGGTGGTTGGAGTTCTATAACAGATGCTGGTGAGTCAAACATGTCTGTTGATTCTTTCCCGAAACATGAAGATTCCAACATGAGCGTCGGTGATTCAAAATCTGACTCTGTGTATGGTGGAAGTAATGTTGGGGTAAGTGATGTCTCTATGTCACATAGTATGAAGCAAACACGCCCTACATAGTTCTGAATAGTTTCAGAAAATTTTTATCCTCTAAATGTTGTGGGATTTATGGTTCCTTTGAACTAGAAATTTTCAGTAAAACAAACTTAACTACATCATAGTACATGTAAATATATCATGTATATACAACAACACTAAAAAAGAAATGTTAAGCTGATTGAGCTCTACTATAACCAGATAACATTATCAGAGTTTTCTTTCAGACGAACCCTTATTAGATCTAGAGTTGTTAAAACTTTTTATGCCATTTGACATGTTTGAGTCAGATGAGTATTTCAGTCTCCTGGGAGCTACATGTAACTTTAAAAAATCAATTAATGTGCATTGTGGTTTCATTATTAATCACTGCGTACCAATTTTCGAGGTTGACATTCTGCAATGAAAATAAGTATTCATAGGAGAATTAACTTACTGTGGATTCATTTATTTTCGTGGTTTGTTGAAAAAGGATCAGTTCGTGGATTCTTAATTTTGTGGTTCTGATGTCTCCAACATACAGATCAATGTTAAATTTCCTATTCGTTGGGTATCAAATTTCGTGGATGAAGGCTACCCACGAAAACCATGAAAATTGTTACCCCCACGAATGATAATGAAACCACTTTATATTAATTCCTTATAGCATCAAAACATGATCATGTGCAAACTACAAAATTAAAAGTCTCAAAAAATGTCTTGAGTGGGAAACTTAATCATAAAAATTAAAACCTATGAAAATAACTCCATGTTTGCTGTGAATCATTGCTGTCTTAATTTTCAGGTAGAAGAGGAATATTTGTCTAACGTAGGCATGTACGATGGTTACGATAGTTACCAGGACGGTAGCAGAGGAAGTTCCTCGGACGAGGGTGACGATGAAGATGATGAGACTTATTTCCCTAGTACTAAACAGAAAACACAGTACAGATTTATCAACGGCAAGGATGGAATGGGTAATTTGTATTTCTCAAATTTAGTCATAGCCATGATAGTCAGTCGAATTGCTTTTGAAGCCTTTGAAAATTTTCTCAATATCTTGGAAGCTGACCAATTACATGTAAAGAAAAACTGGAAGAAATAATAGTTACCATTCAATTGCTTTGGAGTTAATAAAATTTTCCAATAACACATGTTATATGTGTACAATATGTACAAAATAAGAAAAATTATGATTACAAGCTTTTGCTTCAAAAAGTTTAACACAAATACAATTATTATTATGATGTGTGGTCACTTGTTACTGTTGGTAATTGTACTAAGAAATTTCAGATTTTTTATGTAAACATTTTTTTGGTTTTGGTTGAAATCATTTGTGAACATGAACTATAGTTACAGATTATTTAAAATATTTCTTTATCATCTGTATATAGTGTTGATTTGATGTGTGGTGTCAAGTTACTTAATGTGTCTTGGATTCATTATATTGTTCTGTATGCAAAATTTTTTGAATAAGTTGTTTAAAAAGTTGAGGAAAAGGAATTACAATTTACAGCATTGTCTATAAAATGATTTATAGTTCTATGAATTTTACCAAGATTTATTGACAATCAATAGTCATTGTCAGGAAACAGACAAAGAAAATATTATTGTAACATGTCCTACTTATTACAGCCTCTTGATATCTGCTATGCAGCCTTGAATCTTATATTGTGGGTTTTCAGAGCTGTTGCTCTACAGCTTCCTGTTCAAACCAAACCAATCAGCCTATTTTTATCTTGGACCTATTTTCTATTTTAGCTACCTGTGAAAGATGTGGATCAGTTGGGATAAAGCATGCATTTTACTCGAAGTCTAAAAGATTCTGTAGTCTTTCATGCTCCCGTGGATTTGCTACTGCTAAAAGAGAAGGAAAACCATTGACAACTTTTGACAAAATACCACAGGTATAAAAATGGCTAATATATGAAACAGGAATATCCAAATCTTATTTTTAGAAAGCAGACTTATAAACTACTTCAATCAATTTATTATAAAAAAAAAAAAAAGCATTTCAAAACTACAAATATAAACCAGTTACTTAAAATTATTGTACATAAAACATATATACTTTTCATTAGTATATTTTTGAGCATTTAATTTTCTTCTTTTGCATATCTGGGGGAGTTTGTTTGCCCAAGTTGCTATTGGATCATTTTGAAAAGAACCATACAATTGTCATGAAACTTTATATACATGTGAATACCTTAGCCTCCTTTTTATGACATGATCTTTACAGGTGTTAAAGGGTAGGTTTTGCCAAGTCTTTGACAAATTATGTTTCCTTATTTTTCAGAAAAAGATGCCAGGAAAGAAGGTGAATCTGCCAGGCAAATTACAGCAACCGATTCTACAGAATACCTACCCAAAAACAGTTACTAAACAACCAGGTATTACATTGAAATCAAACATCTGATATACTTGCCCCAAAAAATCAATGCTTAAAATTGTGGGAAACAATAAGAATATTCTTCAATCGTAAATAAAATACTTAGGGCCCTATGTGATTATTCATGTTATTAACAAAGTCATTATAGATATAAGTGGAAGTATTTTATTCTTTGTGGAATCAAATTTTGTGCTTTGACTGACCTACAGCACAAAAGGTTTTTCCACTACGGGGCAGGTACATGTAAATTTGGATTGGGTGCAAATTCTGGCATATATTTAAGCAAAAAACTGAAAATTTTAAAATAATGCTATTGGAATCATGAAAAAGATATTTTAATAGTGCATATTCAACAATTAATTTGAATCTGCTTAAAATTAAATTATGCTTTAAATATAAAATACTGATTTTATTTAAAATTGCCAAAATTCCATATGATAAACATTGATGACCTCACAAACTAGGCATACATGCATGACATGTACCTTTAATATCACATGACCAAGATAGTCTATTGAGTGTAATACAAAAATTAAAATATTTTTAAACATGTAAACGTTGTACAAAAGAAGCATATTAAAATTGTAAACACTGAAAACATTACTTAACAATTTATTGATAAATTACAGGTGGCGTTAAAGGGTTTGATTGGGGGCCATACCTGGCCCAGACAGGCAGTCCTGGAGCATCAGTCAGCTGCTTTAAACATGTAAGAGCTCAATGTATACTGGAAAATAGAATCTTATTTTTATTGTTACTATCCAGTTTGCTGGGTGGAATAATATCTAGTGGATACCAACACAGATGTGGTCCAAAATTGCCTTGGAGAGTATTCAATTAAAAATCAGTATATAAAAAAATATTAAAAAATAAAATTTCATTGAAATCAAACAAAGATCAATTTTTACCTGCGTCGCCGAAGGCGAAAGCAGGTCTAGTAGTCGGGTCACTCCGTCCGTCTGTCCGTCCGTCTCGCTATGGGGTGCCTGTCTTGTGTAATCTGAATCTCAAAAACCAAACACTAGATCTTTCTGAAATTTTACACAGTGATTACAGATATATTGAAGATGTGCACCTCCCCTTTTGGAGTCATTTTATAATTTCGTTTAGAAATTAGGGGCCCAAAAGGGGCCAAAAAAGCGACTTTTTAATTTTTTTCCACAATAACTTTTGTTCTGGTTGACCAAATGCTATGAAACTTTGCAGTAATGTTACTTACCATAAAAGGAAGGGTTGGACTGATTTTGGGTGTCTCCCCTTTTTTTTGTTAAGAAATTAGGGGCCCTAAAGGGACCAAAAAAGTGACTTTTTTATTTGTTTCCGCAATAACTTTTGTTCTCGTTGACCAAATGCTATGAAACTATAAAAGGAAGGGTTGGGCTGATTTTATGTGTCCCCTCTTTTTTATTTTAGAAATTAGAGGCCCAAAGGGGGCCAAAAAAACGACTTTTTAAATTTTTTCCACAATAACTTTTGTTCTGGTTGACCAAATGCTATGACACTTAACAGTAATGTTACTTACCAGAAAAGGAAGGGTTGGGCTGATTTTTGGTGTCCCCTCTTTTTTTGTTTAGAAACTAAGGGCCTTTAAGGGGCCAAAAAAGCAACTTTTTTTTTTGTTTCCACAATAACTTGTTTTGGTTGACCAAATGCTATGAAACTTTACAGTAGTGTTACTCACCATAAATTAAAGGGTGGAGATGATTTTGGGTGTCCCCTCTCTTTTTGTTTAGGAACGAGGGGCCCAAAAGGGGCAAAAATGTGATTCATGGTCCGATTTAGAAATTTTTTTTTTACAAGTTAATTTTGGTCATATATTGGATACAAAATGGAGGATACAATATTTTCTTGGCCCACCTTTTCTGTTTTTTATTTTTACAATATTGGGTGGCATGTGACAAATATGCTTTGTAAGTCCACCATAGGATGCAAGTGTCAAAATATTTTGACTGTCCATATTGGGCCTAGAACATACAGGGTTCAACCTTTTGCCGTACGACGCAGGGCCAGACATCGATTGGTCTTGTTTGAACAGGAGTGTAGTGAAAATATGGTGGTTATCTTGAAAATTTTAAAAGGGTGGTGCACACCTCCGAATTACCCCCTACCACCTCAGTAAGTTTCATCTGCATTGGTCAAAGCCTTTTCTCAAAATGTGTCAAATAAGTTCATGATCAAGTTAGGAAAAGTAACGATGCAAAAACAATAAGTCTTTGAAACTATGTTATGGGTGACTGAATAATTGTTTTTGAAGCAGCTCATGTGAGCTTTATAGCTATTTTACATTCAATAATATACTTTTGACTTAAGCATGTTAAGTGCAAAGCTTTCTTTATACTCTGATTTGTTCAAGAATTGCTAAGTACTTTGTGTTGATGCTTTTGTTATAGACTTCAAATTTGTATTTGTTTCAGTGTCCTATGTCAGACCACTGGCAGAACATTAATACTGGAATGAAAGTAGAACTAGAAAATCATCTGTGTGATATACAGGCTTACTGGATTGCTATGGTGGTCAAAGTGGCAGGTAAAAACTCAAAACTAGCAGTTTAAAGGGATATTGAACTGAACATATATATGCATTAGGTACACAGTAAAGAAGGTTAAACTAGAAAACCATCTATGCCATATACATGCTTATTGGATAGCCATGGTTCTTACCTGTCAAAGTCACAGGTAAGAACACAAAACTGGCAGTTTTAAAAAAATATTGAATGAAACATTGTGGAAATTATGTATTCTTCTTATGTTTAAGTTTTATGAAAAGGTTTATCTTTACATGGAAAAGGCTGAACTACAGTGTATGTGTTGGCTATATAGGCACCAAACATAAGGTCCACACTTGATTACTAGTCTATTTACTATGCAGGTAGATAATAAAGTCTCGGTTTGTCTGACACAAATTAAATTAACCATAAAATTCTATAAATTTTTGGTCATTGAAATTTCCAATTGTTGAATTCAAAATTGTTTGAAACACCAGGTTTCTTTCCTTTTACTGCAGGTGCTGGATTTGGCTTCCCTGTTCAAACTTTTTGGCATTGAGTACTTTTCATTCAATACTTTTGGTTTTTGACCTTCCAATGTTTTGATTCAAATGCTGCTGATGAGAGGTTACTCCTTGAAATATTTTATATACAGCATAACTAAATTAACCGTTTTTATACCTGTTTCTGTATTTGTATTTTGTAATTTACAAAAAATGGTATCTTCACCAAAAAGCAATTACACAGGCAAAAATGCTTCGCACGAAATTTGTGCGAAGCTCATTTTGTGCGAAAATGACACCAATTTCGCATCAAATTGGCACCAAAATATTTTCGTACCATTTTCATGCGAAATTTTTGTATAATATTTGTGCGAAATTGGCATATAATTTGTGAAAATTTTTCGTGTCATTTTCATGCGAAATTGACATGAAATTGGTCCGAAAAAAATTTCGTGTCAATTTTGTGTGAAATTTATGTATGGTTTTCATGCATTTTTTTTTCATGCAAAAATTTGAAAATTGATACAAAGTTTGCTTTAAATTGAAAAGAAAGCAAACATATAATTTTCAGATTGAAAGGGATAACTTCATGTCCATGTCACAATAGAATAAAATGTTCTTAAAATGTATAAGATTAAAAAAAAATTGATAGTTGCATGGTTTTATGTATTCTGGAAATAAGACAACCAGATATATTTGTACATGATACATGTATGATCATAATGGTTGGTGGGTCAAGAAAAATAAAGAACAAAATGGGGTGGCTATACTAAAAGGCTATCTATAATGATTAACACATGACTTAAACACTGTTTATTAACTATGAATTTGGCTAAGGATAACATCAAGGCAACATTTTAAAACCTTTTATTTAAACAATCTGTATAATGGACTTTTAAAATGAAATTTAATCTTACAAGGAAGATATTCTAATCCTTCCATTCCACTTAATCTTAGAATTTGTGATAAATGTAACTTAAATATAGTGGAAGATGAGATCCATTATTTTTCTGAATGTCCTAAATTTGTCAATGATAGAGAATTACTTTTTGATATTGTTAAAAAGTCCAATGACAAGGTGTCTTTCTACAGGAATCAAACATAACTTAATAATTATATGTTATTATTGAACTTTTAATCAAGAACGTCCTGTCTTTACATTTGTTGTTCATGAATCATTTTGTTATATAATCACTTATAATCATATATATGTTGTACTGTCTTTGCCCCTTGAGGGCCCTTAATTGGCCAATAAACTTATTTGTATTTTGTATTTGTATAATGATTTTCAATGATTTTATACAATAAGGCCTAGGACGCATACATGTTAGTTATTTGACCTTAACAAAATCTTTGTTTTTGTCTAATATCTCAAATAGAAGACAATGATGTTTTAAGGCTGCTTTCTACTTTAACTTTGTTTTCTGTATCCACCATGCTTGTAATCATGTGACCAAAAGAGTGTGCGTTCGTTTTTTCGCTTTTCTTTTTTTGTCTTGGTTTACGTTCGAATTTTAACCTCATGGTATACCCATGGCCAGGTTCCAAAAGTGCATAGAACCAGAGGCGGATCCAGAGTTTCTATGAGAGTGGGGCCTAATTGCTAAAAATGTCAATATGTGATGAAAATTTCATGCAGCTTAGTCAATTTCATACAAAAAAAAATTATCCAATAAAGGGGGGACCATGTCCCCTTGCCCCCTGGATCTCCCACTGTAGAACTAGAAATATTCTGGATCATGTATTTATGCAACCTATGTTGGAAAACTGTTGAAGTTGTAATGAATTTTACACCAATACATATTACGATTACCATTCAAGGTAAAATACTATATATACCAAAAGTGAAATAGTTCTTTCAAATTTGTTTTTTCCCTGAGTGGTACAAAGATTTTGTTTGCTTAACTATCTAAATGTTATGTATCCTAGAAGGATAACATATTAAAAAAAAACCCCGAATTGATAATCAAATAGGGTGCGTAAGTTTAAAAATAGATAATAATTGCCATAAGAATTTACAAATTTATCCCCTGTATATAGAAACATTGCCAAAATGCAGAAAAGAGAATATGACCCAAAAAATATAAAGAATAATGTTCAAGATAAAAAATAAAAAGAATAAAGATTTTATGAAACGTTGGCAAAAAGGTTTTTAGAATACCAATTGAGGACCCTCCTCCCTACTATATACGTCCCACCTTAATTGTATTGCCTTATTCATTTGTTGGAGGAATTACCCTATTTCCAACCACTGATACATGCATATCTAAATCATTAATGTTGGAACTTTTAAAAAAAGTTATTCAGTAGCAATTTCATACATCATTCACAACCGTATAATTTAGTTGAAGGTCTAATCGGGACACCCCCTTTTGTCATCGATCTGGCAGGAGCAGCATCGCCCCCCAAAATTGCCTAGTATTTTCGAAAAAGAATTTCTGATGCTAGTTATAAACAATTTTTTTTTTTGTGATGGTGCCTATAAAATAATAATTAATATCAATGAATTAAAATTGTTGGTCCCTAAGTTAGGGGTCATTCTTCACTCATGGTCCACTAGATCCTCAAGGGGCTAATCAAGGATTTACATTGTATTCTAATTCCTTGGGCTAATCTAGTCCACAACTCAATCAAAATCATTATAAAAAAGAAGCATTTTTAGCTGTTTTCACAATTTTTAATGGAAAATAGATAAATTTTCCTAGATGTTTAATAGTTTTTTTAATCTAAAGTATAGAGTGAATTGATAAAGAGATTGTAAATCTAAATTCACTTATGGTATCAGTAAATCCGTATATTAGTTCATTCGGCTTCCGTCACGTCATGAAATTATATCTTTTTGTTTACTTCCGGTTGTTAAACGGCTGAACGCGCTCGCGAGATAAATGAAAACAATATGTTTTCCTATGATGATTTATAGACTATTTATCCATATTTTAGTCTGGAAAATGACACCAATACACAGTGATTTAGTTATGCTTAAAAATAATGTCAAACGTGTGAAATTATTTGTTGATAAAAAACGGTGACAATTATTTAAAATTATGTCGGAGAGAAAAACACGATGACAAGAATATCACTTCTGGACAAAAATGACCTTTTAAAAGGACAGAATCAGTCAGATAAGTATATTATGAATTATATTTGTAATTATATGTTTAATTTGAAAGAATTTAAAACTGAAAGCGTTTGTACATGTTATTGTAACATGTCACAAATAACCGATAAATTCAGTAGTTGTTTTTTTTTTAATTTTATTCATTTGTCAAAGACTCTCTGATAAATCAACAGTTCATTTGCTACTATAGTAAACATATTTGACAGGCCAATGATTGAATGAAAGTTATGACACCAAATCTTTATATATTATTTTATTTTTTTACTTGCTACATACATAAATACATGTATGTTACTGTCATGACCATGATGACCTAGTTCTATATATAAAACCTCCCATTTCTTGTTTACCTTTTCTCATTTTTCATCGGATATTTAATATTTTATGTTTATAATTTCACTATAAACATAAAATATTAAATATCCGATGAAAAATGAGAAAAGGTAAACAAGAAATGGGAGGTTTTATATATAGAACTACATGATGACCGTACTGAGTAGACTACATGTAGTTTGTTTTACAGTACACAGGGACTTGCTCCCCTCTATCAATATTTTGGGTATCAGGTCATTTTGTACCAAAACCTGTTCGTACCTTTGGTCGTTTCGTACATTTTTGTACCTAAACCTGTTCGTACCGGACCCGGTTCAATGTTTGTTAGACTAGAGTCAATCTGCCATACGAAAAAACATGTTATGTAAGAAACATTGACACTGGCAAAATATTGATAGAGGGGACTGAGCAAGTCCCTGTGTACAGTGTACATATACACATGTTGTATATTCATTGTTTGTAAGTTGTACATGTACATGTATAATGATTATACTATATTATCATGATTATTAATCATCAAATGTACATGTACATGTAAGTTACAAATGAACTATTGTGTGGGCTATTGTGTCAACCTATTCAGTGTTGTTGGAGTAAAATAATTTGTATTTGTATCACTCGACACTTGTTTACATTGTGTACATGTATGTACAAACATTGTACATGTATGTTATAAAACTTGGTTCTTTGTGTTTTATTCCTTCTGTTGCAGGAAGACTGTACCCAGTACACTTAAAAGAAGAAAGTGACCCGAAACGTTACATGGAAAAGCGAACCAGACCTCCACATACAACATATGCAAAACTTTAATTTTTGTGTAAAATTATATTTCTAGTGAATTTGACCAGCTTGTTAGCATGGTAAGACAGGAACTAGTACATATAGGACAGGTAGTATATGTATTGTACAAACAAATAATTCTTAATAAGAGGTACACTGTACATATTAAATGTACATTTAAGATGTGGAATAAACTTTCACTAGTCACAATACAACAACCTACAATGTACATACATGTATATAAATCAGTAGCAAATTAAAAATACACCACAAAACTACATGCAAGTTCAAGTTGTGATAGCTTTATTATTGCAAACAGGTTGGTTTAAAAATGATACCTTCAAAATAAGGCCATAGTTTTTTATTTTTAGTTTTACAGACTTTTTGACAAAAACTGAAGGGTCGGAGAAAAAAAAATGGTGTACTTTCATTAATATTTCCTTTCTGGAAAAATACACTCTGGAACAAAATCGGGACAGCAGACCAAAAAAAAATGTAAATTTTGATTAATTTTTTTTGGAAAGCAAACAGCAAAGTTTTTGGTCAGAGGGTCTGTAAAATTAAACCTAAAAAAAAATCAATGGCCTAAACAGAAAAGAAGCGAAGGTGTACCAATTCGTCATTTTCTAGTTCATTGTTTTTCCGGAAAAATCCCTCAATTACACAGAAATTATCATTTGGTCTCATGATTATTTGTTACAACAAAATTCTGTTGGTACAGTTTGAAAAACTTGATGATGTTGTCGATGTAAGTTATTTTATTTTTTTATTATTTAGCATGCATGTATTAGGAAGCCTTCCACTGTTTTGCATTAAATGGAACATGGACATCTGTAAGAACTGGATACTTCCAAACTGGTAAAACATAACTCCATACACAGGTTTAGTATTAATTACATTTCACAAAGAACTCTGCTTTAACTGGTGCTAGGCACCTTCTTAAACTTGCAATGAGGTGTCAGCATTTGAAGACCAACTTGTGACTTTGGGATGTATAACAGAATTATAAGCACTTTTCCTATGTTTTCGTTCTTTTCAATATTAATAGTGTTATTTAATGTCATGCACATATATACCTCATATTTCTTCAATTTTGGTTGCTTTGTAATAGTTGGTCAGTGGGCTTTTAGCATTTTTGGACCTTAATAGAAATTAATTTACTTGAGTTGAGATGGATTGATTTAAATGCAATACACAGAACATTTTTTTCACCAACATCTTGCCCAAAGTTTTATGCCCAAAACAACAACAAAAATCTGTCAAAATCAAAAATGGCCGGATTTTATTAAACAGGAAGTAGGTCAGTGACAGCTAGACCTGAAATCCAATATCACGTTATGGAACCCCACCCTGATGCTGTATACTAAATATATCAAGTGGCTGTGATAAGTACATGCAGCTGAGAAAACTGTTACAAAAATTTCTTCCCTGCCTGCCCTACATTCAACAGTTAATAACCCAGATTTTTCACTCTTCGAAATCCGGCTAAAAATGGTTGTACTTCTGAAAACTATGATTAATATACATGATATAGTAATATAATAATGATTCATGTACATGTGTAGATACATATAGGTTGGCAAAACTATTCTTAAATCCCTGCAAAACATGCACATGTATAAGTAGTGGCTACTTTATGATCAAGATGATGGGTAATACTGTTTGCATGTTCCTTTTTACTCCAGATACCTTGGAATTCCTCCTCAACTAAAAATTTACCACATGTATGAATGATTGGGGTTAAAGTTTTGGTTAAGGTCTGTATCTCAGCAACTACTATAAGAGATGATATACATCTTGGATAGTAATCAGCATCGGTAACAAAATAAGGTCACCTTGACCTACATTTTCGGCATGAATGGCTCAGATTAAAATTTTTGTTTTGGTCCATAACTCTGCAACTGCAATGGTAAAGGAGTGATATTGGGTAAATGGGTATATCTTGGATATAGTAATTAAGATCTGTTCCAGATTAAGTTCATCTTGACTTGCATATTAATATAATGGGCCAGGGTATGATCTGTCATATGCGACTATTATCGTGTAGTTTAATTTTTTTACCTAATTGATCTGGACCCCCCTTAATTCTAAATGGACAGTATGTGGAACCACCCTTCCCTTAGGAGAATTTCTGGTACACCCCTGCTCACCCTTAACCCTATATATAATGGATTTTCATAAAACTTTCAAACAGCCATTATGACATATTGTAGATGTGCACTTCTTATTTCATATGTTTGGTTTTGGATGGAGGATGATACTGGTACTTGTTTTTGATCTCACAGTTTCATTGGTTTATGTAAAACATTAGGATTCTGAGAATTGAAATTTGTGAATACTGAAATTTAAGATTCTGTTTGAAAAACATAATATATCCACATGTTCCATTTTCATGGCTACTTAAATAAAGAAAATATCATTTTAAATCCAAAAAAAAGTCCAGTGTCTTTTGACAAAAAAGGGGGAAATATATGAAAATTTTACTTGTAAAACATCTTCTTACACTCTCATTTAAGGTGGTTCGGGAGTATAAAACTGAGCATCTTTTTCAGACATCTTGCAAATTTTTAGTCTGGATTTCAGTTAAAGTGAATAAAAATAACACAAGAGATACAAAATTTAATTCTTTATTTTATTTTATGAATGAAATAAATATAAAAAATATGTTTAAACAGAAATTAAGCTTTTTCTTAAAAGTTCTATTTTCAGGGGAGATAATTGGCGGGAAACTGTGTGACAAATTTTTATATAGAAATGTGTAGGAAAAATTAGTTTTTTTTTAAATATCTTAAAAAGAAGGTCTGTGACCCCAAGTTTTTATCATGTTTTTTAGTAGATAGTATATGCGGCTTGTCATTTGTGAAATATAATTAAAATCTGATGGGTTTCCAGCTCACAGTGATGCTAAATAACTCTTTTCCCTTTATAATCTATTGGAAAAACTATCTCTAGGCAACCAACTTCGCAAGGTCATAAATCTGTAAAAAGGTGCGTGACCTTCAATTATTTTTGCATTATTTCAATGTTCTTTTATCAAAGTTTAATTCTGCAAAATTTAACAAAAATCTGATGGATTTTTCTTATACCCCCGAACCACCTTAAGGAACAAATCATCTTTAAATAAAAAGCTTTGCTGAGCGCAGCATGATACGACCGCAACATGTTGAACCCTGTACATTTTAGGCCCAATATGGATAGTCTATTGCTCTGGACACATGCAGCCCATGGTGGACTGACAAAAATTTTTGACACATGCTTCTCTGATAGACTTTCGACCCAGGGGGTAAAATATAAATTTTCAATTTTGTATTCTACTCTTGAAAAGAATAATGTTTGGGGAAAAAATTATAAAAATCGATCCAGAAATTTTTTAAAAATTATGATTACAGCCCCTTAGGTAATGAGCGAAAAAAAGGTGGGGGTCGCAAAAATTTATTCTTAAATTTAGAATCGCTACTTGGCAAGGATGAACTTGTAAAAGTTACGATTTTGGTCCCTAATAACATAACAGTAAAAGCCCCTAATTTCGAAACAAAAAGGGGGGGACTCCCAAAATCAATCCCATTCATCCTTTTATGGTAAGGAACATCATTGTCAAGTTTCATAGCAATCAGATAACTGGAACTAAAGTTATTGTGGAAACACTAAAAAGTTAACAGACACCGACGACGACAGCATCATACCATAATACGTCCGCAAATTTTTTGCAGTCGTATAAAACTTAAAAAGATGCACCAATCCTTGCCATTTCCTGTATCCTCCTTCCCACAGTATGCAGTAACTTTTAGTACCATACAACATTGTACAATGTCACGATGTCATGTGTACCATGCCCAGCTTTGTAACCAATCAAAAATAGATTATAAACTTTCGTAGCAATTCAAAGTGAAAAATGATTAGATAGGAAAGGGTCTCACTCATACTTGCTCCAATCCAGCTTATCCTTTAAATCTTCACTTACTAGTAATTTGCTCAAATTAAACATGTACTTGAACATGTTGAAAAAACATGTATTTTGTTAAATTTCTTCTTGGAATTGATATATATGATTAATAAGTGCCAGTTTTACTCTTCCTGACTCAGTCAGCGTTTTAGTATGAATAGTTGTAGAAATTCTATTTTGTGAAGTAAAATTAATACACAATTTGTACCTGACACTCGCAGTCTCTCACAATTTCCATTCAGAATTGCATAAGGGCTATTCCAGAAATAAATGAAGGGGAAAAGGGGGGGGGTCAGAAGGCACTTTTTTTTTATACCCACCATGCATAAAATTTTAATTTTTGAGCATTTGAGTAATAGCTAAAAATACCACCACCCATACAATTTTAATTTTAGTGCCTTCCACTCCCTCCTCCATACAATTAATTCTGGAATAGCCCTATTTTTATGCCCTATTTTTATGCCCCATCTACGAAAGTCGAGGGGCATATAGTGTTCAGGTCCGTTTGTCCGTGCGTTTGGATGTCCGTCCCAAATCCCATATTTCCAAATTTGCACTTACTGACAAATGCCACATCAATCATATTGGTATGGTATGTGCACCTAGTGATGCTAAGCACAATGCATGCTTCGGATGCTGGCAGTGACCTATATTTTCCACATGAATGACCACTTATAGAAGAATGGTTTAGGTCAATTCCCACTTACTGACATGTGCCACATCTACTATATTGTTATGATAGGTGCAACTAGTGATGCTTAGCACAATGCATGCTTCAAATGCTGGCTGTGACCTTTATTTTCCGCATGAATGACTTCTGTGCCACATCAACTATATTGGTATGGTAGGTGCACCTAGTGATGCTTAGCACAATGCATGCTTTGGATGCTGGCAAAAGTCCATTCCTTCTGACTGACAAGTGCCTTAATAGCAACCATGTTGATGCTTTAGTGATTGTGAAAAAAAAAAATGTTGCGAGGTGGGGCATTATGTCTTTTGGACATATTCTTGTTTTTTTTTGTATTTTACTGATAATAATTATGTTAATCCTATAACATTTATATATTTCAGATTGAAATGAAAATTAACAGATGAAATGTCGTAGACATTGCTTGACACTAATGATAAAACACCATTGTTGCAAGAGTATATACTGTGACCAAGAAATGTTGGATCAAGAGTTCGATATCAAAGACTGGAAATGAGGAATGTTGATTCCATAAAAAGATGACCATGATGACTGAAATGATTTATAAATTGCATTAAATTAATATAAAAGTTTTGTATGAAATTCGTGTAATTGTATTTTTCGTATGAATTTCGTGCGAAAATCATGCCAAAATTAATGCAAAATTTTTTCGCACGTATTTCGTTTCAATTGAGCATAGCACGAAATTGATATAAAATTTTCGCACGAAATTCGTGTACATATTTTTTTCGCATGAATTTCGTGCGAAAATGATGCGAAATTTTTCGCACGTATTTTGGGCGTTGCTCGATTTGTTGATAAATGGTGCGAAAATTTCGCCCGAGGTTCGTGCGAATTTCGCATGATTTTCGTGCGAGCATTTTTGCCTGTGTAGGTTTGTAAGAAACCACGAAAATAAATGAATCCAGAGAATTATTAAATGCTTCTTTGTAAGTAACTTTAATAACAAACTAACGATTCTTTTCTTTAGGTTATAAAGCCCTGATGAGATTTGAGGGTTTTGGTAACGAGACCAATTATGATTTCTGGATCAATTTATGCACACAAGATGTTCATCCTGTGGGATGGTGTGCTACTGAAGGCAAACCGTTAGTCCCACCTAAATGTAAGTTGGATTTTTGTTTTAAATGTGTTGGAAGAAAGATGACATTAGACTTGTCATGTTAGTGGTCAATTAATGCGGTCCTTCAGAAATATGGTGTGGTCCATTTAAATCTACATGGGAGATGGTGGGGACACACTTTGTTCAACGCCCCACCAATATAAAAAAAATCACACACCCACAACAATATGCATTTTAACACACCACCAACAGTACAAAAATGGCATTCCCCCATTTCATGTCAATATAAATGGAACAGTCCTGATTATATTATGTTGAATGTAATATCATGAAAACATTTTGTACCAGTAAATTTCCTTTGATACAGGTATTCAGAATAAGTACATAGATTGGAAGGAATATCTCGTTAAAAGGTTGACAGGGGCTAGAACTCTTCCTAACAACTTTTATAATAAGGTAGGTTAAGACTGACAGGGGCAAGAACTCTTCCTAATAACTTTTATAATAAGGTAGGTTTACAGTATATGAATAGAAAATAATGAGATGTGGAATAAGTATATGCAACACAGCTCACATTACAAGTGGTAATTTAGAAAAACTACAATGGAAAACTGCCAGCTGCCTTTCACGAGGCTAGTAGGCACTGCTTGCTGTTCTGCAATCGGCCCATGAACTAAATTAAATGAAGAATTTATTAGGAACATTTTTTTTTTTTAAATCCTTAGGTTTAGGAAGAAACCAGACTTTACAAGTATGGGGTTTGTAATGTACAATGAGATGTTTCAGAGGATTCTTTCAAGAGTTTTCAACAAGACCAACATGTTAAAAAATGCTGAAAATTTAGTTCTCACCTTTCATTGTATAATAGAATGAAAACTTTCAACTTTTATGAAGCCAACAAGTGTGTTTAGTTTTAATTTGGATTTATGTTTCAGGTTGTAGAATGTATCAATGATATACCCATAAAGAAGGGCATGCAGCTGGAGGTCGTGGATAAGATGTGTGTGTCTGCCATGAAAGTGGCCAAAGTACAAGAGGTGGTGGGAGGCAGGCTTAGGCTACATTATGTGGACTCTAAGGTAGGAGCAAGGACAATTAACATTGGGGAAAAAAGGTGGGGGGCAAAACTAAAGTGTATCAGCCTTGACAGTGGCCAAGGTACATGTATAAGAGGTGGTCCGAAGAAGGCTGAGTTTACATTATGTTGACTCTAAGGTAGGAATGAGAACAATTTACATAGGGAAAAAGGGGGCAAAACTAGAGTGAGTCAACCATGAAAATGGTAGGGGTGTAACGATACCACTTCCCCACGATACCTAGAACACGATCTGATCAGTATCATGGTACTTTAACTCCATTACTTACAAAAGACCTGCTTGTCATATCATTGTTAATTGATGTTAATGTTAAAGAAGTATTATTTTCATGTGTTAAATAGACATTAAACCAAATTATTTTCAAGCAAATGATTATCAGTCCGGCAGGCAATGATTTGTGCCATTGTTGACACCGGAAGCACGTTTTTGGCGGGATTTCACAGAGTGAAAAATCCAGGTTATAAAATGGTGAATGTCGTGCTGGTGGGGAAGAAATTTTCAAAACAGTTTTCTCAGCAACTTCTAATCACAGCCACTTAATATTTGGTATACAGCATCAGGGTTGGGTCCCTAACGTGGAATACGATTTCAGGTATGTTGCTCACTTACTTCCTGTTAAAACAAAATCCGGCCATTTTTTACTTTGACAGATTTTTTTTAGCTTCTTGGCCTTAAAAGACAGATATGACATTTTTGGATCGGATTGGAATCGTGAGGTCAAACACGGTATCGATTTCCTGATCGTTGAATAAAATATTGTGATGCACTGGTGCACCGGTGAATCGTTACACCCCATGAAAATGGCCATGTTGAGGGCAGACTAATAAAATAAATAGACGATAATGATATGTGCAATAAATGTATGTGACATGACCTACATTAACAAACAACAATTTAAAAAATCCACAATGGCAGACAGCAGTCTTCAATATGACCAGCAGTCGCTACTGACCAACTTGCATTGACCTAAGACAGTGTTGGAAATAACAGCCTGTCCGCCAGCCCGAGACTGGTAACTTTTGGGCAGGGCTGGCTAAAATTCATGAACATTTGACTGGCTATATAGCAAGAACAGGTAGAATTTCAATTCAGGGCTGGTTACTTTTTCAGCGAATTTCCTACCCTGCCCAAGACTAAAAATACAATTTATGATAGAATATTCAGCTGAATTGTATTTGTAAGTCATGAAAGTGCTAAGGGTACTTTTGAAAGTATTCAGGCTACATCAATTGAAGACTTTAATCTGAGGTAAAATGGTAGAAAAAAGAAAAGAATTATTTACTGACCTTATGGCCTGTATGTTTACCATATAAACACCAATAACATAATGTTATTTACCAGCATATGATTAGCTGCCATGCATGTTTAATGAAATTTTCCCTAACTAAATAAGTTTTACCGTCTTGTTTATTTACAGGAAGAGATAGATGAGTTTTGGTGTCATATGAAATCCCCTCTAGTTCATCCTGTTGGTTGGTCACAGACGACTGGTCACAAACTCCATGCTACTCAAGGTATATACATGTATATATATAAAGCTAACATGATTTAGGCATTGCTTAGCTGCAAGCATAGGATAATTATTCAATTTTCTTCATTTGAAGAGAAAGAAAAGAGGATGAAATGTTTATTAAACTTGATAATCATAAAAATTTCTTTCAAATACTCCAAAATTTGTTTTAGCAAACGATGCTGTAAATTCTTTGGTTGATTCTGAAAAGGCACCATTATTATATGTATTAAGCGTGTGACGTTTTGCTCCCAATTTTGAATAATGACGTTAACAATATTTACTTCATTGATATGCAATGTACAAAAATTGATGCAAAGCGCAAATAAATATAATTGCTGGTAAGTATTTGCCCCATTGATTTTTCAAACTTTCTCCCATGTTTTAAAGCACAAAATTATATATTTTTAGAAATGACATAATTATTATTCACAGCGGACCTGTAATATTGAGAAACATATTCGGACGAAAAAAATCAATATCAGCATAAAGAAAAAACTTTGTTGGAACTTGTTGGCTTGTGCTTGCTATCTTTGACATCTGTGATTTACAGAGCAAAATGAAGACAAAACTTCTTTGTTAATGTGACACATAGATTGTTCTAAAAATATTTACTGTCTTGTTAACCCATTATTTCCAGTAAACACAAATTATTGTTAAGACAATAGTGAGTCACACTATTTGTATGTATGTCCTTGGTATAGTCCGTTTGAGTTTTATAAATCAACGAAAAATGGTTTGTAAATTTACGTCTTGCAAAATATTTTAACTAATTTAGTATGTCATGACTTTTTAATGGCATACGAACTCAGGCAAAAAAAATTAAAAATTTTTGCATGATTAATAAAAACGTTTTCCATAGACCTTAATAGTAAAAATGAACCAAAAATTCATAGAAATCCATGGGAGTACAACCTAGTGACCAGGAACAGCATTTGCTCCCTATACCTTTAAAAATCCTTTGTGGAGATAATTGGTCATCTTATTCTCCTATTGTTATTCCTTTCAATTATGTTCAGGTGGGCCCAACACCTGGCTGTTCCGTCAGATAAACACACCATTTTAGGTATTATTAAAATTGATGAAATATTTAGCATTAGACCATATGAAAGATTTTCATTTTAAAGAATTTTCATTGATTTATAGAACTCAAATGGACTATAGATTTATTATACCCCACGCAACAAAGTTGCGAAGGGTATAATGTTTTTGACTGGTCCGTCCGTCCGTCTGTGATGAAAGTTTGTAATCGCAACACCTCTTAAACTACTGAACAGAATTTAATGAAACTTGGTATGCAAGAAGAACACCATATGCAGTTGTGCATGATACTGGGAATTTTAGATTCACAAATTTTTGTGGGAGTTATGGCCCTTTGGACTTAGAAATTTGCAGACAATCATGATTACAGTTTGTAATCGAAACTCCTCTAAAACTACTGAACAGAATTTAATAAAACTAGGTATGCAAGAAGAACACCATATGCAGTTGTGCATGATACCGGGAATTTTAGATTCACAAATTTTTGTGGGAGTTATGGCCCTTTGGACTTAGAAATTTGCAGAAAATCATGATTACAGTTTGTAATCGCAACTCCTCTAAAACTACTGAACAGCATTTAATGAAACTAGGTATGCAAGAAGAACACCATATGTAGTTGTGCATGATACTGGGAATTTTTGATTCACAAATTTTTTGTGGGAGTAATGGCCCTTTGGACTTAGAAATTTGCAGAAAATCATGATTACAGTTTGTGATCGCAAATCCTCTTAAACTACTGAACAGAATTTAACAAAACTTGGTATGCAAGAAGTACACCATATGTAGTAGTGCATACCACTGGGAATTTTTGATTCGCAAATTTTTGTGGAAGTTATGGCCCTTTGGACTTAGAAATTTGCAGAAAATCATGATTACAGTTTGTGATGGCAACTCCTCTTAAACTACTTAACAGAATTTAATGAAACTTAGTATGCAAGAAGTACACCATATGTAGTTGTGCATATTACAAGGAATTTTTTATCCCCAAATTTTTGTCGGAGTTATGACCCTTTGGACTAAGAAATTTGACATAACTTTGTTATGATATTCAAATACTTGCACATTCACTTTTACAATCATTCAATATTATTGATTCCTGTAGCTTGATACTAAATCCTCAAGGATAACATTGATAGTCCATTAGCAGCACGCGTGGGGTATGTGAGCGTGCTCACTAAGGTTCTTTCATTTCTGTCTGATAATGTTGCATTTAGTTAAATTTTCCAATTCAAATAAAGCTTTGTATAAACAACTTTAGAAAGATGGCTGACATGTTTACAAATTAGAATTAAATAAGAAATAAAACTAGAATTGAAATTGCGAGCAATAACAGATGTCACCCAAGTTGCATCTTGTTCACCATCTCCAAATTAGTTTAGATATAAATAGTTGTTGATGTATCCAATAACTTTGAATTTGTATTGATGTATAAATAGATTTTGTGGAAGAATAATGACGTTTTTGCCTCTGAAATCGCATTTCCGCAAATTACGCAAAAACGGTAAATATTGCTTCAAAATTGTTTTTGGGCAATTCTGAGATAATATATTTGTCTATCCACATGCATAATTTTAGCTGCCCTTGCACCTAGGTTACGGAGATATAAGGCGTCAAAAAATCAGTTCTTCCGGCGGCCATTTTGAAAATGGCGGCCATTATGGAAAAATTTTATACGTCTACGGCACAACTTCAGATGACTACCTTGGAGTTGGCAAAGTTTCATGTCATTCCATTCACCCATCTCTGAGAAAAACAGACAAAATTTTGTGGAAGAATAAAATGGCGGCCAATAGAATAACAACATGTCATCCAACTTTCGTCTGGGGTGACATAATGACAAATAAAATACAAGCAAGCGACATTTTAATTGTCAGGAATTTTCTATTTGTCATGTTAAGTTTTATTTTATTGATTAAAACCATTCAAGGCCATTATAAAAAATACTCAAGATTTTCATCCCCTCCCGCCCCAATTTCTTCAGGTCCCTAAAAAAAGTTATTTTGATTTTTGGGGAAATTTCGATAAATTTTTGCTATTTTTTTTTTATATGGCAGAATATTTTACCAAAACAGATAAAAAAATAGAAATTGCCCGCCCCTAATATACTAATATTCAAGAAAATTAGAAGAGAATCTAGGAATTATTTTATTACAGCCTAAAAATTATAACCTGATATTTTTTTTACAGAATACAGATCCAAATGTCTGAACAAAATAACCATGGATAAATATGATAGTGATGATGTCACTCCAGATATGTTTGATAAGGTATTTCATAAGCTTTGATAAATACAAAATTGGATGTCTGACAATACATGCATTTAGAAAGATAAGGTAGTTAATAGACTTCAATACAAAATGGCAAAATGGATAAGGAATTTCATAGACTTTAATAATACAAAATACCAAAATGGATGTCTGACAATACATGCATTTAGACAGAGACTTCAATACAAAATGGCAAAACAGGCAAGAGTTTTTGAGAAGCATTAGGAAAAGATGAACCAAATAGCATTACTACTGTGATCTTATAATTTTCATTAGTGGGGTACATATTTTTGGCTGGTTTTCATGGAGTGAAAAATCCAGGTTAAAAATGGTGAATGTCTGTCGGGTGGGTGGAGGAAGAAATTTGCGTAACAGTTTTCTCAGCAACTACTAATCTCAGCCACTTGATATTTTGTAAACAGTTTCTGGGTGGGGTCCCATAAAGTGGGATTCGATTTCAGGTCTGTCGCTCACCTACTTCTTGTTGAACAAAATCTGACCATTTTTGACTTTGACAGATTTTTTTTTTGGTAGATGGCAGTCAAGTTTTTTTCAAATTTATTCATTTCAACATTTGCGAACCAAAAAATTAAAAGATTTAACAAAATTTCTTTTCTGGAGAAACCATTTAAGAAAATGATTTGACTGTATGACAAGTTTCTTGATAAAGTAGGACACATATAACAGTATAGAGTCTAAACTTTAGATATTAGAATACTTTATGACTACTAAGAACATGAAAATGCAGTAGAAATATTGTGGAAAATGTCAAATATAAGCAGAAAGAAACCTATCTCTTGAATAAGACCTACATGTACATGGAAATTATCCAACATTTTTTAAACCTGTTAAGTTGTATTTAAATTTATAGTTTCATATAACAATATTGTTTGTATGTGATATTAATATTCTAAATTTGGAGATAAAATTTCTTTATTGTAGAAGAAAGACCCCCCACATGGTGCTAAGTTCCAAGAAGGCATGAAGTTAGAAGCCATAGACCCTCTCAACTTGTCTGCTATCTGTGTGGCTACTGTTATGAAGGTAAATGACTGTAGAAAAGTCAGTAAAAATGTGCATGACATGCTATCCAAGAACACACAATTAGATTCACGAATTGTACATTTTTGTCCACTCTCAGCAAAAAAGGGAGATAAAAAATAATGAGATGTGGAATAAGTGTACATGACACAGCTCACATAACAAGAGTCAATTTAGAAAAACCACATTGGACAACTGCCAGCGGCCTTCAACGAGGCCAGTAGGGGCTGCTTGTGGTTCTCCAATTGGCCATGTAAATATTAGAGTATTATTTTTCGGGGTTTCAGTTTGTACATCTGTCCTTCTATCCATAAGTCTGAATTGGTGTCCGAACACAACTTTTAAACATCTTGATAGAATTTCATGAAACTTTCACACATTAAACAGTCTTCCCGAAAGTTGAAAATTCTTGCCTGACCAATAACAAAGGTCTACAGGACTGGCTGAACATTTTAATTGTTAATTTGACCAAATTCAACGGACCGAAGGCTTATTTGTAAATTTTTCTCCGGACTGGTCCAGCAGTCGGGCACATTTCATGAAGACTGATTAAAGCTTTAGGGTTCAAAGGTCAAGGTCACAAGTTATGCCAGGCTGGGGATATTGATCTATGCTCTTGTTTAATTTTTTTTTTTTTTTGAAAATTTTTGTTTCAACTATTTTTATGCCCCATTTAAGAAAGTAGAGTGAATATAGTGTTAGGTCTGTCTGTTTGTTCTTTCATCTGTCCCCAATTACAAGATGGGGCTTTATGTCTTTTGGACATATACTTGTTTTCATATGATATTGATAAATGTAAAGTTGGTTTATTTTTCTTCAGGTGTTAAAGAATAACTACCTAATGATTGGTATAGATGGATCTATAGCCCAGAATGGATCAGACTGGTTCAACTACCATGCCACATCACCCTGTATCTTCCCTGTGGGATTCTGTGAGGTCAATGGGTTGGACCTTACACCTCCCAGAGGTTTGTAACAAAGTTTCACCAACAGTCATTGCCAAAATTTTTGCCTGTCCCTCAGTCAGATAATTTAAAAAGTTTCACCTCACTGAGGACTTTTCCAGGAAAAAATATAATTGGGGGTCAGAACTCGCCTCCTAATTTAGTGTACCAGCAACAGAATTTTAATAATCTTTTTAACTTCTTTTAAGCATTTAGAAACATGTTTAACCCACCAACAAGGAAATAAAAATTGAAGAGAGTTTCATCCTTCTTGGACATTTTTTCCTTGGAAAAAAAGCCCTGAAGAAAATATTATTTTCTTTCTGTTTTGTTTAAAATGTTCTCTGACTGTGGTCCTGTGATGTTTAAACAACTGCCTGAATGAATGAAACCTACATTTATATAAATCACCACCAATCCACAATGTAAAACAGCCAGTCAGCAGCCTTCAATGTGACCAGGTGATGAAGATTGTTGTTCAAATAGCCCTAGATCAAAGATAACATGAATATGATGCCTTCCATGTTTTGTCTTTTCTCTTGGACATTGAGATTGATTTTCCAAATTCAGTAGTTTTGTGATAACCCTTATTTACCCATTCTACGTTATACTTGACAGGTTATAAAGGCCAATTTAAGTGGTATGAATATCTAAGACAGACAAAATCAGTGGCAGCACCTGTTAAACTGTTTGATAAGGTAAATATGATTAGGACTATTCCCAAACTAATTGTATGGGGGGTGGAAGCCATTATACATGTAGGTATTAAGATATAATGTGTGGTGGCATATTTTTCCAATGCAATCTCAAGAAGAATTAATGTTAAAATACTGTAAAAGGGGATAATTTCGTGTGGTTTAAATTTGCGTTTTCAGTATCAAAATGCATTTGCGAGGTTTTAGTTTCGCATTTAATAAGATCATGGAATATTGGGTCCTTCTAAAAGTGATTTATGCGTGGGGATATTTTCGTGAATTTGTTATGATCGCAAAATCTGCGAAAATTTTCCCTTTTACAGTATTGTGCCAGTTGGCAGAAAAAAAAGTGCCTTATGATCTCTCCATAAAAATAACTTTTAAACCTTTTAAGGTTTAGTGGAAAAACTCTGTACATGTAAAAAAAATTGAAAAGGAAATTTTGTTTAAAACACTAGAAATCTAAAGAAAAAACTGGTAAAGTAATGTTAAACATTAACAAGTGCAAATGTTTTTTGCTAAAATTTTAACACTAAAATCACTACATCATATACATTTTCATGTGCATATAAACACTCATTAAATTCAGTTTATATTAAGCTGTCAACATGCGTGTATTTACTAAGTTTAACAAATGTCATTATTTAATAATTAGATTAGAAAGAGATGTTTTTGAAGTACTGTGGATTCATTTATTTTCGTGGGTACTAATTTTCGTGATTTGACGAAAAAGGATAAGTTCCTGGATTTTTTAATTCGTGGTTTTGAAGACTGCAGCATACAGATCAATGTTAAATTTCCTTATGGTTGGGATCAAATTTCTTGGGTAACGGCCACCCAAGAAAACCATGAAAATTAATACCCCACAAATAATAATGAAACCACAGTAATTGATTGTGGAATGTTTTTTTTTTAACAACAGGAGATCCCAAAGCATGGGTTTAAAGCTGGTATGAAGGTAGAGGCTGTAGATCTGATGGAACCAAGGTATGTTGAAAGACAACTTCAATAAAACCTGTTTGTGTCCTGATGATGGCTGCAATATCTCTGACAGGACATTAATTAAACAACAATCAATCAATTAATAACCCATTTGCCAATTAATGTCGGATTTTTATTCCGTGATCCATTTAATTTTACCATTTACATTACCGTTATAAAAAATCATGTTGGTTTCCAAATGGATAGAAGTAGGACAAGCCTCCGGTTTTATCGTGTACGTCTTGGATAATTAACTTGAAAAATTTCAACAAGTAACAGAGATTTAAATGTTTTTGACACCATATTTTAATATTATATACCACATCATTTCATACTACGCTATCAAAATCATTTAAATATGCTTTGATAAGTATATTAAAAATATCGGGATTGCATTGAGAGCAAGCGATGTTCTATTCCTTGTTCGGTGGCTAGTTACCGACGGTTACAGTAAAATCAGGTAAAATATGACTAAGTACCCAAAATAATCAAAGTGAACAACAATTGGCAAAGGCACTATTAATATTATAAAAAATCTTTGATATTTAAAATATCCTTAAATAAATTTCAATGTTTATACTTAATTGATCTTGAACATAGATACTCTGACATGTCTGATGAAAACATTAATTACACTTATTTTATCACAATCAAAGCTTGAGCTTAAAATTCTGTCATTGAGCCATCTCAATCAATTTAAAATTTTATCTTGGACTGGGAAACAACCTTGATGCTTATGTGAATCCCTCTTCAGTTTGCAAATGTAACCTTCATAGCAGCCTGTAATATAATGTACAAAGGGTATTGCTCTCTCCATACACGGGTGAAACCTTTTTTTAATCCCATCCCAATGACTTAAGCATTTTTAGTTTTTAGTTATGTTATATGATCTGCTTGAAACAATATTAGAAGCTATGTCTCAAAAAAAAGTTTACTTCATAAATGATACTATATAGCTTACATGTTAAATTTTGTTTTAGGAATGCAGCTTCAGAAGTCCCATATGGTAGGATGGGTTTTCAGATCTGTTGCTCATCTTCATATTGTTTAACAAGCTAATTTATTTCCCACTCAACGGGCGGTGACTTGAAATCTATTCTTGTTTAATTACTGATGTTTTATTTACCAAGAAAATTTTGCTGAAAATGTATTTTCTGCCAAAGAGTAAAATTTGGACTTATTTTTTTTTCAGGTTGATTTGTGTGGCTACAGTAGGCAGGGTTGTTGGTAGATTATTAAGAATTCACTTTGATGGGTGGGAGACGTCTTATGACCAGTGGGTCGACTGTGAAACAGCTGATTTGTATCCAGTGGGATGGTGTGAGGTCATGAACTATGGATTGGAAGGTCCTAGGGTCAAAAGTAAGTGGTCAATTATACTACATAATGCCACCTCTTTAATAAATGGGGACATATCTTATGGCCAGAGGTTGGATGGTGTAAGGTCATGAGGTTTGGTTTAGAATGCATATGAGTTACAACTTTTAAGGTGGGTCTTCAGACATTCAACTTTCACCAACCTTGAAGATTCATTTTACATAACCTGCCACCTCATTAAAAATATGCCTTGAATGGTGTTAGAACAACCTTCTGACCTTTAGAAGGGAAGTACCCTGCAGGCACCCCATCATAAATGATACATGTTCACTAACATTGATTGATCTAGTTCTATTATTCTGCACACTGTTAATCTTCATCTGTATATTTTGTAGTTGAACAGCCTGCCACTTTGACACCTGCTCCCAAACTAGTGAAAGAATCCTTTAGTAAAAAGAGGAAAGGAAAAACTCAGATATATAAAGGCCCACGCAAGAGTGAGTATCTTTAGAATTCCACCCACATAGAAAAAATGAGATGTCGAGTAAATGTACTAGTATGTCATACAACCCACATGAATCAGAAGAAATATAAAAATCAGCATTGGAAAACAGCTGGCAGTCTTTAAATTTACCAGTTGTTGCTGATCGCCATCTTGCAAATGGCCGTAGATCAAAGATACATCCTACCTATCATTAATTTGTAACCTTACTGCACCATCAGTGTAATAGAAGATAATGAGATGTGGAATAAGTGTACGTGACACAGCCTACAATATAAACATCAATTTAAAAAATCCACAATGGAAAACAGCCAGCAGCCTTTAATGTGAACAGCTGTTGCGGCTTGCTGTTTTTCAATTGGCCCTGGATTGAAAATAAAGTACAGATGATTCAAGCCCAATCCTAGAGTACAATGGAAGACCCTCTTCTTGACCAAAAAAAATCATCTAACATAAATTTGATGAAATACATACATAAGCTTTGATAAAGATTCCTTTAAGCTTTAGTTGCCTGACAGATACAGTTATAGGTTATACAGGGGTTAAAAAATTTTCTAATACCTTACTAGCCAAGGGCTTATCAGCACTAGAAAACCACTAGCCCGACAGAAGGATCAACTAGCCCAAGGAAAATCTGACACTAGCCAAAGTATGATGCAAAGCTCAATCTATACATGTAGATTTGGTACATGTATTTATGTTATTAATTGTTTTTCTTTTATTTTATAAAAATGCATCAGATGCATTTATGTCGCTTTTCAAGTTAAAGAAAAGCAGGTAAATTCAAACAGGAACATTAAACTTGTTTTAAAATGTTCCTGATTCAAGAAAGTAGGTAGCAGAATAACACAGATTGCAACAAGCTTCAGTTAGCTCGATGTCAGTGTGGCAGGGAATCTAGGGGGCACTCAGGGCCCCAGAGACTCTGGACATAAAAATTGCAAAAAATCCATCATCCTGGGATTCTCTTGTACCTTCCTCACACCTTGGCACTTTCTTGTATCATAGAACACTTTCATAACAGTTTTTATGGCGTTTCAGTCCCCTATCATAATTTTCCCCTTAAAATAAATGTGGCCGTCGATCTTTTTCATTAAACTTTCAGACTGATTTTAAAATAAATTCAGGAGACTTTGACCTTTTTAAGAGTAAAACTACCTTTATTTTAGTTTGGAAAGGTGATTGTAATTGTCTATCATAATTTTCCTCCCAAGGAAATAACCCAAAGTGAAATCGAAAGTACGGGATATTGCACTGAAATCAATTGTACCACCCCCCAGTACCAGATAATGACGATGAAAATAGACTGTCACTGCGGGACAAAGATTAAATCAATTGTGTTATCCCCCCCTACCAGGCAATGACGATAAATTGCGAGACATGAATGATTTGGGTGATTTAATCAATAGTGATATCCCCCAGTACCGGTTAATGGCAATAATAATAGATCTAGGTTTTTAATAGTTTTATTTATAGCGCAAATTAAGTCAACCATAATTTTTAACTAGCCCGTCGGGCGTAGGTGGTTGTAAACTTTGGTAGCCCGAATATGATTTTCACTAGCCCCGGGCGTCGGGCTAGTGGATTTTTTAACCCCTGGTTATAGGTTAGTTATTGCTTTACTAACAAGCAGCACAATATAACACAGATACATGTATACCCAATAATTAACTTGTCAAGTTCATTGATACATTTGCCTTGCCTCTGACACTGATACACGTTTAACCAATAATTAACTTGTCAAGTTCATTGATACATTTGCCTTGCCTCTGATTCAGATACATGTATAATCAAATAATTAACTTGTCAAGTTCATTGATACGTTTGCCTTGCCTCTGACACTGATACATGTAAAACCATTAACTTTTTAAGTGTAATATTGTTTTGTAGCTATTTTAGATTAAACTGTCAAAATCTGTTGATTATTTATATGTTTTGACCTACTTATTCTATGCAGTGAATATTTATATACAGGAAATGTTTGTAATTCAGAGAAAAAGACGAAGTATTCTCCTACAAGTCTTCCTGAGTCGTCCTTTATTAAGACGGAGAGTAATAGCTCATTCTCTTCACATAATGAGTCATTAATCAAAGGTATGTTGATCAAAGACATTAGGGGTTTCATCCTGTCGTAGAGTTGTTTTAATAAATCCCTCCATATGGTAGCCGGGTCGCTCACTACGAACCAATCAATGTCATAATAAATTTTACACTCCCTACCTTTAAATGGACAATATTGTCAACCAATTGTAGTGACTTTCTGAGTGAATCAAGCTTGTGACTGGACAATTATAGGTCGTAACTAGCGACAGGTTTGTTATGACTTGACATTTAATAGAAGTCGTAGTAAAATTTCTCACATGCCCAGGTATTTAAAAGTTTGTCATTGGTTAAACCTTCGATTGGTACATAAATAGAATATGGAAGGTATTATTGCTACGACCCTAATAATAGTTAATGTATTCCTCTATATATGATTAAAAACGAAAGAATATGGAATATGTGCCAGAAAGACACGATCCACATATTGAAATGTTTTTAATAAATGTACAACAGCAAAATTTCACTGCATGTGAAGCGCTTTTCTGGATTAACCTTCATCAGACACGCTAGGGATAGGAAACTTGGAAAACCGGTAGAATATTAGATTTGATCAAACAAAAACAGAAGCCAAAAATGACCAAACAGATAATTTTATCAAATTTTAAAGAAACAGCCAAATGTTGTCAAATTTTTGAAATATGTAAACTGTGTCTTTCCAACACATATTCCAGTACTCGAAAATATATAAGAGCATACAACTGAAGCACGGGGAAGCTTTCTACGAGTCTTCTTAACTCCTTCATCAAAACATGAGTAATAGCTCATTCTCCTCTCATAATGACTCGCCCATCAAAGGTAGGTCGATCTATAATTTTAGGGCTTTCGTCAAAATTTAGTTGAAAGTAAAATTTGAAGTTTACTCTGCTGAGCCTTCAAAATAAAATATAATGAGATATTGAATAAGTGTACGCAACACAACCTACAATATAAATTTATGACAGCCAGGCGCCTTCCATGTGACCAACTGTTTAGTAATTGGGTCTGGGCTGAAAATAAACTACATATAATTCAAATTAAGTTGTCCTTTTTCACATATAATTCAAATTAAGTTGTCCTTTTTCATAACAGAGTAATGGCTAGTTCTTTTCATATGATGAGTAACCTGTTAATGGTATGTGGATCATACTTCTTTGTATTTAATTGGATATTTACTAGGTCTTAGTAAAAATTCAAGTATTCAGAAAATATTTGTCCTGGGTCGTCTTGCAATGTGTTGTAAAAGGGCATCAAGGGGTCACTTTGGCATCATTTATCTTGTGTTCTGTGTAATAGTTTTCATGCATCACTTAAAATTCAGTCATAGCAACAAAGTGACAACCCGGCTTAAGTTAATTGGAACCATGTTTTGTTTTATTTTAATAACTCTAAAGAGCCTTAAATAATTGAAGAAATCAAAAGTTTATTTGCTTTATTACAATGATGAGAACCATTTTTTTACTTTTCACAGTTAAAACAGAAGTTGAAGACATGGATCCTCCTTTACTGAGCCCACATCAAAACACTGACAAATCGTTCAGCGCTGAGAGTCCATCAAAACCTAACGTTACAAAGACTGCCCTGTCCAATCTACTCATGTCAAAAACAGGGGTGGTAACTCCTTCTAAACCAGTTGAAAATTCTAAAGTGAGCCAGTTAGCTCTGAGACAATCCAGCATTCCTCCTAATCAATGGACCGTGTCCGATGTTTGCTATTTTCTGAAGGTCAATGATTGTGCTATGTTTTGGGAGAGTTTTGTCAAAAATGTAAGTAGAGCTACATAATATTGATAGGTTGGTGTAAAATGGGAACATTCATCATTATTTGCTAAGGTTGTTAAAGTATTTGCAATAGATATAAATTATTGTGTTTGTATTAGTATTAAATGCCCTTTTTGAGGCACCTGGACCATACAGGGCGGTCAGTTATAAGGTCGGAGGAAACCACCGACAATTGGCAGGTAACTGACAAAAACCTACATGTATGTACATACAGATGGGGTATTTTTACCAGGGCTTTCTGTATCAGGTCCCAAATTGAGTCCAGTTTTAGCCAAGATAATAATATGGGTTGAGATTCAATTATATGGAACCTGATTTTAGAGCTATGTCATAACCATTATAATCTCTTTATCACATCATTTCCACATCTTTCTAGATTTACTTTACTTGCCTAAAACTTATTTTAAAAACAGATCAACAGTCTCTCATGGAACCAATCATGATGCAAACTGTTAAGATATGACATTATGAAACAGGGTATATAATACATGTATATACATGTATATAGTTTAAAACATATCTTATTGTCAAAAAATCGAATACAAATTGATAAGTCACTACTTTTGCAACTTAGAATAGCATATATATTTAAATTAATGAAACTAAAAAAAAAACATATTACTGAACCAGAAATGAAAAATCTTAACACAAATTGATAGAACAAATTAAAAATTCTTGTGAATGAATAAAGATTTTATGCCCCATCCATGAAAGTAGGGGGCAACTAGTGTTCTAGTCTGTTCGTCTGATCATCCCCTGTCCCAAATATTGTGAGATGGAACATTAAGTCTTTTGGACATATTCTTGTTTATTTTGAAATGACAGAAAAAAAATCTTTGTATTTTTTTTTTTTAGAATGTTGATGGAAGAAGACTCCTAGAACTCACCAAAGATCAGATATCTACATTGACAGGAATGAAAGTCAATGCTTCCATTAAAATCTCAGAAATGATCGAACAGCTGAAAACCAGAGTCCAGACGACGTAGCAAAATGTTTTTATAGTTGAAAATTTGCCACATGTGCCATTCAATTTTGATTTTAAACCACAAGTGAAATGATTTATTCATGTTATTTTGAGACGGTGCTACTCTGATGTTGTCATGTAATCGTTAGAATATTTTATCGATCATTTTTGTTTACAATTTGTTAAAAGAAATAACAAGTTCATGTATCTACAAATATGTTTATTAAGGGATATTCCATTAAAATTGATAAGAGGGGTTGGAATGCCTCATTTCTTTTAAGGGGTACCAGCAATAGATTAAATTTGTATATTATGGTGCATTGTAATAAACATAGGAAATATACATTGTAGCTACTCCAACTAAAAATGTTAATTGTCAAATTCATTCGTGAAAGCAACTTTTTTAAATAACGATAGGTATCTGCTTCAGAAACAGGAAAATACTACTATAAAATTTATTTTGAAATCCTAAAAATTGCACAGTTTACAGAATTTAAACAAAAATGAAAATTTTTACTTCCTGTGCTTTTTGTTCATTTCGGGTCAGTCGAATTCTTTCTCCCTTTCCTCATAATGGATATAAACTGTATCCTGAAATTGAATGGTCTAGAGGTACGGCGCTTTGGCCGTTGTCAGTAATGAAATTTCAGAAAAATTCTTTAAAAAGTAGAGAAAATAGCGAAACACACAAAATTTAAACTGGCGTGCATCAACATGCATTCATTAAATTATTTGAAACTTGGTATTTTGACAGATATTTATGGCACGCGACAACCACAATAATGAGAAAAACCTATATTAAGTTACTTAATCCTAGATTAACTGAGCTTAATCTAGGATTAACTGACCTTACTATCATTAAGCTGAGAAAAACCTAGTTTTTCTAAAAATATACTACTTAAACTAAGATTTTCTCGTATTTTTCAGTTAATCTAGTTTTTTCTCAGCTTAATGTGAGTCATGAGAAAATTGAAGTTTTAGTTAAGAAAATCTAGGTTTTTCTGTAATTCACATTTAGCTAGCTTAATCTAAGATTAAGTTCCCAGAAAAGGTGGGTTATGTTTTGGCCAATCAAAATTCCTCCCAGAAAAGATAGGTTATCTTTTTGCCAATCAAAACACTCAATATATATGACTGAACTGTGTTTATCTTTGAAAGTAATACTAAATCTTAGTTTAAGTAACTTAATATAGGATTAACTGAAGTATTGAGAAAAACTAGGATTTTCTAAAAGTTTTCCAGATAAACTAAGTTTTTCTTTTAAAACTCAGTTAAACCGAGATTTTCTAAACTTAATGATAGTTATGAGATAATCTTAGTTTAAGTTAAGAAAATCAAGGTTTCTCTGTAACTAACATTCAGCTAGGTTAATCTAAGTTTATGCTACTTAATCCTGGATTAAGTTCAGTTAAACTAGGATTTAGTAACTTAAACTAAGATCTTCCCATTAAAGTGGTTACGGCCTGCCATAGATATTGCACAGATAAATACGAGGGATACCACTTCTCATTTCATCTATATTAGGGTCACCATTTATTTGAGAGTGAAATATCTACAAAACAACAAATCTCTTAATGAAATGTTTTGTTTGAGTAGCTATACATTGTACCCTTTACCTTCATATTAATATAAAAATGGGCATTTGCACACCTTTCATAGAAAATTTAGTGGAATAACCCTGAGATTTAAAAAAAGAATTGGAAGATGTTGCTATTAATGTACTGTTTATGCATTATTACTTTCTTTAACTGATTAAGGTTCATGTATACGTTTACTTCAGAATGGTTTAAATTTATATCGATTTTTCAGTATGTGTACAGCAAAGACTGCATATAAAATTCAATAATAAACCGTAGCAGGACCTAGATATATTAATATCTTATCTATTTTTATTAATATTTTAATGAATAAGGCCATTATTTTTAACTTCTATTTTTTTTCCGTTTTTGAGCAAAGCCGACTATAGGTTAATATCACTAACACCCTTGCACGTGGCCTCAAAAATCATGGGACATTAATTATAATTTTACCAAAAGTGTTCACCAACATGTCAGTTAAGAGGTGCAATAGGGATATTTTGTCCTTATTTAAAATACAATTTGAAAGCCAAAAAACTACCGACAAAACTGTGCTTTCTCACTTTTTGGACAGGACAGTTCCTATTTTTAGCGGTGTGAGATTTTTCTGTCTCACACCACCCCATGTGAGATAGCCTCGTGCAGTTTCCAAGGGACGTAACTCTATTGTTTACGTCACGCTATGTTTTGTAAACAAATCCACGTTGTACAATTTACGGGTTTAGTGAGAAAAATAATCAAACACCGATGATTAGGGCAAGATAAGGAAATCTCCGACACCCTTGGGTAAGATTTCTTTACATCTGCAACTCGGCAGAGCCTCGTTGCAGACTTGAAATCTTACCCTCGGGGTGTCGGAGATTTCCTTATCTTGCCCTAACACCGGTGTTAGATTCTTATAATCTTCAACAAAATTAATGTGTGGCTATAATCAGGTTTGTTCATATCTAGGTCCTATTATACTTTATTTGACCTGATAATATATCGTTTGAGCTGTACATATACTACGATTTTCTTCAAAAATTTCAAACTGTCATGATGAATCTTACTATTTCTGTAGAGTTCTTCCACTTATTCTGAATATCGTTTTTATGACGACCATTTTGATAGAAATACTACATGGTGTTAAGCAGCATTCATTCTTTAATTTTCAAGGTTTTTTTTTTTTTTTTTTTTGTTTAAGTGTCAGTGATGTTTTGTTTTTACTTTTATTGTTGTTAATGGTTTAATTTATTTGATAATTAGAAATAGTTTTGGGGAATTTATTTCTCATGGACTTACAGGAATTATAGGTCCATTGGTTGATACATGTATTGGTGATCGCCCTAAATTCAATTAATAATTCGGGGAGAATTTGCATAAGGACATTTTTTTCTTTTAAAATTTGCAAATAGATGACTATTTTTATTCCCAGACTCTGATTTTTATTGCAGGAATCACAACAGAAGACAATTTAAGAGGTGGGGCAGGTCAAACAATGTTCATTTTAAATAGTGCAAATTTGAACATCCCCCCACCCCCATATCAGTACACCTTCAGTAAAAATCAACATGAGGCTTTTGGGGGAACGTTTTCCACTTCTTTTTTGTTCTTTTATGTTCAAAAATTAATGTAACATCTTTCAAAAATTATATTTTTGTTTCTTTAGAACTGTTGTTTTGTGGAATTGTCACAATGTGTTTGGTTTTTTAACTTTTCTACAATTACACACTTTGATGTATATTTATGTTTACACCAAAAGGAATGGTCTTAAATCAGTTCACAAATTTTTGAATTGTTCCACACTATGCATTTGGGTTAGAAATGGTTCTATAAGACAGAACAATAATTTTTTTTTTTGGGGGGGGGGGGGTTAAAAAAATGTAAATCAAAATTCTGTAAAATGCAAAAGTTGTATTTTATTTATATTTTAAAATGATCATATATTTCAAACTATTTAATATCATTTAATAACATTAATCATCAATAAATTGTGCAATATTTATTTTTTATTCACTTCATATTTTCATAGTTAATTAGTATTCACATTTTATACATGCCATTTAAGCATAAACATTTAAAGAAAAGGATCTCAAACAAGTTGTTAGGGCAATAGTAAAAAAATGTTTAAAGTTATTAAAAAAATTGTTAACATTTACAATGTATATTAAAATAAAAAAAATATGTTTATAAGAATAACAATTCTCAAAATTATCAATCTGAACTTTAAAGTCTATCAAATAAATCTGCATTCTTTGTACAAATGTATTGTGTTTGTGAAATTTACACTGTGTCTATGCAATTGATGTTCTGCTTTAAATTGGTGTATAAATATGATAAAAATATGGTAAGAAAAGGAAAATTGGAGGGGGAAAAAATCAGATTTAAAAGGCTTTTTCAGTAAAATGATATTCTTTGGAAAACCAAGAAAGTACAACTTATTTTCTTAGCATAAAAAGACAAGTACTTGTAACAGTAAGCCATTTTTCTAGATTTTTTTTTTGAAACTTTGCATTAAAAAACTGAAATGTTTTACACTGGGAATTAATTTTGACTAAGAACAGTGGCAAATCCTGCTAAGGGAGGGGGGCATTGACTACCAAAGAAGAATCAAGGCACCACTGGTTTCTGTCATTTCATACAAAATCAAAAAAAATCTAAAACTACCACTGAGAAAATTAATGTTGATCTGACCTCCCTGTGATTAAAAATGGAATAGTCCAAAGGTGAAGGAGTTATGTTTATAAATGGTAATTGGTTATTCTACTTTAAGTGCAAGGGTATTATGTTTTGAATATTGGTTTCGAAAAATCTTGATTTAATTTTATACATACATGTATGTTTCATTTAATAATATAGCGACAATGATTTCAAACAATATAAGGTTCTATGCTCTTCATAATCATATAGTGTTTGGCTTTTTCAATATTTTTGGTAGAGCGCATCTGATGAGTCTTAGATAGACAAAATGCGCATCAAGTGTAGCAAAATTAATTGTCTGAAACTTTGTTGTCATTTTAATTACAATAATCATGTGTAAAATCTTTTTAAAAAATTGATATCTTTTCTTTATTTTTCACGACACAAAGTAACTTTTTATGATCTTGATGTCTGAAAATTCTTTTAATAGCCACAAGCATTATCTTGTCAAAACTTTATTTACAACATTGTATTAAAACAAATTTATGATGAACAATACTTTTAAAAATTATATTAATGAATAGATTTATTATATTTTTTTCATGTTCATACAATAAAAAGTTGTATTATGTTTCATGATTTGTTTCATTTAGGCCATAATGAAATACGGTAATTCATATTTTCTCATCCTAGTTTCTTTAAAATATGGGGCGGCAGGCAAATTTTATTATTTTTATCCATTTTCATAAAATATTTTCATGTTTTAGGAAGTTGGCCAGAAAAGAACATAATTTTCCAAGCAATCAAAATAAAACTTTTAAGAGAAGACTTAGGGGGGGGAGATGATTTTTTGATTTTTGAGGAGGCTAAAATAATTCAGGCAGGATGAGAATCTAGGATATTTTGTATATTGACCTTATGGGATTAACTTATAAATACAATAATGTTGCTGATCAGTTACAGTATAGAAAGTTTAATGACAATAAGACTGAAGTTTTTTATGTTTTCTGAAGCCTAAAGAAACACTTCTTTTTATGTTGTCTGTTTCTTAATGTTCGTTCGTACCAGTTGATTTTGTATTGGCCTTTACAGACTTCTTATTAACTAATATGGCGGTCTTCCATGGAATATGTATGTTGCCTGCATCTTAAAATATTCAGTATACAGGAAGTAGATGAGTTACGGCTATAAGATTGCTTTACACCATCTTAGTTCTAGTACTATAGGAGGAAGGTAGATGCCAAATATCAAGAGGCTGTGTCATGTAGTTGACTGGAAAACTGTGACAGATATTTTTGTGAAGACGCACAATAAAGTGGCTCCTACATGTTGCAGGCGACATAAAAAACCCATTGGTACTTCTTACATGATCACCTCAGCAAACAATTGAATCACATAGCAACAAACAGAAACAAACGCATCTCTAGGTCACTTTTGTAAAGTAGTTTATATGTAACATGTGTATTCTATTGTCAGATGAATAAGTTGGATTTGGTATTGCAATGAATAAACGGAATATCTATAAAAGGAGATAAAGAAAATATCTGATTGGAATCATATTTTTAACAGGAATATGGTAACATACGTATCATATGTATTACATGTACTGGTTTCAGCTGGAAAAATTAAGTTTACGCATATGAAAATAGTCTTTAACCACTCGGACTATATTTTCAATTTAATATTTCAGAGAAGGAGGTTTGGCACTATAAATCCTAGTTCAACTTTGTCAAGTTCCGTACTTTTGTTAAATTGACGGTGATTTCTTAGACATTTAACAAAAAATTTAGACCACAATCTCTCTTGATCCATCACTGAAAATAATACATGATGAATAGAATCAGTGGTAGAATGACTGATGGTCAACATAAACAAGAGGCTCACAGAAGCCTGAATTGCTCACTTGGTCTAGGGTCTCTTCAATGTGTTGTTTTAAGCCTTCATTACATTTTTGATCAAATGGATACTTAAAGAGCAAATTAATTGAAGGTTTAAGCAAGCAACAGCTTTTCTCCATATTTAATAAGCTTTGGCTAGGAGAGCTTATAAGGACAAATGCATCAACAAATTATTTATAATACACCGCATCACTAGGCACACCTACCATACCAATATTTGTCAGTAAGAGGGACTGAACTTGATCCATGCAAGTTTTCATGGGTGTTGAAAATAAAGATAACAGCCATCATCCTAAGTATGCCATGTGTTATGCATCACTCAGAGCAGCTACCATACCATTATGGTTGATGTGGTACTTTTCAGTATTTAAAGCGGAAAGGGCTTTTACCCGACTCCTCAACAGAATTTGATAAAATTTTGTAGAATTGTTTGTCAGTGATATGTTATTAATCATATCGCACCACAATTTTGATTTGACAAATTTTATAGGAGTTATGGGACTTTATCGACTTTGTTCATTTTAGGTCACAGGAACACTTTGCGAGTACAACTCCTCTAAGACTGCTCAACAGATTTTGATTGAGTTTTGTAGGATTGTTTGTCATATGTAGTTAATCATATCGCACTGCTATCTTGATTCAACAAATTTTATAGGAGTTTTGCGACTTTAGTGACTTTGTTCTTTTTCGGTCATTGTGAGCACAGATTTTGATGAAATTTTGTAAGATTTTTTGTCATGATGATACTGTAGGTTATTATATCACAATGCAAGTTTCAACTTTAATACACAACAGGGGACAATAGCTATGAGTAGTAATCTTGTTGATGTGGCACTTGTCAGTAAGTGGGAAAGGACTTAAACCATTCTTCTGTAAGTGGCAAGGTTCCCACTATTTTTTGGACACAAAATTCAAGGGTTTTTCAAGGACTTTTCAAGGGTATTGAGGTCATTTTCAACGATTGAAATAGTCTGCAAAAATTAAATCCAACATTTTTTGGCCTTTTTTTATCAAACGGTCAACAAATCTGCATATTACAAAATTCCAGGGTTTTTCAAGGATATTTGATAAAATTCAAAAGTTTTTCAAGGATATTTGATAAAATTCAAGGATTTTTCCAGGTTTTTGAACATTGAAATGAAATTCAAGGACTTTTCCAGGTTTCCTTGAATTCAAGGATGGTGTGGGAACCCTAAAGTGGTCATCCATGCAGAAATTAAAGTTTGTTTTTGCCTACAAAAACGATGTCTCCCCCCGTTTCCCCCAAAAGTTCCAAGTTCAAAGAACCATAACTCCCACAAACATTTGAGAATCAAAATTTCCTGGTAACATGCACAACTACATATGATGTTCTTCCTATATACCAAGTTTCATTGAATTCGGTTCAGTAGTTTCAGAGGAGTTGCGCTGACAAGATGATAAATGAGGATTTTCAGCAATTTTCTAAGTTCAAAGGGCCATAACTCCTACAAAAATTTGAGGATTAAAATTTCCTGGTAATATGCACAACTACATATGGTGTCCTTCCTATATACCAAGTTTCGTTGAATTCGGTTCAGTAGTTTCAGAGGAGTTGCGCTGACAAGATGATAAATAAGGATTTTCAGCAATTTTCTAAGTTCAAAGGGACGTAACTCCTACAAAAATTTGAGGATCGAAATTTCCTGGTAAGATGCACAACTACATATGGTGTCCTTCCTATATACCAAGTTTCATTGAATTCGGTTCAGTAGTTTCAGAGGAGTTGCGCTGACAAGATGATATTTGAGGATTTTCAGCAATTTTCTAAGTTCAAAGGGCCGTAACTCCTACAAAAATTTGAGGATCAAAATTTCCTGGTAATATGCACAACTACATATGGTGTCCTTCCTATATACCAAGTTTCGTTGAATTCGGTTCAGTAGTTTCAGAGGAGTTGCGCTGACAAGATGATATTTGAGGATTTTCAGCAATTTTCTAAGTTCAAAGGGCCATAACTCCCACAAAAATTTGAGGATCAAAATTTCCTGGTAATATGCACAACTACATATGGTGTCCTTCCTATATACCAAGTTTCGTTGAATTCGGTTCAGTAGTTTCAGAGGAGTTGCGCTGACAAACTTTGTGACGGACAGACGGACGGACGGACAGACGGACGGACGGACACGACAAAAACAATATGTCTCCCCACAAAAGTGGGGGGAGACATAAATATAGGTCATCGCCAGAATTCGAAGCATGTATTGTGCTAGGCATTACTAGCTGAAACCTGTAACAAATATGCTTGATGTGGCACTTTTCAGTATACAGCTATGGATCATCATCATTCGATAAGTGGGTGCGGACGCCAACGCATCTGTAAATGACCATTCATGTGTAAAATGTAGGTCACAGCCAGCACCTGAAACATGCATTGTGCTAAGCATCGCTAGCTGCATATACTATCAATATGGTTGATGTGGCACTTGTAAGAAACTGAATATGGACCTTAAATATTCTGACTACGCACTCGTGTATCACATAAGACCCATTACTTCCTGGGGTGAGCTAAAAATGGTCTTTTCTCCAGTTTAATAAGAAGAAATTACTTCACAAAGTTTTAATTTTTTCTACATGTACAATGTATTAACAATGTCAAAATGATAGGCGATGATAAAATACACATAATGAAGTTACACATTGAGATGACAGACAAAATGTAATGGTCCTATGTTAGTCAATTAACGACATGAATGAGAAAAACATGAAAAAAGTATCGTTCAAGTATTTTTCTTACAAATCTCTATAATTTTTTTTATATATATATAATCTAAAAATAAAAAGAATTAAGAACCGGAACAACCTCTACTTGGAGTGTAACCATGGCAACAGAGATAAATTATTTAAATCTTGATATGCAGTCTGTACAACAGATTTATATAGTTTTCAACTATTATCTATTTTTTCAATTTTGATTTTGACTATGTTCAAAGAGTAATGAGACAATTTTCTATAATAATAAAAAATGTTTTGATCAGATAACACATGTACTTTCAGGAATAAAAAATAAGATCATGGTCTTTGCCAAAAATCAGATATTTTCAAATTCAATATCTAAATTTGAATCTGAATCTAGAATGAAAATTTGCTATTTATGATATTGTATATACATGTAGGTCTGGTTTGATGACAAATATTTTAAAGCAAAGACTATGATCATTAAAAACATACACACAGTTTATCAAATCTGGCTTGGCAAACTGGAACTTTAATATTAAATTTCAGGAAAGTAATTTTTAATTTTAAGAGTTAAAATCTAAACATAATGCATAAAATCGCATTCTAATTTTTTTCTAGATATTTTTTTACAATGATTTATACAACAAATTAAAATAACTTTAAGTTAGTAATCAACCAATACAATAAGGCTGTTTGCTTTACAACAAATGCATGAGAGAGTGAAAAAAAAACTTGAAATCAAAACCAAAGACATAATTATTTGTACAAAAGGTATCGACATAATTTGACATCTCCTCATTGTTTTAAGAAGTCATTGATTTTCGTCCCATAAAAATCCAATGACTTGTATAAAATTTGATGACCAGAATTACAACAACAAATTGTTCATAGTCCGCCTGTCTGTTGCTGAAACACGTCTATCGAGTCACCATCTTCCATGTCCAACTAAAAAAGAAGAAATATTTATATAGAAAATCAATCCATAACAAAATCAGTTGGCTGGACTTCGTGATGAAAGTTTAAAATTTGTTACAGATTTCACAGGAATAACTACATGTAAATTGTATTGGTTTTGGATGCAGCCAAACGATAGCACAGGAATGGGTTTCAGATCTGTTCCTTACTTTGTTTTTGACCTTAAGATCCACTGAACTGATTGGTACAACACTAACATACATGTACAGTACAAACAGGGACTTATTGTGAAAGATGCCTCTCAGAGACAGTGTCTAACTTTTGATGTCAGACAGGAAATCAGACATCTGCCTCTCAGAGACAGGGTAATAAAACAGCATGAAGTGGTTACAAAATGATCATGCATAAATCCTACAATTTAATTGAAATGATTATTCAATAAAATAATAACACTTTAACAATTATAAACATGTTAAGGAAAAAAGATTTTAGAAAATATGACTTTAAAATTTTTAGTAATTGTTTTTTAAATATTGTTGAAGATCAGAAATTCACAAAATAATTTACAATATTTTTTATTTATAAATTTATTTAACTTTGTTGAATTTGTACACATGAAGATGCATATAATGTGTTTTCTATATGTATTTTTATTGAAATCAATTTTTCATATTCAATCAATTTTATTTAGATATTATTTTTTAAAGAATTATTCTTTAAGTTTCTATAAAAAAATCATTCAGGTAAATATGACAATATGACATATTTATGACCATTTTCTTATTCACCTGTGTTCTCAAGTAATAAAATAAAAACCATGACATTAATTGATATTAAAAAGTAAATGAAATAAACACTTTTTGTTTTAATGATAAAAAAAAATGATAATACATTGATAATAAATAAAAAGAATTAAAACAGAAAAAAATATTTTAAAAAAATGTTTAAAAATTGTGATTGAGAAAGTGCAGCCATAGCTTTTTGAAATAGTTTATTATAATTAATTTTTAATCAGTATATCTATATCTTGACTGTCTTTATATAAAAAAAAAACTTTACATGGTTTTGATTAAAAAAAAATTAATAATGTTATATAATAAAAATTCAAAAAACTTTTTTAATATTTTTTTTATTTGGGTAGTTATTTTACTCATTATTGACTTTGTTTGAATGTTTAAATTAAATGAGTTGTCTATTTATTTTTAGTCAAATCAAATTTCTTTTATTCAACTAAATTAGACTTTGTTTTTAAAGAAAATAAAAAAAAAACAGATCCTTTTAAAAAAAAGTATTAAGGTTCATAAAATTTTACAGGTAAGTGTGACATGGTGACAAATTTATTACCCTTTTCCTGTTCACTTGGAGTATGAAAACAGCAGGATATAAACATTTTATTGCTTTGGTCAGGCAGGGTATGAGACATGTCAGACATGGCTGTCTCTCAAAGACAATCATAGAAATAAGTCCCTGTTTGTACTGTACATGTACGTAACAATAGAAGATTTATTGGGATCGATTGGTTCACTACCAATTGCTCAAATTTTTAAATGTCTTGAGCAATTTACTTACAATGTATACCAAGGATTTAGGACAAATACATTTATTATCAATTGCTCAAATTTTTAAATGTCTTGAACGATTTACTTATACCAAGGATTTAGAACAAAGACAATTAAAGTTTGTTTTTGCCTACAAAAACGATGTCTCCCCCCGTTTCCCCCAAAAGTTCCAAGTTCAAAGAACCATAACTCCCAAAAACATTTGAGAATCAAAATTTCCTGGTAACATGCACAACTACATATGATGTTCTTCCTATATACTAAGTTTCATTGAATTCGGTTCAGTAGTTTCAGAGGAGTTGCGCTGACAAGATGATAAATGAGGATTTTCAGCAATTTTCTAATAAATGAGGATTTTCAGCAATTTTCTAAGTTCAAAGGGCCGTAACTCCTACAAAAATTTGAGGATTAAAATTTCCTGGTAATATGCACAACTACATATGGTGTCCTTCCTATATACCAAGTTTCGTTGAATTTGGTTCAGTAGTTTCAGAGGAGTTGCGCTGACAAGATGATAAATAAGGATTTTCAGCAATTTTCTAAGTTCAAAGGGACGTAACTCCTACAATAATTTGAGGATCAAAATTTCCTGGTAACATGCACAACTACATATGGTGTCCTTCCTATATACCAAGTTTCATTGAAGTCGGTTCAGTAGTTTCAGAGGAGTTGCGCTGACAAGATGATAATTGAGGATTTTCAGCAATTTTCTAAGTTCAAAGGGCCGTAACTCCTACAAAAATTTGAGGACCAAAATTTCCTGGTAATATGCACAACTACATATGGTGTCCTTCCTATATACCAAGTTTCATTGAATTCGGTTCAGTAGTTTCAGAGGAGTTGCGCTGACAAGATGATATTTGAGGATTTTCAGCAACTTTCTAAGTTCAAAGGGCCATAACTCCCACAAAAATTTGAGGATCGAAATTTCCTGGTAATATGCACAACTACATATGGTGTCCTTCCTATATACCAAGTTTCGTTGAATTCGGTTCAGTAGTTTCAGAGGAGTTGCGCTGACAAGATGATATTTGAGGATTTTCAGCAATTTTCTAAGTTCAAAGGGCCATAACTCCCACAAAAATTTGAGGATCAAAATTTCCTGGTAATATGCACAACTACATATGGTGTCCTTCCTATATACCAAGTTTCGTTGAATTCGGTTTAGTAGTTTCAGAGGAGTTGCGCTGACAAACTTTGTGACGGACAGACGGACGGACGGACAGACGGACGGACGGACATGACAAAAACAATATGTCTCCCCACAAAAGTGGGGGGAGACATAATAATACTGATTGAAGTTTTACATGTAAAATTGATATTCTTGATTTATTAACATCAGCTGATAGATGCGTCTAAGCTAGCTGTCAGCAACAGCGAGTGTTGAGTTCTTAAACAACTTCCAATGTCTCATTTTTTCTTCTTGCCTTTCTATGTCCCAATTTATGTCTTGTTAAATTGAACTTTTATTTATTTGAATTTACTGTGCTTTGTTAGAGACTATCAATAAAGGGGAAAGGGACACTTCTTCAACATCTCATCATTTTCCATTTCCATTCGCAATGTGTTGTGTGCAGTCAGTGATGTCTTCAGAATATCCTATTTTTTCCCTAAACATGGAAATTGGAATTCTTTCAAGGCCTAGTGAAAACCATAACTATTTCTAACCTGTGCAGGGTTGTCCATTTCATTTATTGGATTTCCGTCAAATCTGAATCGTACTGCTCCCATTTTTAAACCCTGAAACAGAAACCAACAACAAAATAACAATCATAAACCACCTGAATAAGTAAAATGTGAAATAAATTGTAGTACAAGTTACATCTTTAGCAGCCAAAATAAAAAATACTTGTTCTTCCTGTTTCATTCACTTCTGAAACGAGATAAGTCTAAGAATGTAGCCACAAGTCTAATGGTCCTAGACATGATACCCAGTAAAATTGCATATGGACTTTTGTCTGATAATGGCCTGATTACAAATATACGTAAAGAAAATTTGTGAAAAATAATGATTTCGGGCTTGTGCTGAAAAAGTTTTTTAACATGGTTAGACATGCTGGATGTCCGCACTGCTGCATGAAGACATTTTTATGTGAAAGAGAAATATATTGAATTATAATAACTATTACTTGAGAAGAGATTACATATGAAAATAGTTATAGTTTAATTTACTTACCGCTCGATCACAATATGCTGACATCAATTTACGTAGAGGTGTATTTCGTTTAATTTTAAAGTGTACCACACTACCATCCTGTCCAGTAACTTTTAAATTGATGTGTTCTGATCCCTCAGGCTTTACGTCTTCCTAGAAAATAATAATAACTGGATTATGATAAAGTTAAGTACATGTAAAAACAAGAAAATATCCTAAATACATACTGTGGTTTCATTATTATTCGTGGGGTATCAATTTTCATGGTTTTCGTGGGTGGCCGTGACCCACAAAATTTGATACTCCACAAAAAGGAAATTTAACATTGATCTGTATGCTGCAGACTTCAGAACCACGAATTTAAGATTCCATGAAATGGTCCTTTTTCATGAAACAAGAAAATTGGTACCCACGAACTTGTAACACCCCGTCTCTCAACATTTTTTCTTGCAGTCACTGAACATTATGTTGATGCAAGGGTATAATTTTATGATGATTTGGTATGCTCATTTCCCAATGTATAGGTGTTTAAAATTCCGTGATGACATCAATGATGATCATGATTCTTGGAAAATAATCTAAACCTACATGTACAAATACTTAAACCTAAAGGTAAGCCCATAATAGGATGGACGGACCTGAACACTATGCCTCTCTCCTTTCGTAAATGGGGTCAATAAATCATTTGGTTCATCATAATAATTTTGAAATCAAGGTTTTTTCTAAGATTTAAACATTTGGTCAAGAATTTTTAACCATTCCTGGATTTACTTTTGTTTTGCTGTGGGGCATCATAAACAGATAAAGAAATTCTGATTGCTGTTATCGATGTCTACAAATATGATAAATAATAATACTTTATTGTCATGTAAATCAATACAATATAAATTGAATATTTGACATTTAAATTAAAAATAAAGTTATAAACAAAAACACAAAACATTGACAAAATCATAAATTGGTCTATGAGCCCCGTCCTCAGTTCTAATGACTGTTTCTAAAATGAAAGAACCTAGACTCTGAATTTGTTCGATAATTTCTAGGGTTTAAAATTGTTGTAAGGGTTTCAGAATATGATTGTGACTTATTTGGATCATTTGTCAATATAGAGTGATTATTGTTTAGAGGGATATTGAAGTCAGAAAAGAGACTAGTTCTTAATTGTTTATTAAGTTCACAAGTGAAAAAGAAATGAACTTCGTCGTCTAAGTTATAATTATTACAAAACTTACAAATTCGTTGCTCTCGCGGAACCTTTTTATATCTATCAGTCTCTATTTCAAGAGAATGGTCTGATATATGAAATTTTGATATCAGTTTTCGAGTATCAAAATTATAGTAAGTTAGGTAAAATTCCTTTTCAAAATCACTTTTCAGCGATTTATATAAACATGTGATAAAAAGATTTTATTTTGGTTATTTAAATTTGAAACTTTTACATAATTAACAGTCAGGGAGATCATCAAAAACAGTTATATTTTTTTTATAACCATTCTAGGTTACTTATTTTTACTTTTTTAGTCAAATTTGAGTTACTTCCCTTGATTTTTTTAATAATGTAACCAGTTTCAGTTATTTTTCTATTTTCTTACTGAAAATGACTAATTTTACAAAAGTGTAAAATTTTCTTTTAATTCTAATCTTAAATCTAAAGTTTTGATCTTAATTGATAGATTATCAATGACTTTACAAGGTTTATTTATTGGAAATCATTATTTAAGCACTGGTGCTGTGATAATGACATTTTAATTTCCCATGGGCATTATCTTTGAGAGGCTTGCGTACCAATAAGATAAGCTTGCAATTTCAAACTCATAGCTGAACTACACAGTTTAAAGTTCAATTAATGCAGAAAAAATTTTGCCTAGTGGGGGAAAATACACTAACTATGAAAATTTGTAGGTTTGAAAGTGATCAATTTAACAAAAGTAACTGAAAATGGTTATCTTTTTAAATTCAGATAACCTAAATCAGTTATAAAAATTATAACTTATTTTGATGATCTCCCTGACTGATTAAGATTTGTATAGTAATCTAGAGTTTTAATACATATGATTTAATAGAAAGTATGTTGGTTTTGGTTGTACATGAAGATAATCTCTCATAATCTAAATATGAGATGTCGTTAATAGCGTGATGGAGATCGCAACTACTTGTTGTCTGAAAATATGCAAAAGACAAAACAAAAAACATTCTTGTTCTCAACATGTTTGAAATTCATGGTTATTTTACAACCTTGGAGATATTGGGTATGCAATACTGTGGTTTCATTATTATTCGTTGGGTATCAATTTTCGTGGGTGGCATTGACCAACGAAATCTGATACCCCACGAAAAGGAAATTCAACATTGATCTACATTGTGGAGAGTTCAGAACCACGAATTTAAGAATCCACGAACTGATAATTTTTCAGTCAAAATTGGTTCCCACGAAAATAAATGAATCCACAGTAATTATCTTTTTAGAATGAACATGATGAACGACTGTGGCGAACTCCAGAATTTTTTTATACAAGAAAATTGACCTGGAAGTGGAACCAATTTACAACCCTTTTAGAAATTTGGATCAGTTCATTTGAGCTATTAAGGCTAGCTATAAAACAGACTTCATATCTGATGAAAGAGGGGACCGAAAAAGGGGGGGTATTTCTCACATGGTGATATAAATAAATAAGAAATGGGCTCTTCAGTAGCGATTTTCAAGTTTCCATAAAGCAAAATCTGGATTTTTCCAAAGAAAATTAAATAATCTTTCAGAAATATTAATGATTAAATATGTACACATGATATGTAGTCGTAGACGCTACATGTGCCGGTGACAAATTTCAATTTGTAGCGCGGGAACAATTTCTCACATTTAACAAGATTTTTAAGCTTGATCGCCGTTCAAATGGGTGGAAAACAACCATTATTAACTATCCTGTGTGTTTTTACCTTTTTCTGATCGTCTGACATTGTAAGTTTATGTGAAGACGTTAAAAAATTGCCTGTTTATGGCCTAACTTCCAAACCGAAAATAAATATGGCGCACAAAGAAAATGTGATTTCCTAACGCCAATATTAAACGCTCTCTCATTGGTCAATTATTTTCGGTTCTATTTTAGTCTTTCTACCTTTTTTCTGTGAACCTTTTGATAATTTACAATGAAATATTTATGAAAATAAGGGGACTGTGATAAATTGTGATTTTCTCTGACCGAAAATAAGGAAACAAATTTAGTTTCTCCATAATTCATAAAATGGATGTTACTATAAATATCTACTAATAAAATGGAGTGTAATTTTTTCTTTGTGTAAAGTAGGTTACGGGGTCATTCGGTACATTTTTTCACGTTTTCAAAAACGTGATTTTCTATGAAAAAATATTGACTTTATAATGTGTTAAAACAACAACACGAGTTTCAAGCAAATATATACTCGGAACTGGCCATTCTTTTCATAAAAAAGTAAATTTTGAATGCATGTTCGTTAATGAGTATGTCCGTTAATAGGCCCGAGACCATAGTTATTTTTTCCAAATTTTTAATGCATTTTCAATATAGCCTTATGTGAAATTAAAAAAATCGCACCATTTCTTTTTAAATAAAACTTTGGCCACATAAAGTTCATTAGCTTCCAGAACATTAGTTAAAAATTCAGAAAATCCTACCGTCTAAAAAAATTTTGAATTTTTTTTTAAATTTACACCTAAGAGGGTCAGAAAAGAGGTGCTTGAAAAATGAAAAAATCACCTTTTTGCACTTAGCCGAATCACAACTTTATCAATGAATTTCAAAAAAATTAAAGTTTGATAAATTTATACTATCTTTAATCTCTCATTTCACTCCAAGTTCATCCTTTAGTCATAAAAACTAACATTACAATAGCATTTACAAGAAATACTATGTTTTAATAGGGACTATATTATTGGACAACGAAAATTGAAGGGAGCTAACTGTGGTCTCGTACCTAATAGTCCTCAGAAAAGCCTCGGACAGTCTAATAAAATTATTTTCACATAGAATAGTCTTTTTCCAACTGAACTGCCAAGTTTCAAAGTGATCAGACCAACAATAGTGAAATTATTAGCACTACAAAACACTAGTTGCATATAAGAATTTTTATCGAAAATACACCAGGAAAATCCATGAGGCCTATTTGGCCAATTTTTTTTTATTTCACAAAAGTTCACAAAACTAATGGCTGAAATCAATAACATTATCCCCTCTGAGCATGGAAAACACAAGTTTCAGTGAAATATCTGCATGGTTTCAAATTTTGACCCTTTCCAATATTTGTGGATAGGAAAATTAGCCATTTTAGCCTTATTGAGGGGTACATGTATGGCCATGAGAATTTTTTAAGAAAGGAAATGAAATGTTGAGACTAAAAGGGGTTTAAAATGTTAAATACATAATAAGCTTACAAAATAAAACCAAAAAACACCATATACATATGAAAAATATGTTATAAATAGTGTTTAGGAGTGGATAAATGGTGTAATTTCAAAATGCTTTTTCCCTACACATCACTAAAAACTAATGTTTGAGGGTAAAAAAATGTAAAAAATGCAACAACTTGCAACAATAAAGGTGTATTTAGTATGAGATGATGATGATGAACAGAATTTAACAGCAAAAAGACTAGTCATTGCACTTTAGATGAAAATTGGTTCAAGACTCATGTGCGAAATAAGGAAAAACGGCCAAATCTACAGCAAGAAATGGGGGATATTTTCAATCCTGTGACTTTTTCTATGAAATCCAGAGACCTTTCATGTGCTATTTTGTGTTGTTTAGCTATTTTTCAGTTTATTCTGACTGTTTTTTCTATTATATACCCTAAACAGACAAATTACATTGATATGGCATTCATAGGTCCAACACAAAAAAGCTTATCTGCTGCCGCAGCCCCATTTTGCAAGTAGTAAAATATTTTTTTTTCAGAAATAATTAATAAAGTCTAGTTTAAACAGTTTCCTTACATCATATAAGAAGATTTATAGCTGTTGTAGCGCTCTGGAAGTCATAATCTGCAAGCATTGGCCCTATAAATGTTAAAATAATACAAAACAGGCCATTACCATTGAAAATCCCATAGACATACAAATATGGCTAAATATGGCAAATATTGAGATAAACTCATGAAATAAAGGCTGAAATTGAAAGAACTTATTAATCTAAACAACTTAAAACCATTAATGGCATTGCAAAATAATTCTAAGAGGTGTAAATAGGCCATTCTTACCCCTCTAATAAGGCCCGAGACCATAGTTATTTTTTCCAAATTTTTAATGCATTTTCAATATAGCCTTATGTGAAATTAAAAAAATCGCACCATTTCTTTTTAAATAAAACTTCGGCCACATAAAGTTCATTAGCTTCCAGAACATTAGTTAAAAATTCAGAAAATCCTACCGTCTAAAAAAATTTTGAATTTTTTTTTTAATTTACACCTAAGAGGGTCAGAAAAGAGGTGCTTGAAAAATGAAAAAATCACCTTTTTGCACTTAGCCGAATCACAACTTTATCAATGAATTTCAAAAAAATTAAAGTTTGATAAATTTATACTATCTTTAATCTCTCATTTCACTCCAAGTTCATCCTTTAGTCATAAAAACTAACATTACAATAGCATTTACAAGAAATACTATGTTTTAATAGGGACTATATTATTGGACAACGAAAATTGAAGGGAGCTAACTGTGGTCTCGTACCTAATAGTCCTCAGAAAAGCCTCGGACAGTCTAATAAAATTATTTTCACATAGAATAGTCTTTTTCCAACTGAACTGCCAAGTTTCAAAGTGATCAGACCAACAATAGTGAAATTATTAGCACTACAAAACACTAGTTGCATATAAGAATTTTTATCGAAAATACACCAGGAAAATCCATGAGGCCTATTTGGCCAATTTTTTTTTATTTCACAAAAGTTCACAAAACTAATGGCTGAAATCAATAACATTATCCCCTCTGAGCATGGAAAACACAAGTTTCAGTGAAATATCTGCATGGTTTCAAATTTTGACCCTTTCCAATATTTGTGGATAGGAAAATTAGCCATTTTAGCCTTATTGAGGGGTACATGTATGGCCATGAGAATTTTTTAAGAAAGGAAATGAAATGTTGAGACTAAAAGGGGTTTAAAATGTTAAATACATAATAAGCTTACAAAATAAAACCAAAAAACACCATATACATATGAAAAATATGTTATAAATAGTGTTTAGGAGTGGATAAATGGTGTAATTTCAAAATGCTTTTTCCCTACACATCACTAAAAACTAATGTTTGAGGGTAAAAAAATGTAAAAAATGCAACAACTTGCAACAATAAAGGTGTATTTAGTATGAGATGATGATGATGAACAGAATTTAACAGCAAAAAGACTAGTCATGCAGCACTTTAGATGAAAATTGGTTCAAGACTCATGTGCGAAATAAGGAAAAACGGCCAAATCTACAGCAAGAAATGGGGGATATTTTCAATCCTGTGACTTTTTCTATGAAATCCAGAGACCTTTCATGTGCTATTTTGTGTTGTTTAGCTATTTTTCAGTTTATTCTGACTGTTTTTTCTATTATATACCCTAAACAGACAAATTACATTGATATGGCATTCATAGGTCCAACACAAAAAAGCTTATCTGCTGCCGCAGCCCCATTTTGCAAGTAGTAAAATATTTTTTTTTCAGAAATAATTAATAAAGTCTAGTTTAAACAGTTTCCTTACATCATATAAGAAGATTTATAGCTGTTGTAGCGCTCTGGAAGTCATAATCTGCAAGCATTGGCCCTATAAATGTTAAAATAATACAAAACAGGCCATTACCATTGAAAATCCCATAGACATACAAATATGGCTAAATATGGCAAATATTGAGATAAACTCATGAAATAAAGGCTGAAATTGAAAGAACTTATTAATCTAAACAACTTAAAACCATTAATGGCATTGCAAAATAATTCTAAGAGGTGTAAATAGGCCATTCTTACCCCTCTAATAAATAGTCCTCAGAAAAGCCTCGGACAGTCTAATAAAATTATTTTCACATAGAATAGTCTTTTTCCAACTGAACTGCCAAGTTTCAAAGTGATCAGACCAACAATAGTGAAATTATTAGCACTACAAAACACTAGTTGCATATAAGAATTTTTATCGAAAATACACCAGGAAAATCCATGAGGCCTATTTGGCCAATTTTTTTTTATTTCACAAAAGTTCACAAAACTAATGGCTGAAATCAATAACATTATCCCCTCTGAGCATGGAAAACACAAGTTTCAGTGAAATATCTGCATGGTTTCAAATTTTGACCCTTTCCAATATTTGTGGATAGGAAAATTAGCCATTTTAGCCTTATTGAGGGGTACATGTATGGCCATGAGAATTTTTTAAGAAAGGAAATGAAATGTTGAGACTAAAAGGGGTTTAAAATGTTAAATACATAATAAGCTTACAAAATAAAACCAAAAAACACCATATACATATGAAAAATATGTTATAAATAGTGTTTAGGAGTGGATAAATGGTGTAATTTCAAAATGCTTTTTCCCTACACATCACTAAAAACTAATGTTTGAGGGTAAAAAAATGTAAAAAATGCAACAACTTGCAACAATAAAGGTGTATTTAGTATGAGATGATGATGATGAACAGAATTTAACAGCAAAAAGACTAGTCATGCAGCACTTTAGATGAAAATTGGTTCAAGACTCATGTGCGAAATAAGGAAAAACGGCCAAATCTACAGCAAGAAATGGGGGATATTTTCAATCCTGTGACTTTTTCTATGAAATCCAGAGACCTTTCATGTGCTATTTTGTGTTGTTTAGCTATTTTTCAGTTTATTCTGACTGTTTTTTCTATTATATACCCTAAACAGACAAATTACATTGATATGGCATTCATAGGTCCAACACAAAAAAGCTTATCTGCTGCCGCAGCCCCATTTTGCAAGTAGTAAAATATTTTTTTTTCAGAAATAATTAATAAAGTCTAGTTTAAACAGTTTCCTTACATCATATAAGAAGATTTATAGCTGTTGTAGCGCTCTGGAAGTCATAATCTGCAAGCATTGGCCCTATAAATGTTAAAATAATACAAAACAGGCCATTACCATTGAAAATCCCATAGACATACAAATATGGCTAAATATGGCAAATATTGAGATAAACTCATGAAATAAAGGCTGAAATTGAAAGAACTTATTAATCTAAACAACTTAAAACCATTAATGGCATTGCAAAATAATTCTAAGAGGTGTAAATAGGCCATTCTTACCCCTCTAATAAATAGTCCTCAGAAAAGCCTCGGACAGTCTAATAAAATTATTTTCACATAGAATAGTCTTTTTCCAACTGAACTGCCAAGTTTCAAAGTGATCAGACCAACAATAGTGAAATTATTAGCACTACAAAACACTAGTTGCATATAAGAATTTTTATCGAAAATACACCAGGAAAATCCATGAGGCCTATTTGGCCAATTTTTTTTTATTTCACAAAAGTTCACAAAACTAATGGCTGAAATCAATAACATTATCCCCTCTGAGCATGGAAAACACAAGTTTCAGTGAAATATCTGCATGGTTTCAAATTTTGACCCTTTCCAATATTTGTGGATAGGAAAATTAGCCATTTTAGCCTTATTGAGGGGTACATGTATGGCCATGAGAATTTTTTAAGAAAGGAAATGAAATGTTGAGACTAAAAGGGGTTTAAAATGTTAAATACATAATAAGCTTACAAAATAAAACCAAAAAACACCATATACATATGAAAAATATGTTATAAATAGTGTTTAGGAGTGGATAAATGGTGTAATTTCAAAATGCTTTTTCCCTACACATCACTAAAAACTAATGTTTGAGGGTAAAAAAATGTAAAAAATGCAACAACTTGCAACAATAAAGGTGTATTTAGTATGAGATGATGATGATGAACAGAATTTAACAGCAAAAAGACTAGTCATGCAGCACTTTAGATGAAAATTGGTTCAAGACTCATGTGCGAAATAAGGAAAAACGGCCAAATCTACAGCAAGAAATGGGGGATATTTTCAATCCTGTGACTTTTTCTATGAAATCCAGAGACCTTTCATGTGCTATTTTGTGTTGTTTAGCTATTTTTCAGTTTATTCTGACTGTTTTTTCTATTATATACCCTAAACAGACAAATTACATTGATATGGCATTCATAGGTCCAACACAAAAAAGCTTATCTGCTGCCGCAGCCCCATTTTGCAAGTAGTAAAATATTTTTTTTTCAGAAATAATTAATAAAGTCTAGTTTAAACAGTTTCCTTACATCATATAAGAAGATTTATAGCTGTTGTAGCGCTCTGGAAGTCATAATCTGCAAGCATTGGCCCTATAAATGTTAAAATAATACAAAACAGGCCATTACCATTGAAAATCCCATAGACATACAAATATGGCTAAATATGGCAAATATTGAGATAAACTCATGAAATAAAGGCTGAAATTGAAAGAACTTATTAATCTAAACAACTTAAAACCATTAATGGCATTGCAAAATAATTCTAAGAGGTGTAAATAGGCCATTCTTACCCCTCTAATAAATAGTCCTCAGAAAAGCCTCGGACAGTCTAATAAAATTATTTTCACATAGAATAGTCTTTTTCCAACTGAACTGCCAAGTTTCAAAGTGATCAGACCAACAATAGTGAAATTATTAGCACTACAAAACACTAGTTGCATATAAGAATTTTTATCGAAAATACACCAGGAAAATCCATGAGGCCTATTTGGCCAATTTTTTTTTATTTCACAAAAGTTCACAAAACTAATGGCTGAAATCAATAACATTATCCCCTCTGAGCATGGAAAACACAAGTTTCAGTGAAATATCTGCATGGTTTCAAATTTTGACCCTTTCCAATATTTGTGGATAGGAAAATTAGCCATTTTAGCCTTATTGAGGGGTACATGTATGGCCATGAGAATTTTTTAAGAAAGGAAATGAAATGTTGAGACTAAAAGGGGTTTAAAATGTTAAATACATAATAAGCTTACAAAATAAAACCAAAAAACACCATATACATATGAAAAATATGTTATAAATAGTGTTTAGGAGTGGATAAATGGTGTAATTTCAAAATGCTTTTTCCCTACACATCACTAAAAACTAATGTTTGAGGGTAAAAAAATGTAAAAAATGCAACAACTTGCAACAATAAAGGTGTATTTAGTATGAGATGATGATGATGAACAGAATTTAACAGCAAAAAGACTAGTCATGCAGCACTTTAGATGAAAATTGGTTCAAGACTCATGTGCGAAATAAGGAAAAACGGCCAAATCTACAGCAAGAAATGGGGGATATTTTCAATCCTGTGACTTTTTCTATGAAATCCAGAGACCTTTCATGTGCTATTTTGTGTTGTTTAGCTATTTTTCAGTTTATTCTGACTGTTTTTTCTATTATATACCCTAAACAGACAAATTACATTGATATGGCATTCATAGGTCCAACACAAAAAAGCTTATCTGCTGCCGCAGCCCCATTTTGCAAGTAGTAAAATATTTTTTTTTCAGAAATAATTAATAAAGTCTAGTTTAAACAGTTTCCTTACATCATATAAGAAGATTTATAGCTGTTGTAGCGCTCTGGAAGTCATAATCTGCAAGCATTGGCCCTATAAATGTTAAAATAATACAAAACAGGCCATTACCATTGAAAATCCCATAGACATACAAATATGGCTAAATATGGCAAATATTGAGATAAACTCATGAAATAAAGGCTGAAATTGAAAGAACTTATTAATCTAAACAACTTAAAACCATTAATGGCATTGCAAAATAATTCTAAGAGGTGTAAATAGGCCATTCTTACCCCTCTAATAAATAGTCCTCAGAAAAGCCTCGGACAGTCTAATAAAATTATTTTCACATAGAATAGTCTTTTTCCAACTGAACTGCCAAGTTTCAAAGTGATCAGACCAACAATAGTGAAATTATTAGCACTACAAAACACTAGTTGCATATAAGAATTTTTATCGAAAATACACCAGGAAAATCCATGAGGCCTATTTGGCCAATTTTTTTTTATTTCACAAAAGTTCACAAAACTAATGGCTGAAATCAATAACATTATCCCCTCTGAGCATGGAAAACACAAGTTTCAGTGAAATATCTGCATGGTTTCAAATTTTGACCCTTTCCAATATTTGTGGATAGGAAAATTAGCCATTTTAGCCTTATTGAGGGGTACATGTATGGCCATGAGAATTTTTTAAGAAAGGAAATGAAATGTTGAGACTAAAAGGGGTTTAAAATGTTAAATACATAATAAGCTTACAAAATAAAACCAAAAAACACCATATACATATGAAAAATATGTTATAAATAGTGTTTAGGAGTGGATAAATGGTGTAATTTCAAAATGCTTTTTCCCTACACATCACTAAAAACTAATGTTTGAGGGTAAAAAAATGTAAAAAATGCAACAACTTGCAACAATAAAGGTGTATTTAGTATGAGATGATGATGATGAACAGAATTTAACAGCAAAAAGACTAGTCATGCAGCACTTTAGATGAAAATTGGTTCAAGACTCATGTGCGAAATAAGGAAAAACGGCCAAATCTACAGCAAGAAATGGGGGATATTTTCAATCCTGTGACTTTTTCTATGAAATCCAGAGACCTTTCATGTGCTATTTTGTGTTGTTTAGCTATTTTTCAGTTTATTCTGACTGTTTTTTCTATTATATACCCTAAACAGACAAATTACATTGATATGGCATTCATAGGTCCAACACAAAAAAGCTTATCTGCTGCCGCAGCCCCATTTTGCAAGTAGTAAAATATTTTTTTTTCAGAAATAATTAATAAAGTCTAGTTTAAACAGTTTCCTTACATCATATAAGAAGATTTATAGCTGTTGTAGCGCTCTGGAAGTCATAATCTGCAAGCATTGGCCCTATAAATGTTAAAATAATACAAAACAGGCCATTACCATTGAAAATCCCATAGACATACAAATATGGCTAAATATGGCAAATATTGAGATAAACTCATGAAATAAAGGCTGAAATTGAAAGAACTTATTAATCTAAACAACTTAAAACCATTAATGGCATTGCAAAATAATTCTAAGAGGTGTAAATAGGCCATTCTTACCCCTCTAATAAATAGTCCTCAGAAAAGCCTCGGACAGTCTAATAAAATTATTTTCACATAGAATAGTCTTTTTCCAACTGAACTGCCAAGTTTCAAAGTGATCAGACCAACAATAGTGAAATTATTAGCACTACAAAACACTAGTTGCATATAAGAATTTTTATCGAAAATACACCAGGAAAATCCATGAGGCCTATTTGGCCAATTTTTTTTTATTTCACAAAAGTTCACAAAACTAATGGCTGAAATCAATAACATTATCCCCTCTGAGCATGGAAAACACAAGTTTCAGTGAAATATCTGCATGGTTTCAAATTTTGACCCTTTCCAATATTTGTGGATAGGAAAATTAGCCATTTTAGCCTTATTGAGGGGTACATGTATGGCCATGAGAATTTTTTAAGAAAGGAAATGAAATGTTGAGACTAAAAGGGGTTTAAAATGTTAAATACATAATAAGCTTACAAAATAAAACCAAAAAACACCATATACATATGAAAAATATGTTATAAATAGTGTTTAGGAGTGGATAAATGGTGTAATTTCAAAATGCTTTTTCCCTACACATCACTAAAAACTAATGTTTGAGGGTAAAAAAATGTAAAAAATGCAACAACTTGCAACAATAAAGGTGTATTTAGTATGAGATGATGATGATGAACAGAATTTAACAGCAAAAAGACTAGTCATGCAGCACTTTAGATGAAAATTGGTTCAAGACTCATGTGCGAAATAAGGAAAAACGGCCAAATCTACAGCAAGAAATGGGGGATATTTTCAATCCTGTGACTTTTTCTATGAAATCCAGAGACCTTTCATGTGCTATTTTGTGTTGTTTAGCTATTTTTCAGTTTATTCTGACTGTTTTTTCTATTATATACCCTAAACAGACAAATTACATTGATATGGCATTCATAGGTCCAACACAAAAAAGCTTATCTGCTGCCGCAGCCCCATTTTGCAAGTAGTAAAATATTTTTTTTTCAGAAATAATTAATAAAGTCTAGTTTAAACAGTTTCCTTACATCATATAAGAAGATTTATAGCTGTTGTAGCGCTCTGGAAGTCATAATCTGCAAGCATTGGCCCTATAAATGTTAAAATAATACAAAACAGGCCATTACCATTGAAAATCCCATAGACATACAAATATGGCTAAATATGGCAAATATTGAGATAAACTCATGAAATAAAGGCTGAAATTGAAAGAACTTATTAATCTAAACAACTTAAAACCATTAATGGCATTGCAAAATAATTCTAAGAGGTGTAAATAGGCCATTCTTACCCCTCTAATAAATAGTCCTCAGAAAAGCCTCGGACAGTCTAATAAAATTATTTTCACATAGAATAGTCTTTTTCCAACTGAACTGCCAAGTTTCAAAGTGATCAGACCAACAATAGTGAAATTATTAGCACTACAAAACACTAGTTGCATATAAGAATTTTTATCGAAAATACACCAGGAAAATCCATGAGGCCTATTTGGCCAATTTTTTTTTATTTCACAAAAGTTCACAAAACTAATGGCTGAAATCAATAACATTATCCCCTCTGAGCATGGAAAACACAAGTTTCAGTGAAATATCTGCATGGTTTCAAATTTTGACCCTTTCCAATATTTGTGGATAGGAAAATTAGCCATTTTAGCCTTATTGAGGGGTACATGTATGGCCATGAGAATTTTTTAAGAAAGGAAATGAAATGTTGAGACTAAAAGGGGTTTAAAATGTTAAATACATAATAAGCTTACAAAATAAAACCAAAAAACACCATATACATATGAAAAATATGTTATAAATAGTGTTTAGGAGTGGATAAATGGTGTAATTTCAAAATGCTTTTTCCCTACACATCACTAAAAACTAATGTTTGAGGGTAAAAAAATGTAAAAAATGCAACAACTTGCAACAATAAAGGTGTATTTAGTATGAGATGATGATGATGAACAGAATTTAACAGCAAAAAGACTAGTCATGCAGCACTTTAGATGAAAATTGGTTCAAGACTCATGTGCGAAATAAGGAAAAACGGCCAAATCTACAGCAAGAAATGGGGGATATTTTCAATCCTGTGACTTTTTCTATGAAATCCAGAGACCTTTCATGTGCTATTTTGTGTTGTTTAGCTATTTTTCAGTTTATTCTGACTGTTTTTTCTATTATATACCCTAAACAGACAAATTACATTGATATGGCATTCATAGGTCCAACACAAAAAAGCTTATCTGCTGCCGCAGCCCCATTTTGCAAGTAGTAAAATATTTTTTTTTCAGAAATAATTAATAAAGTCTAGTTTAAACAGTTTCCTTACATCATATAAGAAGATTTATAGCTGTTGTAGCGCTCTGGAAGTCATAATCTGCAAGCATTGGCCCTATAAATGTTAAAATAATACAAAACAGGCCATTACCATTGAAAATCCCATAGACATACAAATATGGCTAAATATGGCAAATATTGAGATAAACTCATGAAATAAAGGCTGAAATTGAAAGAACTTATTAATCTAAACAACTTAAAACCATTAATGGCATTGCAAAATAATTCTAAGAGGTGTAAATAGGCCATTCTTACCCCTCTAATAAATAGTCCTCAGAAAAGCCTCGGACAGTCTAATAAAATTATTTTCACATAGAATAGTCTTTTTCCAACTGAACTGCCAAGTTTCAAAGTGATCAGACCAACAATAGTGAAATTATTAGCACTACAAAACACTAGTTGCATATAAGAATTTTTATCGAAAATACACCAGGAAAATCCATGAGGCCTATTTGGCCAATTTTTTTTTATTTCACAAAAGTTCACAAAACTAATGGCTGAAATCAATAACATTATCCCCTCTGAGCATGGAAAACACAAGTTTCAGTGAAATATCTGCATGGTTTCAAATTTTGACCCTTTCCAATATTTGTGGATAGGAAAATTAGCCATTTTAGCCTTATTGAGGGGTACATGTATGGCCATGAGAATTTTTTAAGAAAGGAAATGAAATGTTGAGACTAAAAGGGGTTTAAAATGTTAAATACATAATAAGCTTACAAAATAAAACCAAAAAACACCATATACATATGAAAAATATGTTATAAATAGTGTTTAGGAGTGGATAAATGGTGTAATTTCAAAATGCTTTTTCCCTACACATCACTAAAAACTAATGTTTGAGGGTAAAAAAATGTAAAAAATGCAACAACTTGCAACAATAAAGGTGTATTTAGTATGAGATGATGATGATGAACAGAATTTAACAGCAAAAAGACTAGTCATGCAGCACTTTAGATGAAAATTGGTTCAAGACTCATGTGCGAAATAAGGAAAAACGGCCAAATCTACAGCAAGAAATGGGGGATATTTTCAATCCTGTGACTTTTTCTATGAAATCCAGAGACCTTTCATGTGCTATTTTGTGTTGTTTAGCTATTTTTCAGTTTATTCTGACTGTTTTTTCTATTATATACCCTAAACAGACAAATTACATTGATATGGCATTCATAGGTCCAACACAAAAAAGCTTATCTGCTGCCGCAGCCCCATTTTGCAAGTAGTAAAATATTTTTTTTTCAGAAATAATTAATAAAGTCTAGTTTAAACAGTTTCCTTACATCATATAAGAAGATTTATAGCTGTTGTAGCGCTCTGGAAGTCATAATCTGCAAGCATTGGCCCTATAAATGTTAAAATAATACAAAACAGGCCATTACCATTGAAAATCCCATAGACATACAAATATGGCTAAATATGGCAAATATTGAGATAAACTCATGAAATAAAGGCTGAAATTGAAAGAACTTATTAATCTAAACAACTTAAAACCATTAATGGCATTGCAAAATAATTCTAAGAGGTGTAAATAGGCCATTCTTACCCCTCTAATAAATAGTCCTCAGAAAAGCCTCGGACAGTCTAATAAAATTATTTTCACATAGAATAGTCTTTTTCCAACTGAACTGCCAAGTTTCAAAGTGATCAGACCAACAATAGTGAAATTATTAGCACTACAAAACACTAGTTGCATATAAGAATTTTTATCGAAAATACACCAGGAAAATCCATGAGGCCTATTTGGCCAATTTTTTTTTATTTCACAAAAGTTCACAAAACTAATGGCTGAAATCAATAACATTATCCCCTCTGAGCATGGAAAACACAAGTTTCAGTGAAATATCTGCATGGTTTCAAATTTTGACCCTTTCCAATATTTGTGGATAGGAAAATTAGCCATTTTAGCCTTATTGAGGGGTACATGTATGGCCATGAGAATTTTTTAAGAAAGGAAATGAAATGTTGAGACTAAAAGGGGTTTAAAATGTTAAATACATAATAAGCTTACAAAATAAAACCAAAAAACACCATATACATATGAAAAATATGTTATAAATAGTGTTTAGGAGTGGATAAATGGTGTAATTTCAAAATGCTTTTTCCCTACACATCACTAAAAACTAATGTTTGAGGGTAAAAAAATGTAAAAAATGCAACAACTTGCAACAATAAAGGTGTATTTAGTATGAGATGATGATGATGAACAGAATTTAACAGCAAAAAGACTAGTCATGCAGCACTTTAGATGAAAATTGGTTCAAGACTCATGTGCGAAATAAGGAAAAACGGCCAAATCTACAGCAAGAAATGGGGGATATTTTCAATCCTGTGACTTTTTCTATGAAATCCAGAGACCTTTCATGTGCTATTTTGTGTTGTTTAGCTATTTTTCAGTTTATTCTGACTGTTTTTTCTATTATATACCCTAAACAGACAAATTACATTGATATGGCATTCATAGGTCCAACACAAAAAAGCTTATCTGCTGCCGCAGCCCCATTTTGCAAGTAGTAAAATATTTTTTTTTCAGAAATAATTAATAAAGTCTAGTTTAAACAGTTTCCTTACATCATATAAGAAGATTTATAGCTGTTGTAGCGCTCTGGAAGTCATAATCTGCAAGCATTGGCCCTATAAATGTTAAAATAATACAAAACAGGCCATTACCATTGAAAATCCCATAGACATACAAATATGGCTAAATATGGCAAATATTGAGATAAACTCATGAAATAAAGGCTGAAATTGAAAGAACTTATTAATCTAAACAACTTAAAACCATTAATGGCATTGCAAAATAATTCTAAGAGGTGTAAATAGGCCATTCTTACCCCTCTAATAAATAGTCCTCAGAAAAGCCTCGGACAGTCTAATAAAATTATTTTCACATAGAATAGTCTTTTTCCAACTGAACTGCCAAGTTTCAAAGTGATCAGACCAACAATAGTGAAATTATTAGCACTACAAAACACTAGTTGCATATAAGAATTTTTATCGAAAATACACCAGGAAAATCCATGAGGCCTATTTGGCCAATTTTTTTTTATTTCACAAAAGTTCACAAAACTAATGGCTGAAATCAATAACATTATCCCCTCTGAGCATGGAAAACACAAGTTTCAGTGAAATATCTGCATGGTTTCAAATTTTGACCCTTTCCAATATTTGTGGATAGGAAAATTAGCCATTTTAGCCTTATTGAGGGGTACATGTATGGCCATGAGAATTTTTTAAGAAAGGAAATGAAATGTTGAGACTAAAAGGGGTTTAAAATGTTAAATACATAATAAGCTTACAAAATAAAACCAAAAAACACCATATACATATGAAAAATATGTTATAAATAGTGTTTAGGAGTGGATAAATGGTGTAATTTCAAAATGCTTTTTCCCTACACATCACTAAAAACTAATGTTTGAGGGTAAAAAAATGTAAAAAATGCAACAACTTGCAACAATAAAGGTGTATTTAGTATGAGATGATGATGATGAACAGAATTTAACAGCAAAAAGACTAGTCATGCAGCACTTTAGATGAAAATTGGTTCAAGACTCATGTGCGAAATAAGGAAAAACGGCCAAATCTACAGCAAGAAATGGGGGATATTTTCAATCCTGTGACTTTTTCTATGAAATCCAGAGACCTTTCATGTGCTATTTTGTGTTGTTTAGCTATTTTTCAGTTTATTCTGACTGTTTTTTCTATTATATACCCTAAACAGACAAATTACATTGATATGGCATTCATAGGTCCAACACAAAAAAGCTTATCTGCTGCCGCAGCCCCATTTTGCAAGTAGTAAAATATTTTTTTTTCAGAAATAATTAATAAAGTCTAGTTTAAACAGTTTCCTTACATCATATAAGAAGATTTATAGCTGTTGTAGCGCTCTGGAAGTCATAATCTGCAAGCATTGGCCCTATAAATGTTAAAATAATACAAAACAGGCCATTACCATTGAAAATCCCATAGACATACAAATATGGCTAAATATGGCAAATATTGAGATAAACTCATGAAATAAAGGCTGAAATTGAAAGAACTTATTAATCTAAACAACTTAAAACCATTAATGGCATTGCAAAATAATTCTAAGAGGTGTAAATAGGCCATTCTTACCCCTCTAATAAATAGTCCTCAGAAAAGCCTCGGACAGTCTAATAAAATTATTTTCACATAGAATAGTCTTTTTCCAACTGAACTGCCAAGTTTCAAAGTGATCAGACCAACAATAGTGAAATTATTAGCACTACAAAACACTAGTTGCATATAAGAATTTTTATCGAAAATACACCAGGAAAATCCATGAGGCCTATTTGGCCAATTTTTTTTTATTTCACAAAAGTTCACAAAACTAATGGCTGAAATCAATAACATTATCCCCTCTGAGCATGGAAAACACAAGTTTCAGTGAAATATCTGCATGGTTTCAAATTTTGACCCTTTCCAATATTTGTGGATAGGAAAATTAGCCATTTTAGCCTTATTGAGGGGTACATGTATGGCCATGAGAATTTTTTAAGAAAGGAAATGAAATGTTGAGACTAAAAGGGGTTTAAAATGTTAAATACATAATAAGCTTACAAAATAAAACCAAAAAACACCATATACATATGAAAAATATGTTATAAATAGTGTTTAGGAGTGGATAAATGGTGTAATTTCAAAATGCTTTTTCCCTACACATCACTAAAAACTAATGTTTGAGGGTAAAAAAATGTAAAAAATGCAACAACTTGCAACAATAAAGGTGTATTTAGTATGAGATGATGATGATGAACAGAATTTAACAGCAAAAAGACTAGTCATGCAGCACTTTAGATGAAAATTGGTTCAAGACTCATGTGCGAAATAAGGAAAAACGGCCAAATCTACAGCAAGAAATGGGGGATATTTTCAATCCTGTGACTTTTTCTATGAAATCCAGAGACCTTTCATGTGCTATTTTGTGTTGTTTAGCTATTTTTCAGTTTATTCTGACTGTTTTTTCTATTATATACCCTAAACAGACAAATTACATTGATATGGCATTCATAGGTCCAACACAAAAAAGCTTATCTGCTGCCGCAGCCCCATTTTGCAAGTAGTAAAATATTTTTTTTTCAGAAATAATTAATAAAGTCTAGTTTAAACAGTTTCCTTACATCATATAAGAAGATTTATAGCTGTTGTAGCGCTCTGGAAGTCATAATCTGCAAGCATTGGCCCTATAAATGTTAAAATAATACAAAACAGGCCATTACCATTGAAAATCCCATAGACATACAAATATGGCTAAATATGGCAAATATTGAGATAAACTCATGAAATAAAGGCTGAAATTGAAAGAACTTATTAATCTAAACAACTTAAAACCATTAATGGCATTGCAAAATAATTCTAAGAGGTGTAAATAGGCCATTCTTACCCCTCTAATAAATAGTCCTCAGAAAAGCCTCGGACAGTCTAATAAAATTATTTTCACATAGAATAGTCTTTTTCCAACTGAACTGCCAAGTTTCAAAGTGATCAGACCAACAATAGTGAAATTATTAGCACTACAAAACACTAGTTGCATATAAGAATTTTTATCGAAAATACACCAGGAAAATCCATGAGGCCTATTTGGCCAATTTTTTTTTATTTCACAAAAGTTCACAAAACTAATGGCTGAAATCAATAACATTATCCCCTCTGAGCATGGAAAACACAAGTTTCAGTGAAATATCTGCATGGTTTCAAATTTTGACCCTTTCCAATATTTGTGGATAGGAAAATTAGCCATTTTAGCCTTATTGAGGGGTACATGTATGGCCATGAGAATTTTTTAAGAAAGGAAATGAAATGTTGAGACTAAAAGGGGTTTAAAATGTTAAATACATAATAAGCTTACAAAATAAAACCAAAAAACACCATATACATATGAAAAATATGTTATAAATAGTGTTTAGGAGTGGATAAATGGTGTAATTTCAAAATGCTTTTTCCCTACACATCACTAAAAACTAATGTTTGAGGGTAAAAAAATGTAAAAAATGCAACAACTTGCAACAATAAAGGTGTATTTAGTATGAGATGATGATGATGAACAGAATTTAACAGCAAAAAGACTAGTCATGCAGCACTTTAGATGAAAATTGGTTCAAGACTCATGTGCGAAATAAGGAAAAACGGCCAAATCTACAGCAAGAAATGGGGGATATTTTCAATCCTGTGACTTTTTCTATGAAATCCAGAGACCTTTCATGTGCTATTTTGTGTTGTTTAGCTATTTTTCAGTTTATTCTGACTGTTTTTTCTATTATATACCCTAAACAGACAAATTACATTGATATGGCATTCATAGGTCCAACACAAAAAAGCTTATCTGCTGCCGCAGCCCCATTTTGCAAGTAGTAAAATATTTTTTTTTCAGAAATAATTAATAAAGTCTAGTTTAAACAGTTTCCTTACATCATATAAGAAGATTTATAGCTGTTGTAGCGCTCTGGAAGTCATAATCTGCAAGCATTGGCCCTATAAATGTTAAAATAATACAAAACAGGCCATTACCATTGAAAATCCCATAGACATACAAATATGGCTAAATATGGCAAATATTGAGATAAACTCATGAAATAAAGGCTGAAATTGAAAGAACTTATTAATCTAAACAACTTAAAACCATTAATGGCATTGCAAAATAATTCTAAGAGGTGTAAATAGGCCATTCTTACCCCTCTAATAAGGCCCGAGACCATAGTTATTTTTTCCAAATTTTTAATGCATTTTCAATATAGCCTTATGTGAAATTAAAAAAATCGCACCATTTCTTTTTAAATAAAACTTTGGCCACATAAAGTTCATTAGCTTCCAGAACATTAGTTAAAAATTCAGAAAATCCTACCGTCTAAAAAAATTTTGATTTTTTTTTTAAATTTACACCTAAGAGGGTCAGAAAAGAGGTGCTTGAAAAATGAAAAAATCACCTTTTTGCACTTAGCCGAATCACAACTTTATCAATGAATTTCAAAAAAATTAAAGTTTGATAAATTTATACTATCTTTAATCTCTCATTTCACTCCAAGTTCATCCTTTAGTCATAAAAACTAACATTACAATAGCATTTACAAGAAATACTATGTTTTAATAGGGACTATATTTGGACAACGAAAATTGAAGGGAGCTAACTGTGGTCTCGTACCAATATTCATCAAGTTGTTGGCAGATTGAGCAAAATATTGTATTTAATACTTAGGTTAATTTAAAACATTTATAATCTTAGTCTCTATACCATCAGTTCTAGTAGTATAGATAAAGAAGTTTATGTGATTTTTATTTTTCTCGTTAAAGAGCTGGTCATTCAATTAATCGGACCGTTGATTACAAAAAAAGCACTGACCTCGAGCATTACACTTATACAGCGTGGATTTACTAAAACCTAAATAAAACAGCGGTTGAACGATGGTCAGACATATCAGAGGGGCATCAAGGGGATGACGGGATCGAAGGGTTAGTTAAGGTGCGACGTTACGTTAAAAACGACGTCACCGATAAAATTTACCCGTACACTGAAAAATCCGTCTGAACGTTGTGAAAAGCAACGTCAATTTTAGTTAGATTCTATTACGTTTTTCCCGTATAGGCAATGTTCGCGAGTCTGTACCTCAAAAACGAAGTCCGTGACATATCCTTTATTTTACATAAATGCATTGCAAATTTTCCAAGTAATATCATATTAGTTTTTGGTCAAAATTTGGATATCGTTAGTCCATTTTTGGGTATTAAAAGTAAACATGATTGGTGTTGAAGCTCTTTTTTCCCTATATGTCTTTGTTAATTTCCCGCCAAAAATGCAGTTTTCAAATGCATTTATTTGAAAAACGAGGTCCGTGACCCCCATTGTTTACTTCATATATGGATGTATATCACTTAGAACTATGTGTCTACCAATTTTCATTAAAATCTGGATATATGCCATTTGGTATCGTCCCACCTTAAGATGGGATCGACGTTACATTAAAAATGACGTTACCGATAAAAATTACCTGAGGTAGTACTCCACAATTAGGATTTTTTCACAGTATTGTTTTCGTATGTGGCCCCTGTGAACTTTTTTGTTGATTCGTGTTGGTCTTAAAAGAAGACAAATAAAAAATCTGGACCCGTTATATAAAAATTACGATCCACGGTTATTGTTTTAAAGAATAATTTCGAAAAAATCAATACAAATGATCATAAAGCGTCGCTTCCGGCTGTGCATGGTGACCAGCGGATGGGCTTAAATTTAAATGTGCTAATTTTAGATTTTAAGTTTGAACAATTTTAGCGGAAAAAAGAGCCGAAGTCGGATAGGTTTATTTGGTCTTAAAAGAAAGGACTGTTCTCGGGCTTTCATTTCATACATGTTACGTTTCACCTGAACCGAAAGCTCGACTACTGGCAACGTTCAAAAAAGGGACAAAACCCCGATTTTTGCGTATTTTTGTCCCCAAATTTTTGACAAATGTTAAAAGTTGCTAGGGGCAACGAGTACAACAAAGAAACCAAATACGGCACTAAACACGACTAAACATGCCCGGAGTTTGGAACATCACCTAGTTTAAAGTGCAAATAGCAGTTTAAGCGATTACAAGAACCCGGGACAAAATAGTCAACGTCGAGCACATGCAAAAATGAGCTAAATAAATTAATTGTGGAGTACTACCTGAACACCGAAAAATCCGTCTGAACGTCGTGAAAAGCAACGTCAATTTTAGATGGATTCTTTTGCTTTTTTTTGCGTATAGGCAATGTTTACGAAACCGCGCCTAAAAAACGAAGCCCGTGACATGATCCTTTACTTTACTTCTCAAGGAATATTATGTTAGTTTTTGGTCATAACTTGTATATCGAGAGTACATTTTGTGTACAAAAAGTAAAAATAAATGGTGTTGAAGCTGTGTTGTTCCTATATAAGTCTGTTAATTTCCCGCCAAAATTGCAGTTTTCAAATGCATTTATTAGAATTAAGGTTAATATGGACACCTATACTGAAAAAAATTCTGTCATTAAACATTTGATTTTATGGTCTAAAATGAAACATGTCATTAATATCCTTTATTTAAAATAGAAATAAGGATAGGTCACCATGCTCGTTTTTGCAATATAAGTGGTTAAAGTATGCCTGAATTACAATAGATTATATAGGAACGGCAAAATTTTAGCCATAAAATCATGTCTCAGAAAAATTCCTTACAATAGGATCTTGTTTTTATTTTGTCAAAAGTTATATTTTTACCTATATGTTAAAATAAAACATAGAAAACAGGGGGTCACCAGCTTAGATTTTTGTCTACTATTGAATTCCATTGTAAATATCGGGTAATTTTGAAGTGAGTTATCTCCCTTGTTTTTGTCAAAAATTGCGTTATTCAAGAAACGATTGATGCAATTGTTAAACAATTGAATATTTATTACTCATTTCAATAAATTCAAATATTCTATTCTTTATTATTGACTTTATAGACACTGGTCTTAAATTTTGCATTTTAAAGGTACAAAAGTCATGTGACACCTGTCTGCATTAACCTTAAACGAAGTCAGTAAACACCATTTTTTATTTCATATATTGATGTAAAGAACTACATGTATATGTCTACCAATTTTTATTAAAATTTGAATATATTTCATTTGGTATCGCCCCACCTTTCACACAAGTCTTACAAGATACAAGATACAAATGTTTTGGTTTTTTTTTCAATTAAAGACACTCTTGCAGGCAGTTAAATCACAATATATACAATAATTGAATGATTGGTTAAGTAACATTAAGGTTAATGCAGACAGGTGTCACATGACTTTTGTACCTTTAAAATGCAAAATTTAAGACCAGTGTCTATAAAGTCAATAATAAAGAATAGAATATTTGAATTTATTGAAATGAGTAATAAATATTCAATTGTTTAACAATTGCATCAATCGTTTCTTGAATAACGCAATTTTTGACAAAAACAAGGGAGATAACTCACTTCAAAATTACCCGATATTTACAATGGAATTCAATAGTAGACAAAAATCTAAGCTGGTGACCCCCTGTTTTCTATGTTTTATTTTAACATATAGGTAAAAATATAACTTTTGACAAAATAAAAACAAGATCCTATTGTAAGGAATTTTTCTGAGACATGATTTTATGGCTAAAATGTTGCCGTTCCTATATAATCTATTGTAATTCAGGCATACTTTAACCACTTATATTGCAAAAACGAGCATGGTGACCTATCCTTATTTCTATTTTAAATAAAGGATATTAATGACATGTTTCATTTTAGACCATAAAATCAAATGTTTAATGACAGAATTTTTTTCAGTATAGGTGTCCATATTAACCTTAAAAGAAGAATAAGAAAAAAGAAAAAGAAAAAATATATAATAATTTCAAAGTTGTTAATAGTAATAGGGTTAAATCAGCAAGGGACACATAAAATAGTCCCAAAATATTACTAAGCTAGGTATGTTTTAACTGGACCTGTTTATACTTGGCAGAACAAAAGATTCCAAATGGTTTTAACAAGTGGATCAATATTGATGTCATGTAATGTAGTAATAATAATATTATAAAAACTAATATGAGGTAGGTTTTTAACCTGTGACGCTCCCGAAATCTAAAGTTTTCTAAATTTATTAATTGTACAAGCAAAAATAATTTTAGAAAAAAATATGATGCGACATGAATTCAAACAAAATATATTCGAAAATAAAAACAAACTAGCTTTTCTTGTGGGTCACATAATAATGCATGTGCACTTCATAACGTTCAAAATATGCAAAGCAAAAAGCGTTTAAAAGACGCTGAAAGTTCGGGAAAACAAGCGTGCTATACCGGACGTTGAAGGAAATTCAGCCCATATTGTCATTTCTACCATAATCGCTCCCTTTGGGAGCGTAATAATAATAATTATTGTAACAAAAATGAAATATATCCTGCTCAATGTATCAACCCTAAATTCTACTTACATGTCTTTTGAAACAGAATTTGTGCAATTGATATTGAAAGAAAAGATAAGTACTAGTAACTGAAATGTTTTTAATTTCACTTCACTTTTTACGGACATAACTTTAGAATGTTTGGTGCTGGTATACTACCCATGACCAATCATGAACGTTAAGTTAAGAGATGAAATTATACTGACTTGTACAAAACATTTAATTTTATTTATTTGTTTACCATTTAATTATGTCTACAATTCTTAAAACTTGTATTTAAACTATAAGCAATGTTATTTGATTTTTTTTTTTTGGAAAAGGCGATATTGAGATGTGGAATAAGTGTACGCGACACAACAAACATAAACAAACAGCAATTCAAAAAATCACAAGAAAACAGCAAGCAGTCTTCAACATGACCAAAGGTCACTGCTTACCGTCTTGCATTGGCCCAAGACTTATAATACAATAGAAAAGTTTCAAAACCAATTCCTAAATCATCAACGAAAGACCCAATTCTTGACATAAAACAGTTAACACAGAATGACAAGGACAAACAAAAGCTTTGACAAGGATTTCTGGCTTAGGACAGGCACATATAAAATGTGGCGGGGTTAAACTAGTTTTTTGGGCCCAACCTTCCCCCTATTGTTTATCTTGTACAAAGCACAAAAAATAACACACTTTAAAAATCAAAGTGTCTACACTTCTTAAAACTTGTATTAAAACTATAAGCAATGTTATTTGAATTTTTTTTTGGAAAAAGCAATATAAGACACATACAAAAAAAAAACCCAAAAAACTCGAAAACTTAAGAAAAGGTAAAAGAACATGTCACACACCAGCCAGATTAACAGGAATTTTGGAAAAGTCAAGTGAAATTAATTTACTTTTATTTAAGAAACTAATTCGCTATAGATCACAATACACTTTTTAGAATTTTTAAACTAACCATAATTATACTGTCTTTCCTTCTTCAGCATCAAAAGCTCTACAAAAGTCTCAATTGTGTCGAAGTTGTCAGTTTATCCTTTATAGGGGTTATGGTCTTTTTTCTGGTCAAAAATGGTGCTTTCGATGTTTTTGGTCTATAAAGTAAAAACCATTGCAGATAGAGAAAAGATGCTGTTTACTTAAACCTTCAGCTCATTGAGCTCTACAAAAATCTCAATAAGGTCGAAGCTGTCGGGTGACTTGGTCCATAAAAAGCCCTTATAGCTTAAGAACCAGGTGAGCGATTCAGGCTCATGGGAACTCTTGTTTGGAAATGAAATACAAAAGAGAAAGTCATTTTCAAAATCTTTAAGTCGGATTCTAAACCTGAAAGGGAAAAAAAATATTATATTTACAAATTACAAACGCGAAATCTTGAATAAAACAAGGATAAGCTTTAAAGATGGTCTGGTAGGATATGTATTTCTTGTTCATTTTAACACACCTGTTTGCTGGTGGTAAAAATTCAATCTACGCAAATACAGTGACAGACATTTGAGATATAGCGTATTTCTAAATTTATAACTTGAAGCATGTGCACGCACATTCTTCTCTATCTAGGACATCCGCCGTGCTGTCAGTTGTCATTTGTCGATTGGTCAGGTGCAGTAAAAAGATACTAGGCAAGCACTTCAAGAGTTATAGGTTCTTACATAAGGTCTTGGAAAAGACCGGTTGATCTTTCATGAGTGATAGAATTATTCAGTCTTTTTGCGAGTGGAGCGCAGCGGAACGAGTCAAAAGACCCAAAAAATTCTATCACGAGTGAAAGATCATTGCCGATTTTCCAAGAACGCGTGTAAGTACCTATTTCTTCCGTAAAAATGAAATTTTTATATTCTGAAACCTTAGGTGACTTTATTCTAAAAACCGAAAGTTTAAAATAACATTGCATTTCATTGGTCGACATCATCGATCAATATCAGTACCGACGTTTATTATTGGTTAATTGACCAGTGTGAGATCGCTGTACGTGCTAGCATCTCAAACTGGTCATCTCACACTGAAAAGAGTCATTTACGGAAGAATCTGGCATCTCTTATCTGTATACTGATTTAAGAAGTTGAGTAGAACGAGCGCATTTTTCATGAACATCAATGGTATAGCTCACAAGTGTTTGAGTAGCGTATGAATTCAGAGAAATGAACTCTATTTTTCTCGAGCTGCGCATTTAACAGGGCACAAACTTGATTGATGTTAGGAGAAAGCAGAAAATCTGTAAGTTATAACAAAACTACATGTACATGTATCTGTATACTATTCATCCATAAATCCATCATTAAAGAAAAATGATACACCAATATATGGACCCACTGTATAGTAAGGCCCTAGATTGAAAAAAAAACATAGGTCCTGGGTCTAATATTTAAGTTAGACGAACATTATGTATGTGATCGTCAAATATGGGTCGATAACCGTTGCTGGTGGACCCCCCCCCCCCCGAGGGTAATCACACAAGTCTGGCCGTCAGACTTGTCTGACATGAATTTACCAGCATATTTTGTTTATTACTGATATTTCAGATTGTGTTTTTTTTCTTTAATTTCTACTGCACATAGTCGATACCCTCAGTCCTTGATTTAGGCCCACGTTAGAAATTGATTGGTTGTATAATTTTATTTCCATACTTTTAGTTTTCGACCTTTCAAACCTTTCAATCTTTCAATCATTTGATTCGAATGCTGCTGATGAGAGTTTACTCCTTGAAAAAGACCATACTAGTATATATACATCATAATCATACTGACTGTTTAATATCGTTTATTTTCAATAGCTTATTTGCTTTAAAAATATAGAAAACATGACATTGACTGTTAAAGAAGGAAAACACTCAAATAAACAGCAACCGCATTGTAAAAAATAAATCTTTATGACTCTAGTACGAATGTACAAGCAACTCTTTGTGTACAAATTTATTATATTATTAAGTACACTTTTCTCTTTACATGTGGTATTCACAAATGTACGGGTGCTTTTCCGTACAGCTGACATCACCCCATTCATAATCCGCATCGGAATACTGCAGTAACAGACAATCCTGCACCCCTCCAACATTATTGGGCTGACCCATATGCCAATTTGCATATGTGACGGCATACGGATTTCCGGTTTCGGTCCATTCAAATGTGTGTTCGACTCTGTCGTCACTCCCGCTGGTATAGAATCCTAAACTTCCGACGCTGGAAAGGTCTGCAAAGAGACAGACGAAAAACAACTTAAGGATAAACAATAAACAATGTACCAATCATGCTAAAAGATTACATTGATGCAAAACTTAGCATATATATTCTTAAAATAGAAGGCAAAGTCAAGGTTACTACTGGTAACACAATAGTTTCAACCCATAATACACCACAATTGCAGTTCTAAACTAGTTTATTTACCCGAACTACATACATCCTTATCTGTGCTGCATTCCCTGCAGAGACTCCATGATTATATACAAATTCAATCATTTAAGGATGAATTGATCAGTGTGTTCTAAAGCTAGATGTGTATTTTTATATCAATTAAAAATTGTATTATTTTATAGCGATGTCATACTTTTTAGGGAGCGACCATTTGCATGCATGATTTTTAGGGGGATGATAATTAAAATAAAGAGACAGGATGGCAAAAAAGCAGAAATAAAAAGGCAGGACAGTAGTGCTTTGAATTAAAGGGTAAGTTCACGATTTTTGACATATGGTCTTAAATTGTCCAGAACAATGTTTTATTATAGTTTGCAAAATTTTTCTCTCATATCTTAATTTATAACAAAGATATTGGGGATTATTTATTTGAAATAGTCCCCTACTCTACATTAGGGGACTACTTAAGTTGATCAGAATTTCTACTGAGTAGCAAAAAATCATATTAGTTCAAACGTTTAAGTGATCATGTGGTATGTCCAATAACCAACAAAATAATTAAAATAATAAAAAGTCAACAAGATCATTAAATATTTTCAAATTTATTTCTATGTAAAAATCTATTTAAAAATGTTTTATTAACCTACATATGCATTATCTTTTTCTTTTAAATTTAACTTTATAATAAATTACTTAAAATTAAAATTCTATAATTCAAAAAAAAATTTTTTTTTATATTTATTATTAAGAAAGAAGTTGTGTATTTAAATGTAAGCCATCATACTTCATTGAAAATAATTGTGATATAATCATGTAAATTACAGGTTATTCTTTTTCTAATCCCCCACTGGGTTTGCTAAAAGTGTTAATTAATGTGAATTTATTGTCATTGTCTCTCAGCAGGTACCTGTGTAATGGTTAGGTTAACATAAATGTAATTAGTCACAGCTGACTTGGGGTGAAATAAACAGGAAATTCTAATTATCAATACCTACACATGTCAAAACCTAATATACAAACATTCAGAAACAAAATTTTATGTACTATTTCATTTTATTTTCATTCTAGCATTGAAAACAATAATGTGATTTATATGGAAGATTATCTCAACACATCATGACTTGAATAATAAAAAATGACTTATTTAGATTGATTTTTATACAAAAAAAAAAACATTATTACTAATCATAGAATAACTCAATTTTGTTACTTTTAAATAAGGATTTTCTATCACTTATTTAAACTGCCATAACACATGCACGCAAAAATATTATATTAATTAGGTAGACGGTGGGTCACTGTCAACAGGAGACTTTGTGGTATTCAGATGTTTTGTGTAATTTAAAATGATAGAAACAAAAAGATAAAAAATAAAATTCCATTTTTGTCAGCTTTTTAAATTGAATATAAAAGTTTAAATGATATAGCATAATTAGATAATGCATTAGAAATCATATGACAAATTTTCATTTTTTTGTGAACTTTCCCTTTAAAGAAATGGCAGGATAGTATTTTTTGGCTGAAATTCTTTTAAAGTACCTTAAAAAAATCAGGCTCCGTTTTTCCTAAAATAAAAAGGCAGGATGAACAAATATCCATTGTCCCCATTAAAATCAAATGGTTGCTCCATTACTGAAGAAATAAGATCATAGTGCTATACCTACCAGTAGACGCTTGAATTGTTCTGACCAGATACTCCCATTCTACCTACCAGTAGATGCTTTAATTGTTCTGACCAGATACTCCTGTTCTACCTACCAGTAGAGGCTTGGATTGTTCTGAACAGATACTCCTGTTCTACCTACCAGTAGATGTTTGAATTGTTCTGACCAGATACTCCTGTTTTACCTACCAGTAGACACTTGGATTGTTCTGACCAGATACTCCTGTTTTACCTACCAGTAGATGCTTGGATTGTTCTGAACAGATACTCTTGTTCTACCTTCCAGTAGAGGCTTGGATTGTTCTGACCAGATACTCCTGTTTTACCTACCAGTAGATGCCTGGATTGTTCTGACCAGATACTCTTGTTCTACCTTCCAGTAGAGGCTTGGATTGTTCTGACCAGATACTCCTGTTCTACCTACCAATAGAGGCTTGGATTGTTCTGACCAGATACTCCTGTTCTGTCTACCAGTAGATGTTTGAATTGTTCTGACCAGATACTCCTGTTCTACCTACCAGTAGACGATTGAATTGTTCTGACCAGATACTCCTGTTCTACCTACCAGTAGAGGCTTGGATTGTTCTGACCAGATACTCCTGTTCTACCTACCAGTAGATGCTTGGATTGTTCTGACCAGATACTCATGTTCTGTCTACCAGTAGATGTTTGAATTGTTCTGACCAGATACTCATGTTCTACCTACCAGTAGATGCTTGGATTGTTCTGACCAGATACTCCTGTTCTACCTACCAGTAGATGCTTGGATTGTTCTGAACAGATACTCCTGTTCTACCTACCAGTAGATGCTTGAATTGTTCTGACCAGATACTCCTGTTTTACCTACCAGTAGAGGCTTGGATTGTTCTGACCAGATACTCCTGTTCTACCTACCAGTAGATGCTTGGATTGTTCTGACCAGATACTCCTGTTCTACCTACCAGTAGACGATTGAATTGTTCTGACCAGATACTCCTGTTCTACCTACCAGTAGAGGCTTGGATTGTTCTGACCAGATACTCCTGTTCCACCTACCAGTAGATGCTTGGATTGTTCTGACCAGATACTCCTGTTCTACCTACCAGTAGATGTTTGAATTGTTCTGATCAGATACTCCTGTTCTACCTACCAGTAGATGTTTGAATTGTTCTGACCAGATACTCCTGTTGTACCTACCAGTAGACACTTGGATTGTTCTGACCAGATACTCCTGTTCTACCTACCAGTAGATGCTTGGATTGTTCTGACCAGATACTCCTGTTCTACCTACCAGTAGATGCTTGAATTGTTCTGACCAGATATTCTTGTTCTACCTACAAGTAGATGGTTGGATTGTTCTGACCAGATACCCCTGTTCTACCTACCAGTAGATGGTTGGATTGTTCTGACCAGATACTCCTGTTCTCCCTACCAGTAGATGCTTGAATTGTTCTGACCAGATACTCCTGTTCTACCTACCAGTAGATGCTTGAATTGTTCTGACCAGATACTCCTGTTCTACCTACCAGTAGATGTTTGGATTGTTCTGACCAGATACTCCTGTTATACCTACAAGTAGATGGTTGGATTGTTCTGACCAGATACTCCTGTTATACCTACCAGTAGATGTTTGGATTGTTCTGACCAGATACTCCTGTTCTACCTACCAGTAGATGTTTGAATTGTTCTGACCAGATACTCCTGTTCTACCTACCAGTAGATGTTTGAATGGTTCTGACTAGATACTCCTGTTTTACCTACCAGTAGACGCTTGGATTTTTCTGACCAGATACTTCTGTTCTATCTACCAGTAGATGCTTGGATTGTTCTGACCAGATACTCCTGTTCTACCTACCATTAGAGGCTTGGATTGTTCTGACCAGATACTCCTGTTCTACCTACCAGTAGATGCTTGGATTGTTCTGTCCAGATACTCCTGTTTTACCTACCAGTAGATGCTTGAATTGTTCTGACCAGATACTCCTGTTCTGTCTACCAGTGCATGCTTGGATTGTTCTGACCAGATACTCCTGTTCTACCTACTAGTAGATGGTTGAATTATTCTGACCAGATACCCCTGTTCTACCAACCAGTAGATGCTTTAATTGTTCTGGCCAGATACTCCTGTTCTACCTACCAGTAGATGCTTTAATTGTTCTGACCAGATATTCCTGTTTTACCTTCCAGTAGAGGCTTGGATTCTTCTGACCAGATACCCCTGTTCTACCTACCAGTAGAGGCTTGAATTGTTCTAACCAGATACTCCTGTTCTACCTACCAGTAGAGGCTTGAATTGTTCTGACCAGATACACCTGTTTTACCTACCAGTAGATGGTTGGATTGTTCTAACCAGATACTCTTGTTCTACCTACCAGTAGAGGCTTGGATTGTTCTGAACAGATACTCCTGTTCTACCTACCAGTAGAGGCTTGGATTGTTCTAAACAGATACTCCTGTTCTACCTACCAGTAGCTGCTTGGATTGTTCTGACCAGAAACTCCTGTTCGTTCTACCTACCAGTAGATTTTTGCATTGTTCTGACCAGATACTCCTGTTTTACCTACCAGTAGATGCTTGGATTGTTCTTACCAGATTCTCCTGTACTACCTACCAGTAGATGGTTGAATTGTTCTGACTAGATACTCCTGGTCTACCTACCAGTAGATGCTTGGATTGTTCTGACCAGATACTCCTGTTTTACCTACCAGTAGATGCTTGGATTGTTCTGACCAGATACTCCTGTTCTACCTACCAGTAGATGCTTGAATTGTTCTGACCAGATACTCCTGTTTTACCTACCAGTAGATGCTTGAATTGTTCTGACCAGATACTCCTGTTTTACCTACCAGTAGATGCTTGAATTGTTCTGACCAGATACTCCTGTTCTGTCTACCAGTAGATGCTTGAATTGTTCTGACCAGATACTCCTGTTCTGTCTACCAGTAGAGGCTTGAATTGTTCTGACCAGATACTCCTGTTATACCTACCAGTAGATGCTTGAATTGTTCTGACCAGATACTCCTGTTCTACCTACCAGTAGATGCTTGGATTGTTCTGACCAGATACTCCTGTTGTACCTACCAGTAGAGGCTTGAATTGTTCTGACCAGATACTCCTGTTATACCTACCAGTAGAGGCTTAAATTGTTCTGACCAGATACTCCTGTTCTGTCTACCAGTAGATGCTTGAATTGTTCTGACCAGATACTCCTGTTCTACCTACCAGTAGATGCTTGGATTGTTCTGACCAGATACTCCTGTTTTACCTACCAGTAGATGCTTGAATTGTTCTGACCAGATACTCCTGTTCTGTCTACCAGTAGATGCTTGAATTGTTCTGACCAGATACTCCTGTTCTGTCTACCAGTAGAGGCTTGAATTGTTCTGACCAGATACTCCTGTTATACCTACCAGTAGATGCTTGAATTGTTCTGACCAGATACTCCTGTTCTACCTACCAGTAGATGCTTTAATTGTTCTGACCAGATACTCCTGTTTTACCTACCAGTAGATGCTTGGATTGTTCTAACCAGATACTCCTGTTATACCTACCAGTAGAGGCTTGGATTGTTCTGACCAGATACTCTTGTTCTACCTACCAGTAGAGGCTTGGATTGTTCTGACCAGATATTCCTGTTCGTCACGGCTGTTCACCGACACCAAACTAGCCTTGATATTTTCTTGTCTACATGCACGTTTAGCGTCGTACCAACTCAGGGGCTGTTTATGAAAGGTATAGACGGCAGTATCAGACCCGTTTTGACGTACGTAGGCGCCTTGTGGTGATGCGGGTAATCCTATAAAACGTGTTTAAAAAGGAGTTTTGAGATAGAAGTTGAGCTAAAAGAAATGAAAAAGAGCATTTGAAATAACATTTGAATTTACCCTTAAACAGAATTGTTGTCTATTAAGGAAAACTTGTGATCATCAATCATTTTCTGCTCAATGTAAAAGAATAATTGTTTTATTATATTTATTTATAAGGCTATGGTGAATATATGGACCTCTCCGCCAAAAATAATACTAAATATTGTTTTTTATATAGAAGATAATGAGTTTACTAGACACCACCTATAAGCAGCAGACTTGCAATAAAATAGGACACTGCGTCTTCACTTAAGAAATTTTACGGAATACATCATGCGCATATAGACAAATGAGGGTTTCTATCTCTCGATTGCAGATCTTGGTTTGTTATAGGGTTTTGTTTTGTCTTCTTTTACTGGATTTGACACACATAATTTGAAATTGGCAGCGCGACGGGTGTGTAGGCTGGTACCCAGCTGTTATCTGAAGATCTGAACAGCAGGGAGCCGGTTGCCAGCTTAAACGGGTGTGCTAAACATGCTAAAGCGAGCCGGAACTGCTCATTATTCCGGAGCATCTGATTTCAATCTCGTCGTTTCTGTGTTCTGTTCTCGTTTGTGTTTGCAGGTTTTGTCGTTACCCTTTCGGACTTTTGACACTCGAATGCCGATTTTGTGCCTCTTAGCTTCTTGACGCATTCATGAATTCCTTGAAAGTGTATAAAATAACTTAATATATTTACGTTTACAGGAAGTGTTGTAAACAGCGACATCATCTATTGCAGTGTTGGAGTTTTCTTTATAGTAGGTGTGCTGATAGTGACTACTGACATAGTGGGAAGTATAGTACGCACGTGTGGAGGTTTCAAACACCAACTACAAATAAAAAAAGAGTCATAGGATTTGTTCAAATAGAAAACTAATAGAAGACACGAGCAGATGTTAGAACAGGGAAAAGGTATCACAACTAAGGAGCTCTTGCAAACAGTGATTTCAAAAGACGAAAGTAGCACAACATGAATACTGCTAAAAATAAAATGTCAAAGGGGCATAAAAACGGTTGAGAATTAACCAATAAATTTCTAGGAGAGGTTACTCCTTGAAATATTGATAAACAGCAAAAACCAAATTCGCCATTTTATATCCGTTTTTGGAATTTGTACGAGTAAACTCTCATCAGTATTATTAGATTCAAAATAATTAAAAATCGAAAAATAAAAGCATGGAAACATACTTCACCAAATACCATGACTGGGAGTCGTTCATATGCATCAATTGGTGATTCAGACAATTAATTTTGCTACGCCTGACGCGCGTTTCGTCTATTCAATACTCTTTAGCGCCGCTCTATCTAAATATTGAAAATGCCAACCTCTTAATAAATATGAAGAGCATAGAACACAAAAAACTCCGAAAAATGTCTAACTGGAAACCTATCAACAGCAGCATTTTAAAGATAGACAAGAGTCAACACTGAAGTATGTCTCGCCTGCCGGCACCATCAGAAACAATTATTCTTTCTTACTTCCACTATATTTTGAATTTACATGGATTTTCAGTTTCTGAGATCAAACGATGTTAATAGAACTTAAACATTGCAAATACATGCAATAAGAATAACCAAAGTCACTCAACCAAGGTCAAGGTCAAAAAATGGGGATGCAACTGTGCTAAGCTACTACTTGGGCATATGCATACCAAGTTTCATCAACCCAGGACCTATAGTTCTTGAGATATGGAGCTCGAGGTGCTCGCAAAACTTTTCCATTGCTATTATATGTATTGAAAATTTTCAAAGTCACTCAACCGGAAAATCAAGGTCAAGGTCAAACGATGGAGATGCAACTGTGCTAAGGTATTACTGGGGCATATGCATATCAAGTTTCATCAACCCAAGACCTATAGTTCTTGAGATATGGAGGTGCTCATAAAACTTTTCCAAAAAGTTTCCGCCGCCGGTAAAGTAACACCTATGTCCCGCTCTGCTTCGCAGGCGAGACAAAAACCATAAGTTTCGAAAGAAAAGCACCCGATACATGTACCAGTTTAATATTAAGCGTAGGTAAAACAATACCAACTATCCAATGTTTATTGGACAGTTTTTTTTTCTGTAAAATGAAAGTTTACCAACTGTAAAATATATTAAAATAAACCATGATACAATTAACAGAAAGTAGTCGTATATAAATCATCGCCAAAGTTATACATGGTGTAAGTGAGGGAGAAATTAAGTGCTTACTCTAAAACGGTTGGCTGTATACTCTGTATCCAAGGAGATTTCTGCCAGATGCCAATCAGAATCTACCTCACCATCATGTTTCCACACAGGATACCCCAATCCACTACCAACCTACAAATAATACCAAATCAGAGTATATCATGATCGATGTACCACAGAAAACCTAATTCATTACCTATAACTGTGAATAATGATAAACATCTATGCTTAGATAGAAGTTATTAAGATTTAAGAAATTGAAAACCATGGAAGAAGCAAAGAGGTACCAATGGGGCATTCAAATGTCAAAAGACCGATGATGACGACGATGATGATGATGATGATGATGATGATGATGATGATGATGATGATGATGATGGATGATGATGATGATGATGATGAGGAGGAGGAGGAGAAGGAGGAGTAGGAGGAGGAGGAGGAGGAGGAGGAGGAGGAGGAGGAGGAGGAGGAGGAGGATCCCAAAGTTCATTTTTGTACCCCGCCGCAACACAGAGCGGGGACATAGAAATGCGTGTTCGTCCGCCCGTCCGATACACTTTTTTCGTAACAGATTTCTCAGCAACTATTAATCATAGGCTACAATATTTGGTGTGCAGCTTGAGATAAGGGTCCCATATGATGGTATGCGTCAGATTTGGCGCTCATCTACTTCCTGTTAAACGAACCGGCTTAGATTTTTTCCAACTCAACGGGCGGGGGATCTAGAATCTGTTATTGTAAAGTAAAGAAGTAGAGGTACCAATGGGGTATCCGAATGTCAAAAGTCCGAAAGGGCAGAGACTGAACCAGTAAACACAAACAAGAACGGGACAAAAACAGACAACACGTAAAACATGGAAACACACAAAAAAACTCCAGTCGAAACAAGAGTGAACTCCGGTGCTCCGGAAGAGTAAGCAGTTCCTACTTGCTCATAAACTAAGTGATTCGAAATGCTGCTGCTGCTGATGCTGCTGGTGATGATGATGATGAAGTAACGATCATACCTTGGCATATACTTTGAGTGAGGTAATATCTTTCCCGTGCATGTTGTACCAGAACTTGACACAGTATCCAGAGGTTGAGGTCGGATATTGGGGCGAATCTATTCGAGAGGTATGAGTAGAGGAGGAGGAGGAAGTGGCAGAGTTCTTAGAATCCAGCATCATGTAATGACCTAAATAAAGTTTGAAATAAACAAAAGGGGATGATAAACTAAAAATACCAAAAAATATGAAACAATGACAAAGTTAAGTATGGCTGCTTCGGTAAAATGTTACCATCGAATATATTTGAAAAAATACCTAAATTTGATAATGCAATTACTCAAATAGTATTTTAATTAACTTACTCACTGTAAAAACTTTTCATTTCTGTACTTCTTACAGCTTTCAGTTCAAACGTTACCAAATGTTGCAAATGAAAAGAAGGGAAGTGAAAGCGATAGGTGTTCCGAATTGTCCTAATGCGTGGAATGCGCTGAGCCCTGGCAATTCTATGTCGGCTGTACACCAGGACGAATTAAATCCGTTATTTAACATATTTTGATGAAATAATTTAAATTAGGAGATCAAAAAGAAGTTGAAAAAACAAGAATATGTCCGATAGACATAATGCCCTATCTAGCAACAATTGGGACGGACGGAAGAACGGACCCAACAACTATATGCCCCCTATTTTCGTAAATTGGACCATAACATACTGTGTTTGATTAAAACTACAATGGCGGTCTTCCATGGAAGACGTATGTCGCCTGCGTCTTGAAATATTCGGTAAAAACAAAGTAGATGAGTAACAGCTACAAGATCGCTTTTCACCATATATTACCATAGGAGGAAGCTACATGATAAATATCAAGAGGCTGTGTCATGTAGTCATCCGGAAAGCTGATGGAAATTTTTGTGACGTCGCAGGACGCAGGACGCAAGACGACGGATAGTGTCAAAGTGACTCCTTTATGTCGCTTTGCAACACGTTGCAGGCGACATAAAAAAAAAAACTACAGGATTTAGACTTACCATGAGGGTTACCATAGGTGTGGTCCTGCTTTGGTCCTGTGGTGGAGGAGTATGTGGACGTTTGTCTGGACCAATGAGAACCAGACTCTTGAACATACCCGCACATGTTACTATCCTCAAAACCACAGAAGGATTGCGAGATTGGCGTGCTCGATGTGGAATCTGTTTAAAAAAAAAAGACATATCGTATGAAAGAAGAGCTTAGTTTGCTCGTTCATGTGGAAAATCTGCCACATTGAATGAGACTCCAAATATGATTGAGGAAAAATCGTTCTCACCTAGAAGTGGGAATTTACAGAAGTTTTCAAAAAGTCTGCATTCGCTGGAAAACGGTGGAAAATACCAACAAATCGTCCAAATGATTCAAATTATTTTATGACATCTTTGAATTGATTTTTTATCCCACGAGTCTTCGAATTCATGAGCTTTTAAGGCTATGCAGGTTTGTCTGTTTACATTACTCTAAAAACTAAAACAAAGAATACCGGTATGGCAATATGAAAAGTAAAACCAAGCAAAGTAATACGCCAATACGAAAAGTAGAATAACAAGAGGATGCAAACACAAATTTCAAATGTTGATAGGTTATCGTAAGCACATTAAAATGTAAAAATGCACAGATATAACGACCCGAGAGAAAGTTGTCGACTGAATACAACTGTATTATGTCCAACCCTCTTCGAAGAAGTGATCAATAAACGGACCAGAATATGATACGAAAAATGAAATATTATTTCTAAAGTAATCGAAACAAAAAGTAGTGAACAATTCAAAATAATTGCTACGTTACCTATCATTCCATGCCCACTGTGTCCATTCACGGATTTCAAAGAAGCAAGGCACGTCTGCAAGTCTTTGGCAGACTCAGTTGTCTGTGTTTCTAGCCGAGCTTTCTCTGTTTGCCAATTGCTTGTCTGTCTGTTCACACTTTCTGTTGTTTGAGATATTTGGTAGTCGACAGCTTTAAGTTTGGATGCCATGGCGGTATTACCGGAAGTGGTTTCGCCCAGCTGCTGTTTCTTCTGTTTGATGGCGGCTATTGTGTCCTCGTACTTCTTAACAAGAGCATTGAATTCCGATTCCAGAGCACTAAGTGATGTCTGAAGGTTGTAGGTTTCTCCCTGGACTATTTCTAAATCGGAACAATCACAGTTTCCAGCAGATGCCCGCTTAGACACGGTATCGTTACAATGATGAACCTTGACATTGTAAACGCACTGACCAGTAAAGCCACAAGATTCTGCACGTATTAAATATGGAACAGAACATATCAAGAGGAGAGAAAGAAACCACATTTTGTGTGTAGACCTGTAGAATGACAGAATACAAAACTTCTGTCTTATCTTATCAAGTAAGTCCTACTAGTACATGAAGTATGTGAAATGTATGCAATTACTAGTAGTGTAAATATTATGAAGATACAATACCAAAACGGGTATAAAAACTGTTAATTTGGTTATGCTGTATATCGGTATTTCAAGGAGTAACCTCTCATCAGCAGAATTTGAATCAAAACATTGGAAGGTCAAAAACAAAAAATTAGAATGAAAAGTACCCCTAGCCAAAATGTTCGAACAGGAAAGTCAAATCCAGCACCAAGGATATCGACCTGCATGTGCAATACAAGGAAAGAAACCTGGATGTTTGAAACAATTTAGAATTTAACAATCGGGAATATCAATTACAAAATAAAATATTAGAAATTTAATGGTAAATTCGTGTCAGACAAGTCTGACGACCAGACTTGTGATTACCCTCGGAGACCTCTGGTCCACCAGCAGCTGTTATCGACAAGAACCAATGAATCTAAAATATTTTGATTCTTTTTGTGGTTTTCGTGGTACTAAAAACGATAAATGTATAGATTGCTTGCCATTCCTAGGAACAAGCGAATCAAGTTCAACAATTTTACTTACATTTCACTAAGCACTTGTTTCATTAAAAAAATATATATCATATATTCAACAAGAGTTAACACTAAAGTATGTCTCGCCTGACGGTGCTACATACTAGTTTTCCCCCTACTCATCTTTCCCCCGGAAAAACCAGTATATACTGAGATTTCCCCCCGGAAATATCAGTATTTACTGAATCTTCCCCCCTAAAATTTGGGTAGAAAAATGAGTTTATACTAGATTTTCCCCTTTTCGCCAACCCATACTGATCTTTCCCCTTCAAATTCAGGCTCCATATGGTCATGTTTGATTATATGTAATATATTTTTTATCACTATGTCAATGGAACACTTCTAATAATTCACTTTGAGAAAAAAAAAAGTGTTATCAAATTCAATTAAATTTCTTTAATTGTTTGTTTTAACTTTAAATTGCCTAGATTCTGTTTTATTTTGCTAGTCTTATTTTGCTTTTTGCTTCAAATTGGACATATTAGAAAAAGCATAAAGTAACATCTTTTTGAGTTAAAATAAAAAAAATAAAACAGGCACTGTAAACGGAGCTTTCGAGAATAACATAATGAAGAAGTAACATCACATAATGACAAAGTATCATCACATAATGAAGAAGTAACATCAAATAATGACAAAGTATCATCACATAATGAAGAAGTAACATCAAATAATGACAAAGTATCATCACATAATGAAGAAGTAACATCACATAATGACAAAGTATCATCACATAATGAAGAAGTAACATCAAATAATGACAAAGTATCATCACATAATGAAGAAGTAACATCAAATAATGACAAAGTATCATCACATAATGAAGAAGTGACATCAAATAATGACAAAGTATCATCACATAATGAAGAAGTAACATCAAATAATGACAAAGTATCATCACATAATGAAGAAGTAACATCAAATAATGACAAAGTATCATCACATAATGAAGAAGTAACATCAAATAATGACAAAGTATCATCACATAATGACGAAGTATCATCACATAATGACAAAGTATCACCACATAATGAAGAAGTATCATCACATAATGACAAAGTATCATCACATAATGAAGAAGTATCATCACATAATGACGAAGTATCATCACATAATGACGAAGTATCATCACATAATGACAAAGTATCACCACATAATGAAGAAGTATCATCACATAATGACAAAGTATCATCACATAATGACGAAGTATCATCACATAATGACAAAGTATCACCACATAATGAAGAAGTATCATCACATAATGACAAAGTATCATCACATAATGAAGAAGTATCATCACATAATGACAAAGTATCATCACATAATGACGAAGTATCATCACATAATGACAAAGTATCACCACATAATGAAGAAGTATCATCACATAATGAAACACATCATCATAAGGCAGCTATGGCATTCCATATTACAGGGTAGATACAACATTAACATTATAGGGTAGATACAACATTAACATTATAGGGTAGATACAACATTAACATTATAGGGTAGATACAACATTAACATTATAGGAGAAACAATAAATGGGAAAACAATTTTGAGCTGCACCTCACAAATAAATATTGACATCATGAATCTGCTTACTCTTCCGGATCACCTGAGTTCACTCTTGTTTCGACTGGAGTTCGATCGCGTTGTTGATTGCTGTTTAGTTGTTTTGTGTTTCCATGTTTTACATGTTTTCTGTTTTTGTCCCGTTCTTGTTGGTGTTTACTGGTTTCTGCCCTTTCGGACTTTTGACATTCGGATACCCCATTGGTACCTCTGCTTTGATCATATTTTAGGAGGTGCATATTTACAACAATGCCATTATGATTGTGTAAAGTTTCATGAAAAAAAAACATCCAATGCTTTAAAGCTTTAGCTTTGAAGCGTTTTGAAAAACAGATCGATACCAAACGGATGAAAATTACTATCAATCTTAAGCGGGATGTCATTGTTTTTGTAAGCATGACTAACCAGGTCTGACAATGCCGAGCCAATTTTTGTATTGCAATGCAAGATCAATCTTGTTATGCTCAGTGTAAAACGACATCAATAAATCGGAGGCACCCATGATACACATTGAACGACTAAGATCCAGTTGCAACGTTTGGTCTATTTAATGAACATACATCTGATGGAATCTATGAAGTATGACATCTACACACACACAGAAATGTTAGAAAGAAAAAGCCCAATTAACCAACGGCTTGAAGCAGAGAGTGAAAATGCTCTTTCCATCATGTCCATAATTATTAGTAGAATTCCCGTATACATATACACAGGGAAATTTTGTTCACGTGAAATTCACGTGAAATCAGGGTTAACGTGAATTTCACGTGAAACATTCACATGAATTTCACGTTAAACGAGCAATTTAACGTGAATTTCACGTAAAATGTATTTAACGTGAAATTCACGTTAATATCATGTAAAACTCACGTGAATTTCACGTTAATTTTTTCACGTGAATTTCAAATGAAAATTCTGAAAAATGAGAAATTTTTCCTAAAAATTTGTAGAATTGCATGAAAGTTATAGAACATTAAAAATGTTCAGAACATTTTTTCACATGAAATTCACGTGATTTTTTTCATGTGAACTTCACGTTAAATTGCTCGTTTCACGTGAAATTCACGTTAAGTTTTTCACGTTAATTTCACGTTAATTTCATGTGAATTTCACGTGAACAAAATTTCCCTGTGTAGGAATCAAATAAGCGGAAGTTTATTTAAAACAATTTGACTGTTGGGGCAGACCGGCAACAGGCATTTTTTTTTCATTTTAAAATTATGAACTACTGATCTATTGGTTAGATTTATCAAAATCATGCAAAAAGTTTGGCAAGGTATGGAAGATATTCAGAAACGTTACAACTCAAATACTAGTGTGTATACTACTCCCTTGAAAAAAAATCCACTACCTTTCATGTACACTTGGACGCTCTAGAAATTAACTACAAAGACTTTCTTATAAGAAGGACATAATGACGGTGGTAAATAATGGAGTAAATGAACATGAGACCATGAAACACCACACAAAACTATACTAACACCAACACATATGTTATGTTAACTCCAATTACAATTAATTTTTATGAGCTGTATGGTCATTTCGGAGAGTAATTCCTCATCAGCAGCACTAGAACCCAAACAAAGGAAATCCACAATTCAAAAGATGTTCAAAATGCATCAAGCCAAACGAAATCCAAATATATATAGCTAAGGGCAAAACTATAATGGATGGAGTGTAACCTTAGGTATTAGAATTTGCATAAATTCATATAGTTGTTAAAAACGAAGTGTACACATGAGAAGTAATCTCATGAACAAGTACACCATTCCAAAAAATAAAGAGCATACATCTCAAACACGGGGAATTGTTCTACTAACTCCACACGGCATTAAAGACAAACTCTGGTAATAAATATTTTAAGAAAGGATATGGAGTAAATGAACATGAGACCACAACACATATGTTATGTTAACTCCAACTGCAATTAATTTTTATGAGCTGTATGGCCATTTCGGAAATTTTTGTATGGCCATTTCGGGTAACCAGTTTTGAATATAAAAAATCTATAATATGAGGCGAAAATATTTTTATTTCACACAACCGTTTCACAGATGAACGGGTGCAAATCTGAGCACTTAACATCGCCCCACTGGTAGTCTAATTCCGGATACTCCATCAGGATACAGTCCTGGTTGTCACCTACGTTGTTCGGCTGACCTAGTTTCCAGTTCGTATAGTTAACCGGATGTGGGTAACCAGTCGTCGTCCATTTGTACGCACCTTCGTTGTCGTAGTCATTGCCATTGATGTAAAAACCCTTTTGACCCGCTGTAGTTAAACCTAAATAAGAAATATTATATTATATAGTGATGCCAAGAGCTAAACAATATTGCAAGAGTATTAAACACATGCAAGAAGCAAATAGTCACCAATGGGCATTCGAGTGTCAAAAGTCCGAAAGGGCAACGACGAAACCGATTAATACGAACAAAAACAGTACGAAGAATCACATAACACAAAATCAACCGAACGTAAACCAACAACGCGAACTCAAGTCGTAACAAGAGTGAACTCAGGTGCTCCGGAAGAGTAAGCGATTTTGCGAGTTTTATTGATAACGGCGACCTCCGAGAGAAGAGGTTTTAACCACTGTTTTAACAACTATTTAGTATTTTTTTTCTTTTGGATATAAAATACAAATATCAAAATGGTTGTTAAAACGTGTAATTTGGTTATGCTGTATATGCATAATTCAAGAAGATACCCGTCATCAGCAGCATTTGAATCAAAATATTGGAAGGTCAAAAACCAAAAATATTGAACGAGAAGTACTAAAAAACCCTTAAAAGAGCGAACAGGAAAGCCAAATCCAGCACCTTTGGATGATTATATAGATCAATAAAACATATATATGCTAAAGACCTAATAACTCGAGTGCTTGGCATATAAGAATAAAAGCAACATCAACGTCTTCTTTCAGCAAAAGTACTAGCCTATATCTCCTTGTATAATATTGACCAGGAAATTTTGTTCAGCTGCATCAGTTATAGTCGCCAAACTTGAGTGGACATTTTCCTCCCGGCATGTTTTGGTTGCCTCGTACCAAGATTCAGCTTTGGGGTGTATTGTGTAATACGAGGTTGAGTTGTCGTTGTTTTGACGTCTGAATGCTCCCGGGGGATGGCTTGGAACTCCTACAATTTATAAATGAACTCAGATTCAGTAACACATAATAGACTTCGATACTTAGTTACAAAATCAGGAAAACGACTTCGGCGAAAAGTCTAAGTTTTCCAAAATTTTTAGTGGATTGTTTTCCCTAAAATCTAAATATTTGCAGAACCTCAAATACTATGTGATAATAGATTAGGGACCGACAGAATATTTGTTCATTATTATCATTATTTCATATGGCAGATATTTTTCTCAGAATATTTGATTTTCTAAACCTCTGCTGCCAAAATATTTTTTCATCAAAAATCATTTTCAATTTTTTTTTTTGAAAAACAAAGTTTACCCTCTTCAAGTTAAATAGTGAAAAAATCATTTTCGTATATGTTGAATTTATAGTTTCGGATTACTAGTATTCGGTACCGATGATGCACCTTAAATTGAACATTGGAAACTTAAGACACTTTGATACCCATGACACCGGTATCATAATGAAAACGTATAAATATGATTGTCTCATTGACGTATGATGAGCAACAATGCGGTAAAAACGTATATTTACAGTATTGATATAGATAGACAAGAATAGTCCAAGTCGGTAAAGAGCATGACTGAGAGGTTTGCATATTAAACCTTCACATTATTTCCAAGCCTGAAACCATCGACATATTATGAATTATTTTTAAAGTAGCTATTTGGATGTAACATTTTTGTGAATCACACTTTCAACGAAAAAAAGAATTTCATTTTCGCCATCAGCATGTGTAATAATGTGTCTACTTACGTGAACACGACGTGTTGTACACTGTGACATCATCAAATGCAATATCACCGTACTGGTTGTAGTAGGTATAAGTGTAACGACCTCCGCTCTGGTAGTGAGACGTTTTGTAGGCATTGTTTTTAGCTTCAAATACAATCTAGAAAATAAAATATTGGTGAAACAGACCACGAGTGTACCAATGATGTATTAAATGTCTTACCACATAACAAAACAAAAACAAAAACCAAAAAATAACCACATGCTGCAAGCATGATCATTTTAGCTTGGCGAGTATTTTCGCTTGATTTGCGATCGCAAATTAGCCGCCACGCAAATCGATCATTCTTAAAGTTAAAGTATTTATAAATAATCAGAAGCAATAAGAATTTATCCCCAACGCGAAAAGTTCATATATCATTTCATTTTTCATCATCCTGCGAAATTTGCCAGGTTTACAGTATTACATCCAATCACAATCAGCTACGGAACTCGAGTCAAAACGAGACTGAACTCGGGTTCTTCGGGAGAATAAGCAGTTCATACTTAAGGGGGTACAGAATACCTAAGGGAAATAACTCTTAAATATCACTTGAACGTTTTAGTCAGGCACATTTAATCAAAGAAATTATTTTTCATTGAATGTCTATATCACCAACCTGCCTCCCTAGATCTGCCCCTGTGTACCTGGAATCTTGATCCTGTATACTCCTTGTCTAAGGACACTGCAGCTAGTGCTATTGCTGGTCTATATCACCAGGCCTGTCCCACTTTTAATGTCACCCCTTGGCTACGCCTTCTTTTAGCTGAAATCGTGATCCTGTATACTCTTTGTCTTAGGACACTGCAGCTAGTGCTATTGGTTGTCGATATCACCTGACCTGTCACCCGTTCCACCCCTGTTTTGTCTATATCACCAGACCCTCCCCCCTTGTTCCCCCTTTTTACCTGGAATCTTGATCCTGTATACTCTTTGTCTAACGACACTTCAGCTAAATGCCACTGGTTGTCGATATCACCAGACCTTCCCCCCTTCTAGATCCGCCCCTGTTTACCTGAAATCTTGATCCTGTATACTCCTTGTCTAACGACACTTCAGCTAAATGCCACTGGTTGTCGATATCACCAGACCTGCCCCCTTCTAGATCCGCCCCTGTTTACCTGAAATCTTGATCCCGTATACTCCTTGTCTAACGACACTTCAGCTAAATGCCACTGGTTGTCGATATCACCAGACCTTCCCCCCTTCTAGATCCGCCCCTGTTTACCTGAAATCTTGATCCCGTATACTCCTTGTCTAACGACACTTCAGCTAAATGCCACTGGTTGTCGATATCACCAGACCTTCCCCCTTCTAGATCCGCCCCTGTTTACCTGAAATCTTGATCCTGTATACTCCTTGTCTAACGACACTTCAGCTAAATGCCACTGGTTGTCGATATCACCAGACCTGCCCCCTTCTAGATCCGCCCCTGTTTACCTGAAATCTTGATCCCGTATACTCCTTGTCTAACGACACTTCAGCTAAATGCCACTGGTTGTCGATATCACCAGACCTTCCCCCCTTCTAGATCCGCCCCTGTTTACCTGAAATCTTGATCCCGTATACTCCTTGTCTAACGACACTTCAGCTAAATGCCACTGGTTGTCGATATCACCAGACCTGCCCCCTTCTAGATCCGCCCCTGTTTACCTGAAATCTTGATCCTGTATACTCCTTGTCTAACGACACTTCAGCTAAATGCCACTGGTTGTCGATATCACCAGACCTTCCCCCCTTCTAGATCCGCCCCTGTTTACCTGAAATCTTGATCCCGTATACTCCTTGTCTAACGACACTTCAGCTAAATGCCACTGGTTGTCGATATCACCAGACCTGCCCCCTTCTAGATCCGCCCCTGTTTACCTGGAATCTTGATCCTGTATACTCCTTGTCTAACGACACTTCAGCTAAATGCCACCGGTTGTCTATATCACCAGACCCCCCCCCCCCAGTTCCGCCCCCTGTTTACCTGGAATCTTGATCCCGTATACTCCTTGTCTAACGACACTTCAGCTAAATGCCACTGGTTGTCTATATCAACAGACCTGCCCCCTCTAGTCCCCCCTCCAAGTTCCGCCCCTTGTTTACCTGAAATCTTGATCCTGTATACTCCTTATCAAATGATACTTCAGCTAAATGCCACTGGTTGTCGATATCACCAGACCTGCCCCCTTCTAGATCCGCCCCTGTTTACCTGGAATCTTGATCCTGTATACTCCTTGTCTGACGACACTTCAGCTAAATGCCACCGGTTGTCTATATCAACAGACCTACTCCCTCTAGTCCCCCTCCAAGTTCCGCCCCTTGTTTACCTGAAATCTTGATCCTGTATACTCCTTGTCTAACGACACTTCAGCTAAATGTCACTGGTTGTCTATATCAACAGACCTACTCCCTCTAGTCCCCCCTCCAAGTTCCGCCCCCTGTTTACCTGAAATCTTGATCCTGTATACTCCTTGTCTAACGACACTTCAGCTAAATGTCACCGGTTGTCTATATCAACAGACCTACTCCCTCTAGTCCCCCCTCCAAGTTCCGCCCCTTGTTTACCTGAAATCTTGATCCTGTATACTCCTTGTCTAACGACACTTCAGCTAAATGTCACTGGTTGTCTATATCAACAGACCTACTCCCTCTAGTCCCCCTCCAAGTTCCGCCCCTTGTTTACCTGAAATCTTGATCCTGTATACTCCTTGTCTAACGACACTTCAGCTAAATGTCACCGGTTGTCTATATCAACAGACCTACTCCCTCTAGTCCCCCCTCCAAGTTCCGCCCCTTGTTTACCTGGAATCTTGATCCTGTATACTCCTTGTCTAACGACACTTCAGCTAAATGTCACTGGTTGTCTATATCAACAGACCTACTCCCTCTAGTCCCCCTCCAAGTTCCGCCCCTTGTTTACCTGAAATCTTGATCCTGTATACTCCTTGTCTAACGACACTTCAGCTAAATGTCACCGGTTGTCTATATCAACAGACCTACTCCCTCTAGTCCCCCCTCCAAGTTCCGCCCCTTGTTTACCTGAAATCTTGATCCTGTATACTCCTTGTCTAACGACACTTCAGCTAAATGTCACCGGTTGTCTATATCAACAGACCTACTCCCTCTAGTCCCCCCTCCAAGTTCCGCCCCTTGTTTACCTGAAATCTTGATCCTGTATACTCCTTGTCTAACGACACTTCAGCTAAATGTCACCGGTTGTCTATATCAACAGACCTACTCCCTCTAGTCCCCCCTCCAAGTTCCGCCCCTTGTTTACCTGAAATCTTGATCCTGTATACTCCTTGTCTAACGACACTTCAGCTAAATGTCACCGGTTGTCTATATCAACAGACCTACTCCCTCTAGTCCCCCTCCAAGTTCCGCCCCTTGTTTACCTGAAATCTTGATCCTGTATACTCCTTGTCTAACGACACTTCAGCTAAATGCCACTGGTTCTATATCAACAGACCTACTCCCTATAGTCCCCCCTCCAAGTTCCACCCCTGTTTACCTGAAATCTTGATCCTGTATACTCCTTGTCTAACGACACTTCAGCTAAATGCCACTGGTTCTATATCAACAGACCTACTCCCTATAGTCCCCCCCTCCAAGTTCCGCCCCCTGTTTACCTGAAATCTTGATCCTGTATACTCCTTGTCTAACGACACTTCAGCTAAATGTCACTGGTTGTCTATATCAACAGACCTACCCCCTCTAGTCCCCCCTCCAAGTTCCGCCCCCTGTTTACCTGAAATCTTGATCCTGTATACTCCTTGTCTAACGACACTTCAGCTAAATGTCACCGGTTGTCTATATCAACAGACCTACTCCCTCTAGTCCCCCTCCAAGTTCCGCCCCCTGTTTACCTGAAATCTTGGTCCTGTATACTCCTTGTCTAACGACACTTCAGCTAAATGCCACTGGTTGTCTATATCAACAGACCTGCCCCCTCTAGTCCCCCCTCCAAGTTCCGCCCCCTGTTTACCTGAAATCTTGATCCTGTATACTCCTTGTCTAACGACACTTCAGCTAAATGTCACCGGTTGTCTATATCAACAGACCTACTCCCTCTAGTCCCCCTCCAAGTTCCGCCCCTTGTTTACCTGGAATCTTGATCCTGTATACTCCTTGTCTAATGACACTTCAGCTAAATGTCACCGGTTGTCTATATCAACAGACCTACTCCCTCTAGTCCCCCCTCCAAGTTCCGCCCCTTGTTTACCTGAAATCTTGATCCTGTATACTCCTTGTCTAACGACACTTCAGCTAAATGTCACCGGTTGTCTATATCAACAGACCTACTCCCTCTAGTCCCCCCTCCAAGTTCCGCCCCCTGTTTACCTGAAATCTTGATCCTGTATACTCCTTGTCTAACGACACTTCAGCTAAATGCCACTGGTTGTCTATATCACCAGACCCCCACCCCCCCTTGTTCTGCCCCCTGTTTACCTGGAATCTTGATTTCTTTCTTTCTTTGATTTCTTCACCTAAATGCCACTGGTTGTCTATATCAACAGACCTACTCCCTCTAGTCCCCCCTCCAAGTTCCGCCCCCTGTTTACCTGAAATCTTGATCCTGTATACTCCTTGTCTAACGACACTTCAGCTAAATGTCACCGGTTGTCTATATCAACAGACCTACTCCCTCTAGTCCCCCTCCAAGTTCCGCCCCCTGTTTACCTGAAATCTTGATCCTGTATACTCCTTGTCTAACGACACTTCAGCTAAATGCCACTGGTTGTCTATATCAACAGACCTGCCCCCTCTAGTCCCCCTCCAAGTTCCGCCCCTTGTTTACCTGAAATCTTGATCCTGTATACTCCTTGTCTAACGACACTTCAGCTAAATGTCACCGGTTGTCTATATCAACAGACCTACTCCCTATAGTCCCCCCCTCCAAGTTCCACCCCTGTTTACCTGGAATCTTGATCCTGTATACTCCTTGTCTAACGACACTTCAGCTAAATGCCACTGGTTGTCTATATCAACAGACCTGCCCCCTCTAGTCCCCCCTCCAAGTTCTGCCCCCTGTTTACCTGAAATCTTGATCCTGTATACTCCTTGTCTAACGACACTTCAGCTAAATGTCACCGGTTGTCTATATCAACAGACCTACTCCCTCTAGTCCCCCCTCCAAGTTCCGCCCCTTGTTTACCTGAAATCTTGATCCTGTATACTCCTTGTCTAACGACACTTCAGCTAAATGTCACCGGTTGTCTATATCAACAGACCTACTCCCTCTAGTCCCCCTCCAAGTTCCGCCCCTTGTTTACCTGAAATCTTGATCCTGTATACTCCTTGTCTAACGACACTTCAGCTAAATGTCACTGGTTGTCTATATCAACAGACCTACCCCCTCTAGTCCCCCCTCCAAGTTCCGCCCCCTGTTTACCTGAAATCTTGATCCTGTATACTCCTTGTCTAACGACACTTCAGCTAAATGTCACCGGTTGTCTATATCAACAGACCTACTCCCTCTAGTCCCCCCTCCAAGTTCCGCCCCTTGTTTACCTGAAATCTTGATCCTGTATACTCCTTGTCTAACGACACTTCAGCTAAATGTCACCGGTTGTCTATATCAACAGACCTACTCCCTCTAGTCCCCCTCCAAGTTCCGCCCCCTGTTTACCTGAAATCTTGATCCTGTATACTCCTTGTCTAACGACACTTCAGCTAAATGTCACCGGTTGTCTATATCAACAGACCTACTCCCTCTAGTCCCCCTCCAAGTTCCGCCCCTTGTTTACCTGAAATCTTGATCCTGTATACTCCTTGTCTAACGACACTTCAGCTAAATGTCACCGGTTGTCTATATCAACAGACCTACTCCCTCTAGTCCCCCCTCCAAGTTCCGCCCCCTGTTTACCTGAAATCTTGATCCTGTATACTCCTTGTCTAACGACACTTCAGCTAAATGTCACTGGTTGTCTATATCAACAGACCTACTCCCTCTAGTCCCCCTCCAAGTTCCGCCCCCTGTTTACCTGAAATCTTGATCCTGTATACTCCTTGTCTAACGACACTTCAGCTAAATGTCACCGGTTGTCTATATCAACAGACCTACTCCCTCTAGTCCCCCTCCAAGTTCCGCCCCCTGTTTACCTGAAATCTTGATCCTGTATACTCATTGTCTAACGACACTTCAGCTAAATGTCACCGGTTGTCTATATCAACAGACCTACTCCCTCTAGTCCCCCCTCCAAGTTCCGCCCCTTGTTTACCTGAAATCTTGATCCTGTATACTCCTTGTCTAACGACACTTCAGCTAAATGCCACTGGTTGTCTATATCAACAGACCTACTCCCTCTAGTCCCCCCTCCAAGTTCCGCCCCCTGTTTACCTGAAATCTTGATCCTGTATACTCCTTGTCTAACGACACTTCAGCTAAATGTCACCGGTTGTCTATATCAACAGACCTACTCCCTCTAGTCCCCCCTCCAAGTTCCGCCCCTTGTTTACCTGAAATCTTGATCCTGTATACTCCTTGTCTAACGACACTTCAGCTAAATGTCACCGGTTGTCTATATCAACAGACCTGCCCCCTCTAGTCCCCCTCCAAGTTCCGCCCCTTGTTTACCTGAAATCTTGATCCTGTATACTCCTTGTCTAACGACACTTCAGCTAAATGTCACCGGTTGTCTATATCAACAGACCTACTCCCTCTAGTCCCCCTCTCCAAGTTCCGCCCCTTGTTTACCTGAAATCTTGATCCTGTATACTCCTTGTCTAACGACACTTCAGCTAAATGTCACCGGTTGTCTATATCAACAGACCTACTCCCTCTAGTCCCCCCTCCAAGTTCCGCCCCTTGTTTACCTGAAATCTTGATCCTGTATACTCCTTGTCTAACGACACTTCAGCTAAATGCCACTGGTTGTCTATATCAACAGACCTACTCCCTATAGTCCCCCCCTCCAAGTTCCGCCCCTTGTTTACCTGAAATCTTGATCCTGTATACTCCTTGTCTAACGACACTTCAGCTAAATGCCACTGGTTGTCTATATCAACAGACCTACCCCCTCTAGTCCCCCCTCCAAGTTCCGCCCCCTGTTTACCTGAAATCTTGATCCTGTATACTCCTTGTCTAACGACACTTCAGCTAAATGCCACTGGTTGTCGATATCACCTGACCTGGTGAATACTGGGTACCCTGTTCCTCCGTGAACCTAAGAAACAAATAAATATCATTTAATCTTTATTTGTTGCAAATGACACTGTTGATCGGTGTTAGCGAGGCTATTAATGATCAAAACAAATCTAAAGGTAGTCGATGGTTGGGGGTCAGGGGTATAAAAAAAATTGATAACTTGAAATAAATAAAGATATCATGGAACAGACACTGATCTAACCATGCGCATTGAAAAAAAATACAATTTAACATTAGGTCACCACTTTTACAAGGAGGCCTAACCGTTTATCGAGGCATTTTGTCCGTTACGTGTTTCTACAATAGGTTAACATTACGGTTTTGTCCGTTATATGTTGCACGAGGCAGTCCGTTAAGTAGTTTTATGAAAAAAAAATCATTTGTTTTTACGAAATTAACTCTGAGGCTAAAATATAGTAAATAAGTGAAACTTGTGATACATGTGTCCAAATGGTTTTTATTCACGAAAAACTTCCCGCAAAAACCATTTTGATTTGATATGACACTTCTTTGCAAAATGAAAAGGCGGAGACCTACCCTCTGCAGAAATGTGTCCTTATAATGACGAAAAATGCATTAAAATACGTTATTTTCGTCATTGAAACATTTTTTTTTGGTAGTAAGTCTTGTGCTACTTGCACAATAAAAAACATAAGAAGGATTTTCTGGACCAAAATATTAATATTGGGACAAAAATGCCAAAATTGGTATAACTTTGAGAAACATGGTCCGTTAAGAGGCACTTTGAGAAACATGGTCCGTTAAGAGGCACGTGACACTTTTTAGGTCCGTTAATAATGCATGTCTCACGTTTTGAAAATGCAGGGCTGATGGAAATAAACCTTAATATCGCGATTAAAATTGGCAAAATCGATGATATCTTTGTCAGAAGATTCTAATGATTGGTTTCCCAGAATTATTGTATTATTTCTAATATAATTTAAATGCCTAAAATATCGACACGAGTTTGTGGCAATGGAAATAGATCTGAACACAATTATTAATTTTATTCAAATGTATTTTATCTTGTAAATGGTCGCATATACTGGTATCATTATCACCAAGACAGTTGTCAATAAGACGATCTGCTAGTTGTTTAAGATGTTCTTTAGTGTCCACTAATTTCTTTCGTTTTCTTTCGTATTGACTTTGTTTTTCTTTCAACGGTTCTTTTTCAAAACCTAATAAGTCAACATCGCCGTCTTCGCAAGTTAAACCAGGAGCTAGTTTTTCCCCGTCAAAAGAGTTTGAGGAAGCTATTATGTCGATCATTTCTCTTTTCTAAAACATCTTTCAAAGATAAAATTTGTTACACATTGGAACAAGTTTGCAGTATGCTTGATTTCCTCTTTGACAACATATTTGTCACCTTCGGAGGAGAGATTTTTCAACAACAAATCGGCATTCCAACGGGCACAAACTGTGCTCCTCTCCTCGCCGATTTGTTTTTATACTCTTACGAGACTGAATTTCTTCAGGGACTCGTAAAGAACAAGAAGATGAAAGAGGCAAGGTCATTTAATCTTACATTCAGATATATTGATGATGTCCTTTCTGTCAATAACACTTCATTTGGTAGATGGATTCCTTCAATATATCCTCCAGAAATGGAGATTAAAGAGACCACCGAATCAAATTGCTTCACGTCTTTCTTGGATTTGCACCTCGAATTTGACCCAGGTGGTCATCTCAGAAAATAGAATTTTGCCGAGTGACCAAAACGGTTTCGTTGCATTGAACGGATATCGCATGAGAGTTGTAGTTGTTGATGCCCAAAATCGTAAATTGTCGCAGAAAAGAAGAAAGCATATGTTCTGAAAGTCGAAGGTTTTGTTTGCCACGAGTCGAAAAAATATTAAGAGGTATGTGAAAAAGCCATTGATCTGCAATTGGAGTATCACTTCAGGAAGTAGTGAGTGTATTTCCTGGACGTCAGTTTGTATGTGTGGAGTTTTCATTATATTTATTAACAATTAGTAGCTTATTGCTTCTTTCATATATTATATACACATATATTGTATGTTTTCAATACCGTCGTTTCGTAGAATGATCAAGAATGGTGTTACTTGTAAAGCCTTTTGACAATGGTTCATTTTTAGACGTGCATATTCAAATGTATGTATTTTAGTTTCGATAAATCCACATGAATTTTGTCTTTTCTTCTGTATACTAGCGTTCAGTCCTTATAGTAAAATTATGATATGACATATCAAACAAAACTATTTTAATCTTCTATCTATTTATGTTATATAACGGACATAATATTTTGTCACAGGCACTTAACGGACCAACTTAACGGGCCCTTAACGGACCACATTTTATAACTTTTCCCCTATTACAAAATTATTATATAACATAGAGCATTGAAAATTAAACAGAATGTTGATACATTATTGTACTTTCTATGGATATCAACCAAAAGATATGTTTTGTTATATAAAAAGAGAAATTGATAAAAATGAGGTAAACATGTTTACATTTGCGACCTTTAAAATACTAAGGAGCCACACGCCTTTTCATTTTATGAAGTTTTATAGAACTATTTTTACACAAATGCAAATCGTATCGAACAGTCAATCATTTTCATTTTGACAGATGTAATATTTATAAATCTAAAATGCCTAATAATTATGATATAACAAATTAATTACTGACTTTCAGTGTTTTTTCTCGATTATACCTGGTTAACGGACTGTCACGGCGACTTTAACGGACCACAAAAACCGTGAAACACCTTTTAACGGACCATCGTTCTCGATAAACGGTTAGGCCTCCTTGTTTTATCTTTATAGATTTATAAATGGTCGATGTATGAAGAGTGAACATCGGGGTTTGGTATTTTTCATAAAAAATAGAGTGGAACAACCCCCTTCCCTTTCGGCCTTTGTGAACAATGGGCTGAACCAATTAACCGCCACCTTTTTAAAAGTTTCTGAGACTTACTTTAACGTAGACGTTGAAGTCTTTTACATCTCTGCCATACAGTGTATACCAGAACCGCAGACAATAATTTGGCGCCGCATCAAAGTATGGAGATGTCAACTGTGCAGTTGTCGTTCCTGACGAAGATCTGGAGGGGCTTGATGCGCGCAATGCCATGTAAAAACCTGAAATCAGATAGAATGTAGGCTAATGACAAAATGTAAATGAAAAACAGGTTGTTTTAGTTGTTTCTTTAACGCTTACGGAGAAGTCTATTAACAAACGGAGAATTGATTTTTTTCTTGTGATTTTCGGATAATGAACCACAACATGGCTTAAAATGTAAGACCAACTTTTCATATATATTTCAGTAAAGATTTTAAGCTTATGACTTTTATAGCCAAAGGATTCACAAACCTTTAACGACTGACTGTACGATTCTCAATGGTATGGTCTGTTTTAGGGGTTTGAGTCACAGGCGTTTGGGTCCAGGATTTTATTTTATTATAAATAACGTGTATATAAAAATTTTCATCTCGTCTGTATACTATTTCCAGAAATAGTATATAGACGATGATGATTTTTTTTTATATACGTTATTTATAATAAAATAAAATCCTGGACCCAAGCGCCTGTGGTTTGAGTAAGCACTTGATCTTTAATCAACAATGTTACGAATAACCTTAAGAAAGGCTTAGCAACAGTATTTTTAAATAAAACTTCTGGTTACAGCGGTTATTTTGTTCAGTCCTCCCCCCTTAGAGTGTATAACCTTTGTTCGAAATAACTCAAAAACAATATCAGGTATGTTAGGAAACATTTGCTTGAAATTTGTGCTGATTGCTTACCGTAATGGTTCCCATAAGTATGGTCGGTTTTGGGTCCGGTTTGAGTAAGTGCTTGATTGTTAACTTTCAACCAATCTGTCGTGTCATGTCGCTCCTGGATAAATCCACAGATATCAGAAGGCTCGAACCCACAGAAGAACGTAGTGAAGGAATCTTGAGTCACTGAAAATAGAGAAAGAAACATTGTTTAATGGAAGGGCAAAAAAAATCATTCAGATACAGTACTTTATGAGAAATATAACATGTATAAAGCAACTCTACTGTTACTAGCCCAAGAGATGCATGGGCAAAACATAAGATGGGTTTGGGGATACGCCTATAACGAAGTTGAGTTTTCAAAGCAAATTTTGTCAAACTCTTAAGAATATTTCGAACCACAAGGTATACCCTCGTCGCTTTATATGAACTCTATACTAAGTATTTTTTGGGAAAACAACTTAAGTCCTCAATACATTCGCCTCCAGAATGATATCAGAGATCTATAAAAAAATCCTTCATGCACCACAGCAAATACTTCGAATATAATGAACTAGCTAAGATAATTCTCTAAGAAAAGATTCATTAAATAACAATTCCTGTATAGATATAAAAATACGTCTCATTCTGATGGCAACAAGTAAAAAAAATAGCACGCCGTTCTACCTCCAATATTGTTGGAGTAAAATATTACCAGAAACACAAGCAGGAATTCTGATAATAAGTTGTTTGGTAGAAAAGACAAGATTCCAGTAAACCCCTACATTGTATGCCATAATCATTGTGTTAAGACAAACCTGATGATGCAGTGACGGGAATCCCAAGAGTTGATTGACAAGTGGTCAAATTTCTATTCAGTGATGCCAGTTTATCCCGCAGGGTATTAAGTTCCGTATTTGCATTCGTCAGCAACGTTTCTAGTTGTGCCTTTGTGGTATTCAATGTGTTTTGTTTCGAATTCAACTCAGATTGCATATTTGTTTTATTTTTGAGTTCGGATTGTAATTCGGCATCGATTGAACTCAGCTCAGCTGTTGCATTGTTAAGACGGGTTTGAAATTCCGACATCATAGTTTTAAGTGTATTTTCGGCACTTTGGAGTGACCTCATTTGATTTGTGACTCTATTGACGTCATTACATGAACAAGATCCGGTAATTTGCGCGCCTGATCCATGCGAAGTTGAGACAGCGTGAAAAGAGTTACATTGATCTTGTTGTCCCATGTGCATATCGTAAACACATTGTTCATTTTTGAAATTGCACTCGGCATATGAAGTGTCGGAAACATATAAAATCGAAATAATAAGAAAAACAAACTGAAGGTTTAATCCAGTCATAGTTAGTTCAAGTTCATGATATATTCCCCTAAGAACTTTTGAGATAATATACAATATGTACTACATGTATGTCATTGTATTTGATAAGAAATTGGTAAGGTTGTTCCAAATACACAATTAGGCAACAAAAGTCATGTTCCAAATACAGAACAATATAAATTGTGAACATTTATACAAAGTACAACTACAGGTGTAAATTTTACAAAATTTTGTAGTAAAATATGCCAGTAAAATTTGCTGTTTTTCCAACGCAAACTTAGTGCCAGAAGCATTTGAATAATAAAGACTTGCTTCCCTCTGGGCTCTTTCAAAACATGTATTTTGTTAAAGCCAATATGCCATTCAAAAATAAGCATCGTCGGTACATCACATTGGTTCTTACGAAATATTAATACAGGATGCCAAGATCTCAACAATAAGGAGCAAGAAAACCTTTGAGCGTACCGACAGAGAATTACTGGCAACAGAAACTAATAGATTTGGAAATACAAAAGTAAACAATATTCTTATTTTAAATACTGAGAAGTAACATTAGAGGACATACAAGGTCACTGTACACAGCCTTTAATTTCACCAAGTCGCTGTCTTCGTTGAGATAACTATAGTAACACGATTTATTGCAATTTTGCTTTAAAAACAGTTTTGTTTCGATGTATTTCAGAAAATTGCAAAAAAGTGCTCTTGTTTAAAAATTCCCGGGTCTACCTATGCAAGTGCGAAAAAAGAAGGTTTTCTTTTTTGTCCTCATGCAATTTCATGTTTTACTAATACATATATATGACGGACATATTAAATACTTACACGTCTGTACTGGCGTTGTCGTCAAACCATTGGTAGCCCTGCACTGCACCAGCTCAGCGGTCGTATTCTTCACCTTTTCCCTCAAGTTCGATATTTCTGTTGATGCTACTTTCAGAATGTTTGCAACCTCCTCATTGGTCCTATTTAAGAGGTCGTCCTTGGTTTTGAGGTTTCCCAGAAGCTGGACGTATTTCTCGGTTTCTCCAGATGAAAAACTGGAACTACTTTGGGGCGAAACATTGTCCAATTTATTTTTGAAGTCCGTCATGGATTTTTCAAGTCTATCTACAACACTTTGCAGGGAATTCAAATCGGACTGAACCTTGGTGACGTCACTGCATGTACATCCGCCATTTAGCTGTCTGGGGTTAGGACTTCTACCCGTATTGCAAGTCTCTTGTGCACCTATTTGAATATTATAGATGCACTTCCCATTGTAAAAGCTACATCCCGGGGTAAACTGTTGCGCCTGAACTACAGACAATAGCAGCGATAACGTCACAACTCTTATATCCATTATTTTATGAAGGTATTGGAAGTACTAAAGATGGCCACTTATTACCTGTCTCGAACTGATAAGCCTACACTCACTTCTACAAATATGTCGGCTGTTATAAC